>CM051374.1:13970424-14570424 GCA_028015245.1 Cardamine occulta
CGTAACTTTTATTATGTTTTATCTTTTTAGGGTGATAAGATGCATGCCACCGTTAAGAAGGCTTTCATTAATCGATTTCAGCGTGAACTAAAACTCGGTGAATGGAAGATTATTGATACCTTTACTGTGTCAGCTTGCAGTGGACAGTTTAAAGTCTCAAAGATTCCACACAAGATCACTTTTATTAGAAACACAGAGGTCTTGGTATCTGAATCGATGTCTGATAGTAGATTCCTTCAGTTAGCTGATTTTGTTCATGTGAAGGACAACACATTAGACGAAATTCTTTTAATAGGTACAATCATTTACATCTACACTATTTTTGCTCTAACTATTATGTTATATTTTTCTGATACTTTAACTTATTAACTTTGTTTATCATTACATATATTTTAGGTGAAGTTGTTAGTGTTTGGGAAACTTAAACTGTCTCAACCAAGAATAAAATGTCTCAAAAACTTGATTATAAAATAAGAGATGCAAAGTATAACATATACTACCGAGTTTTGCCAAGACTATATATTTTTTTTGTCATTAAATATTATTGACTGTTTACTAACTTATCAATGTAGTGACGAGCATTTGGCGTGTACTTTATGGGAAACATTTGGTGAAAATGTTCTCAATGCTTGCCAAAATGTGAAAATGATGAAAACATAGTCGTGCTCATCAGATTTGCAAAAATTCACACTTATAAAGGTTTTAGTTCCCCTATCTTTCTTTCGCTTTTGTAAGTTACAAATTCCTAAATTTATTAATGTCTACATATATAGGTGAAAGAAGTATAACCAATGGTTATGAGTTCTCGGATGTGTTGATAAATGCGAAGGAATATGCTGAAGTAGAACAATTCATGGCTTCGTAAGCATGTTTTTCATTTGATTCTCTACTCTTAGGGGCTGTTGAAGGCAATTTAGGAGGAGTATTCTTTCTTTATGGTTTTGGGGGAACTGGCAAATGTTTCTGTGGAAAACTCTCTCTGCTGCAATTAGGAGTAAGGGGATATAGTACTTAATGTAGCATCAAGTGGCATTGCTTCTCTTTTGTTAGAAGGTGGTAGAACAGCCATTCTAGATTTGAAATTCCTTTGAATCCTCATGAGCTGAGCTTTTGTTATATAAAAGGTGATTCAGACAGAGCTAAATTACTTTTAGAAGCTTCTCTAATTATTTGGGATGAAGCTCCTATGATGAATAAACATTGTTTTGAATCTTTAGATAGGACTATGTGTGATCTAATTCCTAATGTGGATAATAAGCCTTTTGGCGGAAAGGTTGTTGTATTTGGAGGTGATTTTAGGCAGATACTACCAGTAATCAGTGGTGGAGACAGACCAGAAATCGTAATGGCTGCACTTAATTCATCTTATCTTTGGAAAGACTGTGATGTTTTGAAGCTGAAAAAGAATATGCGTCTTTTTCGTAACAAATTGAGTCAAAGTGAAGCAACTAGGATTCAAGAATTCTCTGACTGGATTTTGGCTGTAGGAGATGGGAGAATTGCAGAACCTAATGATGGAGAAGTTCTAATAGATATTCCAGAAGAGTTTCTCATTACCAAGGCAAAAGACCGTATTGATGCAATATGCAGAGATATTTATGGCGATCTATCAAAGTTGCAAGATCAAAAAGATCCCAAATTTTTCCAAGATAGAGCTATTTTGTGCCCAACTAATGAAGATGTGAACCAAATTAATGAAACAATGCTTCAACAACTCACAGGTGTTAATTCATTCTCTCAATGTTTTAATATTTTGTTAAGTTATTATTTTATATCATACTTTGAATATAAAACAAACTAATAATATTTTTTTCAGGTGAAGAAAGAGTATACCTAAGTTCTGATAGTATAAACCCTATTGACTACAATGGTAGGAGCAATCCTGTTTTGACTTCGGATTTTTTAAATACTATCAAGATTTCAGGATTACCTAATCATTGTTTACGCCTAAAGGTTGGTTGTCCGGTAATGTTGCTAAGGAATATAGATCTAATTGGTGGTTTAATAAATGGCACAAGACTACATATTACTCAACTGGCAGAATTTGTTATTAAAGCAATAATTCTTACAGGAACTAAAGTTGGTCAGAAAGTTTTGATCCCAAGGTTGTTAATTTCACCATCAGATGCAAAATTGCCATTCAAGATGTGTCGAAGACAGTTGCCTTTGGCTGTATGTTTTGCTATGACTATCAACAAAAGCCAAGGTCAGTCTTTGGAAAAGGTTTGACTCTTTTTACCTAGACCTTGCTTTTCTCACGGTCAACTATATGTTGCTATATCTAGAGTTACATCTAGAGAAGGATTAAGGATTTTGATAGTGGATGAAGAAGGAAAGCCAAAGAAGCAAACAAAGAATGTTGTTTTTAAAGAGGTTTTCAAAAACCTCTAAATATAGTTTCATTTTGTTTCAATTAAAAATAACTTGCTTTGTTACGAATTCTAGTTTATGTTTTTTCAGTATTCTTAGCTTATTGAAATGTGAAACTCAGAATGCAATAATTTGTGATATTTGCATGCGGTGGACATATACCAATAGTTTATTTCAGTTTTTATTTATTTATATAAGTTTTCTATCTCTTTTACTAATTTGATATTTCCGACTGCCATTAAAACAATTGTAACTGTTAATAAGAAGTGATAACTCATAAACTATATTAACATATAAAACTTTTTATCTTATGTAAACATGTGATACCTATGAAAACATATTGATTGTTAGAACCAGCGTTCTTACCATGGTAAAATTCTTCAAAGATAGAACATTTTTCTCAGGCACATCAAATTAACCTATAAATCAAATAATACCAATATATTATTTGGTAATCGATCAACCAATTCTCATTTGTACCATCACACATACTAAAATGACAAACTATAAAATAATGAATGAATAAATGTTGAACAATCAATTCATACCTCGAATTAGAAACTACGGAGAAGCAATGGTCTCTTAATTTTTAAAAGAAGAAGATCATAAAGAATCTTCTTACACCGGATGAAATAGATTTTCCTAATTATAAATCATTACAACAAGAAACAAAAACGCCGATGAGAATAGATTCGAAAAAACAATTATAAGCAAAGGCGAATGGAGATTGTATGACTTAGCTTTAATAAGATGGTAATGGTGACTCTTCTTCCACCAGATTCTTCGGATTACCCTAAATTCACAACGAAGACATCAAATTGAAAACCCTAGCATAAGAATCGTTTTGGTAACAAAATAGAAAATGATTAGTGTAAGACTTAGCTTTTAGAAGAAACAGAAGGTGAAGGTTGTCGTAACAATCGGGTTCTGATCCAACACATCTTTAACTAATTTCAAATGAATATAATCAAAGAAGACAAGATTGAAGATGTTGTCGGAACAATCGTGTTCTGAAAAGGAAAATTGATGTTTAGGCCCGTCAAATTTATAGTGGCCGTTTTATCCGTTTAACCTCTATTTTTGGGTTCCTTCTGGGTAGGCACGTTTAGGTGATTAAAGTTATGGTTAATTAATCACCGGTTTCGGTTATTATTTTTTTTAACCTTAACTTTAACCATTTAATATACGGTTAAAACGGTTACGGTTATATACGAGTACGATTATTTATGGTTAAATACAATTCGATTAATTGGTGATTAAAATAAAGATTAATATTAGTAGTGTTTTAGTTTACACAAAAAAATTACAGCTATGATTAATTATGTGTACATTTTTTGTACTTTCAAAATGGTTACGGTTATAATTTTAAGGTTAAACATACGGTAAACTAATAGTTTTTATACGGTTACAGTTAATTAACGGTTACGATTAATAAATTACGGTTAACCATAATTATTATATTTTTATGGTTAACGGTTATGGTTTTTAACTATTTTATTTGGTTATGATTCAGTTACGGTTTCGGTTAGGGTTAGAATTTGGTCATGCCTACTTTTGGGTAACAAAAAAAGACGTTACCAAAAAAAAATGTTGTCAATCTTATATTTTAAGTAACTTGCGAATATTTATTAATACATTTCAATTGTTTGTAATAATTCATATATACCTTGAATAAATAATTTACAAATTAACATAATTTTTAATGAATCCAAAAAAAAACTCGTGAATGGGAAGACCTTTTAGTACTTGACGAAAAATTATGTGGGGTTAAAGAAATGATATATATATATATATATATTATAAATGAACATAAACGAGCTTAACGAAAAACATATATACCATGTTTACAACATTTTGCTTGTAAACGTGTAATGTTTGTCTTGCAAATAGACAAGTTAATAAATACGTTAACTGCTAATAACATTCTACTATACTATGTTAAATAAAAAAATGTAACAGTTTATCAATATGTTTGCATGATACAACAAATATTTTAGAACGTTAACAAAAAAATATACCACTGTAACTATGTTTATCATTATATCATTATTTTTATATATATATATATATATAAAATTTTAATCAATAGATTATCGTTTAAAGCTTTATATATCCTTCGCCGGATATCTAGTCAATCAGCACCGATATTCCAATTTTTTTTATTTATAAATCAATTATGGTATAAAGAACATAACACATATTTATTACCATAATATTATACTATAGTAAATAAAATATTAAATTTAAATTTAAATATATGGTATATTGAATAACTAGCATGTTAAATGGATTGTTGAGTTAAATGAATCATTAACGTAAATCTAAATGCATCAGTGGAAATTTTTGTTTTGTATGTAATTTAAGATGTTACTATAATATATATTCTGTTATGTAACATTCCGGCCGCCATCGTCTGTAAGCACCCACGTTCTCTCACGGACGTGAGATCCACCGCCGTCCGACGGCCGGTGCGCTATTTTGGGAGGGCTGAAAGACTTGTTACTATTTTTACAAATTATCACATGATCTTTTCCGGTGTTTTATCCACACTCATACGGTATCGATAATTACTTTCCGGAGGTCAATCATAATTAAATATCTCTAGCTCAAGCACGCTTAACTTTAAAGTTCTCTATGGACAAGTGACAGAAGAGATAAGTGCATTTTGATGACATAGCTAGTTAAATTAAATCTCTTAAGCGCTCATCATGCACCACCATATATTAAATATTGAGGTGTTACAATCACCCCCCACTAACAGATCGCAAACATCTAGAGAAGTTCATTTACTCTTTGAAGGCAAACATCTAGAGAAGTTTAATTTATAGATCTATCAAAAATATATTATTTTAAGAAATAAATAATTATAAAATACGCATACAATACATAAAAATTGATAGTAACTTACACATTAAGAGCACATATAATAAAATCGTATTGCTTCACATTTAATAAAATTATGATTTGAGCATATGAATATGGAGTTCACCTTCACGATGACATTTGGTAATCATTTCACAACCTCTATGATAAGGGTTTTCTGGAATTTTGACACATGATTTTGGGTTTTTAGAGTCGCATGCTGGAATTCTGCATCTTGCTACAGCTCTGTAGTCTATATATTCTGTTGCATCTCTGCTTCCACAAAACATGAGTAATATAATCATAATCGTAGCAAATAGAAAAATAATAGGACTCTTTTTAGATGCAACCATTTTTGTAATATACTCCCTCCGTTCCTTAAAGATAAATATTTTAGGTTTTCACACATTTTAAGACCAAAATTAAAATACCAAACATACCCTCATTATAATGTTGTTATTTCAAAACAACATTTCTTTTTCTCAATTTATTTTACTTAATTAATATGGGTAAAATTGGTAAACAACCGAAAAATTTACATTGGAAACACAAAACTTCCATCTTTACGAAACAAAGAAAAAACCTAAAACATCTGTTTAAAAAAAACGGAGGGAGTATATTTTTTATTATTTTTATGCTTTGCTATGAGAGTTAGTGAATAATTATTGATTACAATGTTTAAGAAATTTATAGTAAGATAACAATTGGTTAATAAGTTATCTTGTTTCATAAATACAGGAAATAATTCATATTTATAGAGTTTATTTGTCATTTACCTTATTTTGGTTTACAATTTGTTTTATTAACCGTTAAAGTAGAGAAATCATATTTTCTTGAAAGTTTATAAACATGCCAGCAATTTCTTTTTGTTACATAACAAATTTTAAATAATTTATACTATTCGTTTTAGCATTTCAGTTTTAACATAAACATCTTAAAGGATTTTACCATAACATTACTAATATTTTACGCTTTGTTTGCAATTTCCAACAACAATTGATAAAAGTTTAAATGAAAAATCTCCAAATGTTTTTCCAAATCCATTAAAAGCATTATCATATAAAACTTTATATCTTAATAACATTAAGATATTGTTCTGTTAAGAAAAAAGAATGATACATCTACATAAAAATTAAAAACCCTTAGCAACATCCATAATGAAATAAAACATTATGTTTTAAATTAAATGAAAAATATTACATGAAATATGAGTTAAAATATAAGGTATCATCAGTAAAACATTAAAAGTTCTAGTAGTAATACATTGAAAAAATAACATAACATTTAAAAAATAAAACCAAAAAACACTAAAACAATTAGTACACATCAGTTTTAGTATGGTCCATATAGACAACTAAATGTAATACATACCAATAATTAAGAAAAATATGTGTGACATCTCTTATACCTAGCTAGATTTTAGAGAGCCTTAAAATCATGGGAAATTTTTTATTGTGGACCTCTTCGAAAATTTATTTTCAAATAGGATCTCTTGCGAAGGATTTTTGAAGTAGTAGGGAGGTCTGTTTGAAAATAAAATTTCAAAAGGATTCAGTTTTGGTAGTTTTTCCTAAAATCATTTAGTTTTTCTCTCAATTCTTAAGACGACTATATCGTTCACTTTTCCTCGTAAAGCCTCCACCGAGTACTGCTATTATATCGTCTTTCTTATGAAGTATGTATTCTTTTGGTGTATGTTTGTTGAATATGCATTAAACTGAGATTGAAGTTGGGATTTCAAATAATTATGCCACCATTTCTTTTTGTTGACAAAGGTTTCCTTCGGTGCCATTAACGTACTGCAAATCCCATACTTAAATTCAGAAACTTTGGTGCATCGGATTCCATAACTCTGACAACGCCTACCTTAAATATCCAATTATATTAACTTTACATAGACCTTTACTTTCACATTTGGTATAGTATGATCTCAATATCATAATCAATATCAATATCCACTTTTATGTTTTATATGCTGTATATGACTAGGGTCATTGCCTTTGATGATGGATATTGATAATATCCAATTTAATTAATAATTACACATATGGCTAAACGAATTTATTCATTCCTAGAATGAACTATTAATCCAATTCAAAACATTTCATTTAAAACATTAATGCATATTATTTTCAATCATTTACTAAATTTCTCACAAAATTCTCTTAGACTACCTATAGATCACAACTAACCAACATCATTATTTGCCTGCATTCATAACGTTTCTTAATGTAACATAAAGTTCTTTTATTGTTCATGACATTTGCATAATGATTGAGGCAAAGTTTATTTATTGCCTATGAAAGTTACTTTTCTAGGTCTAGTTCTCTTTTCTATCTTTTCAAATTGTTTTCTTTAAGTTTCATTTACTACTAATATGCATTAATAGTAGTATATGGTATTTCTTCGTCGCCGCAAGCACTATATGGTAGTGTTTTTAAAAGGTCAAAAGCAAAGTTCGTTTGAATGAGAAATTAATATCCAAAGTGAGAAGTTTAGAAAAAATAACAAGTTTTTAAATTTGACTAAGTATCAAATATTTCACTTTGGAAATTAGAGGAGAAATCCAACCACTTTGGGTCTGGATTTATAGACATGAGATTTGGGAAATGGGCTTACAACCCATAATTTATTTTAAATTCCCCAAAATCATTTGATTTAAAGATTTGGTTAAATAATCAAATATCTTTATTTGTAACAACTAAAAAATCAATGTCTGACATTAACGTGATTAGCAATGAATTATTCCATTGACTTGGTTATTGAGAATCAATTCTCTTAATTACATAATAATGCTCATAACTCCAATTCCATATGGACGTTGCACTTTGCATATTAAAAACAAAGTTATTGTCTCCATGATCGGACACACAACAACTTCCTCTTCTCCTTTTTTTATTTAGTTTGAGTCTGAGAGTACACACAGCAATCTTTGGTTCGTAAGCTTCTATTTTTCGGTGTTAGAAAAAAGAAGATATCCGCAGTTGTATCTTGGGAATCTTACTGCTACAAAACCGTCACACTACGAGGCGTTTAAAGATTTAAAGAAAGAAATTTGTCTCGCCTCTGCAATTCCTTTTCATCTTTAGAATCTGGTATTGTATTTTTTGGTTCATGTTCTTAATTTATTTTATACAATTATCAGTTGCCTTGTTGTAGTAATTAATGGTCCTACATTCTTTTGGTTTATGTTTGTTGAATATGCATTAAATTGACATTGATATTGGGGTTTCAAATCCTTTTGCCACCATTTCTCTCTGTCGATTAAGGTTTCTTTCGGTGCCACTAATGTACCGCAAATACCATAGGTAAATTCGGAAACTTTGGTGCTTCAGATTTCATTAACTCTGAAAACATCTACGTTAAATCTCCAATTATATTAACTTTACATAGACATTTACCTTCACATTTGGTATAGTATAATCTCAATATCAATATAAATATCAACTTTTATGTTTCATATGGTGTATATGACTAGGGTCATTGCCTTTGATGATGGATATTAGAGTATACGATAATACCTATTGGTATATTATAATTATGTCCAACACTAAGTCTTCTCTAGACATTGTATATGATTGTCATTTATCTTAATTTTTCTAATGGTTATAAGTAAGAAAGTGGAACCTACTCTCAACCCTCAAATTGAGGAAAAACATTGTTTCTAACTTTTTATATGTTAATCTATGTTTTATTATGCTGAGCTTTTGCTTGTCTATCTGTTACACTGTTTTTAATCCAAGACGACAAACAAACAAAAATTCACTTTCTAATCGGTTTTAACTTTCTTTATACTTTCAGTTTTAAAGCATTTTTGAGATTCTACAACAGATTTAAAATAAAAACACATAATAAAAATACTTTGAAATACACTAAATGAATTAATGTTTTGTTTTGGGTGTATGTAAAAAATAATTTAATTAATAGTTACACATATGGCTAAACAAATTTATCCATTCCTTGAATGGACCACTAATCCAATACAAAATATTTCATATAAAAGATTAATGTCAGTTTCAGTCATTTACTAATTTTCTCACAAAATTCTACTAGACTACCTAGAGATCACAACTAACCAACATTATTTGTTTTAGCATTACAACGTTTCTTAATGTAACATAAACTTCTTTTATTGTTCATGACATTTGCAGCATGATTGAGGCCAAGTTTAATTTTTGCATATGAAAGTGATTTTTTCTTCTGGTTTAGTTCTTTTTTTATCTTTTCAATTTTTTTGTTTAGTTTCATTTACTCCTTAAAAGCAAACATCTAGAGAATTTTAATTTATAGATCTATCAAAAATATATTATTTTATTAAATAAATAATTGAAAAATAATCATACAATACATAAATATTGATAGTAATTTCACATTAAGAACACAAATCATAAAATCATATTGCTTCACATTTAATGAAATTATGGTTCAGGCAATTGAATATGGACTTCACCTTCACGATGACATCTGGTCATCGTTTCACAACCTCTTTTATAAGGGTTTTCTGGAATTTTGACACATGATTTTGGGTTTTTAGGACCGCATGCTGGAATTCTGCCTCTTCCTATAGCTCCGTAGTCTATATATTCTGTTGCATCTCCACTTCCACAAAACATGAGTAATATAATCATAATCGTAGTAAATAGAAAAACAATAGGACTCTTCTTAGATGCAACCATTTTTGTAATATTTGTTTTTACAATTCTTTTTGCTTTGCTATCAGAGTTAGTGGATTATTATTGATTACAGTGTTAAGAAATTTATACTAAGACAACAATTGGTTAATGAAGTTATATTGTTACATAAAGCCAGGAAAGAATGCATATTTATAGAGTTTATTTGTCATTTTCCTTATTTCGGTTTACAATTTGTTGTTTTAACCGTTAAAATAGAGAAACCACATTGTTGAAGGTTTAAAAACATGTTAGCAATTTGTTTTTGTTACATAACACCATTTAAATAATTTATACTATTTTTTTGGCATTTCTGTTTTAATATAATTCTTTTTAACAAAACTAAAACATTGTGAGGGATTTTACCATAACATTACTACAAAATTAAGTTTTGTTTGCAATTTCCAACAACAATTGATAAAGTTAAATGAAACTAGGTGATTGACCTGCGCCTTCGCGCGGGACGAAATTGTTTATTAATCTTAATTATCCAATATTATTTTTTTGATACCAAAACATTTTTAATTAATTAAAACAAAAAAAAAAATAAAACAAAAATAAAACAGAAGGGGCATTGTCTAAAATGTACCATTTCAGAAATTTATTTCCAAACAAGATCCCCTGGCAAGGATTTTTTCAACCAGAAGGGGTCCTGTTTGGAAATAAATTTCTGAAAGTGTCTCATAAAGGAGCTACTAACACGCGCAACAAGCCTAGAAGAGGAGGAACTATCAGTATGAGGCTGTTGATAACATCGTATTTTCGCCCAGTATTTACATGTTTTTATTAGGAGTTCAATGGAGAAACAAGTGATTATGGATACTTCAAGGAAATTTTCCACCATTTTCACTTCTTGGAGACTTTTAGAAGTTTTGGAGCAAAAATGACACAAAGTCGAGCAAAACCCGTTTTGAAGCAGTTTTAGAGCATCAGAAGTTTTGCATTCATTGAAGACCTTCCGGCGGAGAAAATTCAGAGATTTGTATATCCCTGGAAAGCTAGAAGATTCAATATTCACCTGGGACTAGAATCAAAGTAATTCATTCAGTCGTTTGGAAGATACAACCCGAAGATTGAAGCCCTACCAACCTCGATCACAAGGAGTGTGATCGAGGTCAAGCCTCCTAAGGACCCCGGTCACTCCACCCATGACCGAGGCCAGCCCTCCTGATAGTTCCAGCCGCCTACTTTCCCAAAACACCAAGTTTTGTTTCAGAAACCCTAGAACCGACTTTCCCCAGCCCAAGTCCTATAAATACTCATTTAACCTAATGTTTTGGTTGTGACTTCCGTGCCTTCAAAGAGATTTCGTGTGATTCATCACCACAGCAGCCACAGCCCTAAGACGCCTCAACAAGAGCCTCTGCGCCACCTCCAAACCCTAGAAGCCGCCCCTTGAAGATTCATCCTTGTTCTTCATTGTTTTTCATCTCTTTCATACTTTTATTTGCTTTTGGGGAGACAAGCTTTCTTCTGTGACATCTAGAGAAGTTTTTGTTGAACCCCCTTTGATTTATTGATTCGTTTATGATGATGTTCTTGATGATATATATTGTGTTTCTTTGCATCATGAGCAAGTAATCTTCTTTGTTGGGTTTTATGGGGTGATTCGATGGGAATTCATGGTTCAATTCATCTAGGTTGTTAGATATGATTTTCGTCCATTGTTAGAGTTTTCTTGGGACATCTTTTACTTAATGCATGTTGCTTGAATTGATCACCAAGCACTGAGCTAAGAAAATAAGAGCGCTATCCGCATAAACCTACTTCTCGGAACTAGTGTTACTGAAGCTATGCGTTATATTTATAAAACATGATTTATCAAAGCTAAAGACACGTATAATGAAGAAGAACGACAGGGACGACCGTCAATTACGCCAGATGCTTTTTCGCCTGAGAAGAACTCCTAATCCCCAGAAACTTCTTAAATAAACGACTCAACATGATTCGCTTCAGAGCTGAAAGATCTTCCTCTTTGAGATCCTGTAATAACAAAATCTTCCCATCAAACAGATCAGATTAAGACTCGAAGGTTTCCGCCTTAAAAGAAACACCACTAAACCAAAAAAATCTTGATCAATCCAAACATCTTCGAAACTTCAATTACTAAGAAATCAAACTAAAGGCACCAACATAAACTCCCAAACCGCAACTAAATCCAAGCTTTAAAAATAGAAAACCAGTAAGCATGAAACTCGAATTAAGGCCCTTAGAGAAGGGATGCTCGGAGAATTACACAACTACATCTAAGGAAAGAGATCAAGCAAGAGAAATTGAAACCGAACCAAAATGTGACATATGCTCTTGAAGAAAGAGTTAACTACTATGACATGTGAGTCATACCACATGTGCTAGTACAACCATATAGGAAGTGAGTGATATTTTCTTTGAGATCCATATCACTCTCAAAGTGAGTTCTTATAAACCTTATTATGGTTTCAAGTGTTACCAATGAACTTTTTCTATGTTCTTGAAGGGATGAGCTAATGTTCGATACTTTAGCATATTTTCCGATGGTGATGGAATCATTCGCCTTATGGGACATGTTAAGAAAGCGGGTAGTTTGGAACAGATGGACATGAGTACGGAAGGGAAAAACAATTTGTTTTACATTGACATATGTGTTTGATGGCCAGCAAGTTTATCACTCAACTGGAGTTTGAATATAGTGAACACATATGATGTAAAATGTCTAACATATGTTATAGGGATAAGATATGTTGAGATTGATGTAAAAGACAATTAAGTTTGGGGAATAGCGAGAAATGCTGAAATGCAATATTTTCTTAAGGTTGTAGAAATAATGCATCCCTAACAGATGCATAAATTAGCTCCCAAGTGCAGGTGTACTCGCAAGATTGCACAGTTCATTTGTTGTATAATTTTTGTGTTATGATTCTCGAGCTTAATCTCTGACTTCTCTAGCTTGTTATGCTCCCTATCATTTGTGAGTGGGATATGTTGGTTTATGGTCGGTTTACGCTCATGATTAGGTAATATACCTAACTGGTTTAGTTAACTGGTGGTTACGAGAAGTTAACTCTAGTAACTCTTCGAAAAAAGGCATTTGTGTCTCTTTGAAAATGCACTTGTGTTTGTCTATAAAAGGAGAAAAATGTAGAGAGACATAAAGAAAACAAGAAATGCAACTATTGATACAAAGAAAGAATCAAGAAGAGAGAAGTTTAAGGAGAGAGAAATGTTTTAGAGAGAGAAAATAATTTAGAGAGAGAAAGCTTTGAGAAATCAACCAGAATGGCTGGCACTTGAACGGTGACTAGTGGCTGATTTTCATCTGTGATTTCAACCCCGATCTCTGCGTCTAATTTCTAGTCAATTATGTGGGGATTCATCACTTAAACTAGGCTAAAGTATGTGTTCGTTAAACGTTTCCGCATTAACAGTTGTGTTGCCTTTTAACAGAGTTAACAACTTTTCTAATTTTGCTAATGTCCGTTAAGTTGAAAGTATAAAATACCAGTATGGTGATGACTGATAAGTATGAGTTTCAAGAGGAAATTTGTTGTTTGTGTATTTTTTAGAAATCCAAAATATTCATGGATATTTATAGACACTGTTTTGTAATGAGATATTATTTTGTGAGAAAAAGTTTAGTTATGAAACCTGTGATAAGAAGAGAGGATTATTGGTGCTGGGAACACAACAAAAGTGGAGCTTTTTCTGTGAATTGGGGTATTGATTAGCTTCCAAAGTTAACAATACCGAAGCACACCAAGAATCGATGATTCAACTCTCTTTGAATGGGTTGAAAAATCACATTTGGTATCTCCAAACTGTCCCTAAAATCAAGACATTCCTAAGAAGGGCTCTGAGTGGGGCTTTGCCGGTGGAGGAACCAATATCAATGAGAGGTATGCTAATAGACTCAAGATGCCAAATATGTGGTCTAAAATGAGATATATGTGAACCATCTTCGTCTTTTCATGTGCATATTGGCAAGGTAGATTTGGGCCCTCACTCTCTATTCCCTTGTCATGAGGGTTGTTTTGATGAACAGACCTTATTCTCAAACTTCCATTACCTCTTTAATATTGATTAGAAGACATTGAATTATGTTATTTCATATGATGAGTATTACATAGCTATAAATAGTAGAGAGCTACATAATCATATAATAAATGAGAGAGTCATAGCGATAAATCATAGTGAGTAATCATAGGGATCTTCATAGATGATTATCCTTAATATGCCCCCTCAAGCTCAAGGCGGAGATGAAGTAAAGATGGACACAACGGCTTGAGATTCAATCTTTGACAAGTTTGATAGAAAGGAGGAAGAACCATTACGCCTGAACTGTGCGGTTGGACGGATTTACCATAGTGAAGTTCTTGGGGGTAAGAGAAACACAACATCAAAGACTTAATGACTTGATCAACATGAACAATTTTCACGGCGCCTTTTCATACACCAACTAAGATTCAATGCGTTTTTCAACATGAACTAACAAAAGTTTTTAAAAATCTATGTGAGCTTTCATATGTGTGCCGAATTCAACTTTGACCAAAACAATGTTAGTCAAACTGTTGAGTCAGATGCCACTTGGCATATTTCTGCTGAGTCAGATGCCACATGGTATTTTTTTGCGAACAATACTTGGGTTCACCCGTACGGGTGAATCCTTTTGTTCACCTCGTCTTTCTGTAGCCAATCAAAATATGCCATGTAATATTATCATTAATCACTCTTTCTAAATATAATCAATAAATCATTAATTATTCTTTCATAATAATTTAATTAGATTAAATCATTAATCCCTCTTTCATAATAAAACAATTAGATTAAATCATTAATCACTATTTCTAAATCTAATCAATAAAAATATATCAACTAAGATTATATCTAAACAGATATAATAAATTAAAATTAAAATTAAACAAATAAAATAAATTTAGAAAAACAAAATAAATTAAAAAATTAAATTTACTATCTTGAGATCACGAAATAACTTAAACCATTTTATGTTATGTTTCGGCCACTCATTTTGCTTTTTCCCTTGGGTTCGCCGAGTTGTATCCCTTAGGATATATTTTTATGTCTTTCATATTTATTTTCGTAATTTATTTTTTCCTTTGGGTTAGCTGAATTGTAACATTAGGGTATATTTTTATGAAAAATAAATTATGAAAATAAATATGAAAGACATATAACAATATATCCTAAGGGATACAACTCGGCGAACCCAAGAGAAACAGCGAAACGAGTGGCCGAAACATAACATAAAATAGTTTAGGTTATTTCATGATCTCGAGATATTAGTAAATTTAATTTTCGTAATTTGTTTTATTTTTCTAAATTTATTTTATTTGTTTAATTGTAATTTTAATTTATTATGTATTTTTAAATATAATCTTAATTGACATATTTTTATTGATTAGATTTAGAAAGAGTAATTAATGATTTAATCTAATTATTTTATTATGAAAGATTGATTAATGATTTATTGATTAGATTTAGAAAGAGTAATTAATGATAATAGTACATGACATATTTTGATTGGCTATAGAAAGTGGAGGTGAACAAAATCCAAGTATTGTTCTTTTTTTGCTGAGTCATATACCATGTAGATTTTCAATTTTTTTAATGGCTGTAACTTTACAGTTGTTGTAGCTACATAAATGATAAAAAACGATAAAATGGCTGAACTGATAAATGGTATTTCCAATTCTCTATTATAAGTGTCAAAAAAAAAAATTTAGAACAAAAACATTACATAAAACTTCAAAATGAAAAAAAAAATTAAAAAATCTACGTGGCATCTGACTCGGCAGAAATATGCCACGTGGCATTTAACTTAGCAGTTTGACTAACATTATTTTGGTCAAAGTTGATTTTGGCATAGATACGTAAGTTCATGTAGATTTAAAAAAACGTAAAAAACGTAAGTTCATGTAGTTCATGTAGATGTTAGTTCATGTTGAAAAACGCATTGAATATTAGTTGGTGTATAAAAAAACACCCTAAAAATTGTTCATGTTGATTTTTGTCATTTTCCCTGACTTGATGTGGATTGATAAATGTCATTGTCATTGTCTGATGAGGTGAGTCATGGATCTGTTTTCCTTCTTTGGTGGTGGAATGTATGAAAAATGCAGTGATGGTCGAGATCCGGTGACAATAACAGCGTTTGACCGAAGACGAAGGCGAGAAGTTTTTTTTGTGAATAAAGAAATAACAAAATAGAGAATTTAGGGATTTTTTTTTTAAGGTTTAAGAAGCTCCATGGCTTTATAGAAGAATGAGAACAATAAATTTGTTTTTTTTTTGCAGAAAACATAAAAGAAGCAATTTGGCTTAGATTCATAGGTCTATTAAAGATTTGAATTATAGAAGCTCGATGGCTTAAGATTTAGAAGTTCATGATGAACTTGAATTTTTGAAAGCATGTAGCTTTAGATTCAGAAGCTCATAAAAATCTTGAATAGGAGAGTTTGATCATTTGATCGAGACTCGAGTATAACCTGATCTGATACCATATTGATTAGAAAAACATTGAATTATGTTATTTCATAGAGAAAATACCATAAAAACCTTCAACTTTACAACTTTTTCCAACTAAAACCTCCAACTATTTGTGTTTCCAAAACAAACATTCAAGTTGATAAAATTTTCCAATAAAAACCTCAAACTATTTTTGTTTCCAAAATAAACCTCTAACTATAAAGTTTTGCTTACTTAAACCTTCAAGTTTCTAATATTGAGCCCCATCGAGGGGTTACTAACGGTCAACGATAACTCCCGTTAACTATGTTTGTCTATTTTTAACGTACTTTTGTTGTTATTTAGTTATTTACTAAAGAGAAAATGAGTTTACAAATACAGAAAATCTATTTATTCATCTAAGGTTCATATTCGAAACTGACGGAGTTAACAAATATTTAACAGGCATTTGTTGTGTTAACTGGAGTTATCGTTGACTATCAATTAATCCTCAATCAGACTCAAGATTGAGTTTTTCCATCTATGATTTTTATTCAAAACTGACAAAATTAACAAATAGTTAACATGCGTTTGCGGAATTATCCTTGACCGTCAATTAACCTTCATTGGGATCAAGATTGAGAACTTATGGTTTAAGTAAGCAAAACTTTATAGTTGGAAGTTTTTGTTGGAAAGTTTTATCAACTTGAATGTTTGTTTTGGAAACACAAATAGTTGGAGGTTTTAGTTGGAAAAAGTTATAAAGTTGAAGGTTTTTTATGGTATTTTCCCTATTTCATATGACGAGTATTACATAGCTATAAATAGTAGAGAGCTACATAATCATAGAATAAATGAGAGAATCAGAGGGAGCAATAATAGGGATGTTGATAGATGATTATCCTTCATATTTAAAACATAGCAAAATTTTGAGGTCTCAAAGGAAATAAAAAGACTTATGGAAAAGTCGAAATTGCTTCCTTTTTCTCCCATTGATTCTGTGGCAAAAACTAGAGAGGATGTGGAATTTTGTTTCTTATCTCAACAGGTGAGTGACGAGCACCTATCCCTGGTTGGTTGAAATGTAGACGTTGGTGGTTTTTGGTCAAGGAGAAAAGATGTAGGAGGGTGTGCATGGGTTCTAAGAGATGAGAAGGGGAGGGTGGTTATGCATAGCTGGCGATATTTTGAAAATCTGGCTTCAAAGGAGGAAGTGCATATGCAGAGTCTTCTTTGAAAGCATGTGTAGTCACCATCTCCCCAACATTATCTTTGCGTCGGAGGCTTCGATTCTTATTAAGGCGGTGTGCAAACCGAAGGCAAAGGTTGTTGTCTGCTTTGGAAAGAATCAATGGGTGGAAAATGTTTGAGAATGCTGCATCTAACAGCGGAGTTGGTGTCTCATAGCTCAAAGTGCTTCTCAGGATTACTTGCTTCAATCTTATGTGGCGGTGAGTTTTCCCATCTGGTTGAGATATCTTTGAATATGAGAGAGTTCAATCCTCGTGCTTTTGTGATGTTCCTTCTAGCTTGTGTTGACCACATTTTTGTATTGGTTGGTGTATTTATTGAGAACACTAACTGTTACAACCTTGGCTTGATAGCGAGTTTTGTATGTATAACCCTTTAGTTTCTAATGAAATTCATATGACAAAAGAAAAGATTAGAGATTTTTTGTGGGTTTTTTTATTTAAAAAAATTCAAATTCATTTTGTTTTATTTTTTGAAATGTAAAAATATAGTAGTGTCACCAACTATCACAAAAACGCGTGAGTTATTTGAATAGCCCTAAACTATTTCCGTAGCTAAACGGCAATACCAACGTATTTTGTGTAGCTATCTGTTACCATTTGGCCATGGACTAGCTATGATCCAAATATGTGGATAATGGGACTAGACTAGCCCTACAAGATATGGTATTCTGTTTGCTACCATACAACCACATGATTTTAGTGGCTAAAGCGGAGTAGCGGACGACATAGTCAAACTAAAATAGTGGTAATTCCGCATTTTAAAAAGGAATAGTCAATCTTGGTTGATTTAAACGAGAAATGTGATGAACAGTCGAAATTGAATTGTTTGGATACGAATATCGTAAAATGGTTTTGGCTAAAAACTTAAGGATTTCGAATTGGGTCGAGGACCGGACTAACAAAAGGTGATGGGCTTTAGAATGATTTGTTTTAGTGATAATTTGTTGTTATTTAGACATTTTTTTTATACGGTGTATAGACTTTGGTGCATAAAAAATCACCGACTTAATTAAAAATACATCATATAAATTAATATATTTTTTTTATCAATCATGAAACTATTTGTTACATAGTTAGTTTGAAAAAAAAACAGAACTCAATTGATATAAACTGATTTGCGTGAATTTTGAGTAGTGAAATTGCGGGATACCTATAAGTTGAAACAATAGTTTTTGCATAGACTGAAATCCTTAAGACATTTAAAATCATGGTTTTCCCATCTTTGTTTTAGTTATATATGTGTATACCTATTTATATAATAATAATAAATGAAAATTATTACATAGATTGTAAATTTTAAATATTTGATATATGAAAAATAATCTAAATAAATAAATAACTATTTATTATTTGTTGCGATATGGTAAATTATAGTTTTAACACGTGTTAAATTTTAGTTATATGATCCTATCAATTTAAATTTTATTTTTGATATGTGTTACAACTTAATTATAAATTTGACATATGTCGGATTCTAATAAGATAATAAGATTTAAATTATAGTTCCAATAGCAGTTCCTTTTAAAAATTTAACAATAAATATTAAATAATTAAAAGATGAAAAGATATCTAAACTATCCTAAATAAGAAGAAAAACTATAAAATCTTCATTTACCAACAATAAAATAAAAATGATATCTCCCTTTTTCTCTTACCCTTATAATCTGATTTTCCTGCTCTTGTCTCTATAATCAAATCATCTTATACCCTCTCTCTCTTTTTCTCTGTCTCTCCCTCTCTCTCTCTCTCTCTCTCTCTCTCTCTCTCTCTCGTTCTCCCTTGATCATCTTCATAAAGGTAATGCAAATGGCAAGAGTATAACCTTTGTTAGCTATTACATTGTTCTTAAAATTTTGTCTCAATCGTAATTATTATTTTTTATTTTAGTAGAGGGATAAAATGGAGGAACCTAAATGGCTGGAAGGTCTCTTAAGAACAAACTTTTTCAGCATTTGTCCTCGACACCGTGAAACACCGAGAAATGAGTGCAACATGTTCTGTCTCTCTTGTCAAAACGCTGCGTTTTGCTTCTACTGCCGCTCCTCCTACCACATTGACCATCCCGTCCTTCAGGTCCACCATTTTCTCAATACATATATCATATATTGTCTCAAATCCAATTCTTTAACATTGTGAACGAACACAGATAAGAAGATCATCGTATCATGATGTGGTAAGAGTATCGGAGATAGAGAAGGCATTGGACATAAGAGGAGTCCAAACTTATGTCATCAATAGCGCGAGGGTTCTCTTCTTAAACGAGAGACCTCATCCTAAGAACTCTTCTCATGGCCCTGCCTCATCAACCCCAAAAACCATTTCTTACTTCTGCGAGACTTGTAGTAGAACCCTTCTTGATCCCTTTCGCTTCTGTTCCTTGGGTTGCAAGGTCTGTTCACCTAAACTTTTTCTCAATGCATTTTATTGTTTGAAGCATAGTAAGTCATTGGCTAGAATCTTATCAGTTGTCATATCTATATGGACGTATAATTATCATTTAATGCGTCTATAGAGGCCACTATAGAATCAATCGATATAACAAGTACTTTACAATTGGACCACCATAATTGAATTAGTGCATATTTCATCATTATTACTAATGTTTTCCAACTTATTTTTCCGGTAACAAATGAGAGTCTGTTTTAGGAAGTACCATATAATGTTTAGGTACTTATATGGTAAATTCATTGGTTATATGATCACTACATATATAGATTTAAATTCGTATAATGTATGTTGTTAACAAAATGTTTTGTATAGATGATGGTGTGTTGTCATATTGGAATGAAGCATGTACAATGTATTATTTTTATTATTTTTTGCGTCATACAATTACAATGTATCTTAAGAAAATATGTATATACGAGGTGAAATAGATGTGTAGATGTATATGTTACATTTTGAATAAGGGAAATGTATATGTTATGATCATAAAAATGTCAGGTTGAAGGAATGAGGAAGAATAAGGAAGAGGAAGAAGAAAGATTGCGTAAAGAAAGACAACAAGAAACGCACAAAGGCACGCATCCTCCAACTCATTCCTCTAATTCTAGGCGACGAAAAGGCATTCCTCATAGAGCTCCCTTTGCCTCCTAATTTAATCAATCTTTTTCAAGAAATAATTAAATAAATAAACTTTCCTTTAGTTTCTTTTATTTATAAAAATCCGATTTAATGGTCCACCAAAATTAGCATAAAAATATGCGTATTGGGTGGGTGTATATTTATATATTCCCAATTTGTACAATGTCCAGCTCACTCCTCACAATCTTCTCACATGGAAACAACAATTTGTATAGAAGAAAATCATAAACTCCCTTTTTGTAAACATATTTCAATAAACTACCTTTCTATAACCTTTTTTCTAATTGTATAACATATTTCATATGAGTAGGATTGTAGGATGGACTTTAGAAAATATAAATCTTACCTTTTAAACACATTATACAAATACCGAGGGTTAAAATTACAAGGCATTGCTAAGGGAGGGAATAACATGAAAATTAGGCAGAACGAAAATGTCGGTGGAGATATTTGTGTATATTATTTCGGACTAATAATACTCAAATTACTAATCGATATGGTGGTTTGAAGTTATATGTCTCTAGCTACTGAATATTTTACTTTTGGCTGAAATTTGTGGGGTTTAGGGCTCAATAATTGTGTATCTAAAATATTTATGAGGGACATGAATGTGTATATGTTTTGAATAGACACATGAAATGTTTTTCTACTTGTTTTCGACATTATTATTCTAAGCTGCTATATAATTAAAATAGTTTGTTGTAGGCGTTAGGTATTCGAAAGGTACAGTTACTTAAAAAAGAAAGGAAACTTTAACTTATTTACATAAATAATTTTAATTAAACGATGGTCTTATTTAGTACGCATTAACCGAGATTTTCTTAATAAAATGAAACTAGAGTTGCCTCGTAAAGTAGGTAACTGTAGGTATTAGGGAATAAGATAATTCTATTGATATCAACGATTACATCATATATACAGAGTATGAGACCCTAAGACTCTAGGTTAATGAGTTTGACTCATATATCCTTTACTCCAAACTTGGACATTAGAGTGTAGAACTGTGCCTTTGGAAGCCGTTTGGTTAAGGCGTCTGCTAGCTGGTCCTTTGTGCTAACGTGTGTGACTCGTAATGTTCCCGACTGGACCTATTGGCGGATGAAATAGTAGTCTAACGCCAGATTGAAAGACCAGATTAGCACATAAGTACGTGGCACCGACGTTATCACAATAAATAACTGGGCCACTGTTTATTGGAACCCCAAGTTCGTCTAGAAGAGAATGTATCCAACAGATTTCAGAAGATGTGTTCGCGAAGGACCTATTTATGCTTCAATGGAAGATCGAGCAACCATGTTTTGTTTACGTGAGCTCCAAGATACCGGCTGGTTACCAAGATACACAATATAGGCATTTGTGGAGATATAATCATCAGTGTTTCCTCCCCAATCTGCATCCGAGAAGCCATGAAGAGACCATGTGTTGTTCCAAAACAAGAAGATGCCATGAGTCATTGTACCGGCTAGATAACACAAGACCCTTTTCATTGCTTGAAGATGACCCGTTGTGGGTAAGTGCATGAATTGTGATAGTCTATTAACAGCATACGAGATATCCGGTCGTGTTGATATGCTCAAATTAACCCTAGAGCTACTCTCTCAAATTAAGAGATCGATTGTAATACTTAGGGGTCAAATTCCACAAAGACTCTCGTTCACACAATAGATTTTTAGTTTATGAATTAAGCTAAACAAAAGAAATTGAAATTAAAAAAAAATAGCAAAGCAATTAAAATCAAGGTAAATTCAGATGGAAAAAAGCTAGGTTAGGAAAATTCTAAGGTAATTCAGAATTGCAGGTTAAATAAATTATCAAGATTGTTATTAAGATCAGTTCTCGAATTCAAAACACAATGGTAAAATCAATCAACTCTCGCTGCAGAGATTATCTATGTCTAAATTTAGAATTCCAAATCTCTTTGCTAAATTCTTTAATTCAAACAAGCATTAATTCCAGGTTCGATTGTGTTCATAAATCCCTAAACCAAATCTCTTTGCGAATAATTATTTTGCTCATCTAAGATAGTTCATGCAATCCATTACACTCTCGTGTCAACTAATCAACCTAAGATCATATTCTAGGTCATGAATCTATAATCAGCAATAAACACAATCTAGATGAAGAACTCTATTGATTCAATCCTAAATAACCATCAACCTAGCAATTTATCTTTTACCTTTGAAAACCCTAAACATAGCAAACAAACTACTTAGACATGATCAATAAAATAGAAATCATAGTTTGAATAGATTACATAACATAAATCAGGAGAAGAAATAAGAGTTTAGAAATCTTCTCCAAAATCTCTCAAAATGTGGATGTATCGTAGAATAAAGCGTAGGTCTAAACAATGACCTAAAATCCTATGTATTACTAAAAACACAAAAAGGACTAAGTTGCAAATAAGGAAAACTCTGGGGCAGTTTTGAAATTCTGAAACTATGTTTGCGGCCAGTGTTGACCGACACCAGTGGGTGGTGTCGTTCGACACCAACACCATAATTGCTCTCCAAATTTGTTTCTTCAGCACAGCTTCTCAATTTGCTCCAAAGTGCTACAATATCTCCAAATAAGTCTAAAACGTACATAAACTTGTAAAAACTCGAAAAGACTATAGAAATACCAAGAATACTTTATAAATACAACTTATATCATGGTTGAAAACCCATAAAAACTATGATATATCAACTCCTCCAAACTTAGCCTTTGCTTGCCCTCAAGCAAACAAAAAAACAAACACAAGGAAGAACTTTGAAAACATGAAACTCATAAAGTCATCGGAGCACCACACTCACATTCACCTTAGTAATCCACTAGAAATTTCTTACCTGGCAAGATCCAGACCACCATGTAATTCATCGCTAGCACTCGCAGTTTTCCTGATAATACCCACAATTTCACAACATATCCCTTGTAAGCCCTTTATCGCTGGGTCTCATCTCTGCTTTCAATGCCAAAAACCTTTTAGACTCATTCCCGTACAATACCAAAACAAGACAACCATACAACACTTGGTATTCTTATTCTCTTTTTTTTTCTTTTGGTTATCTCACTTTTTTTTTATAATTCAAAGGTGTAAACGAATAATGGTATCACAGGAAAATCCTAACCTCCCTTTCACCTTTGCGTGATCATCTCAATCTTGAGTAAAATAATAAGGTCACAGGAAATTTTCCTACATCTTTACACAAAAGAGAATCATCTCATCTTTCTATATTTATTAATTAGATCAAGGGAGAGGAGTACCATTAAATTTTTCACAAAGGTTGTATCATGTCAAGTATGAATGAAGAGTCAAGCCTTTTGGACATCGATCACATTGATGAGGTAAAAAGAACAAACATAAATTAGTTCAGGCTTTAGCGGGTTTCTGTTCGAAATATGGGAATCTCAAATCGACCGGTCAGCCTTTGATTTTTCCATTAGTCTGAGATTCAAGTCAGGGTAAAATCAATGGTCACTTAAGCTACTGAAAATGTGGTGGTTTCCTCGGTAAAATCATTATTTTGGACTGTTTTGGGATGTGGATGTGGATGTATCGGAGAAATAAAGCGTAGGTTTAAACAATTACCTAAAAATCCTATGTATTACTAAAACACACAAAAAAGACTAAGTTGCAAATAAAGAAAACTCTGGGACAGTTTTGAAATTCTGAAACTGTGTCTGCGACCAGTGTTGACCGACACTAGTGGGTGGTGTCGGTCAACACCAACACCATAATTGCTCTCCAAATTTGTTTCTTCAGTACATCTTCTTAGTTTGCTCCAAAGTGGTCCAATATCTCCAAATAAGTCCAAAACATACATAAACCTACAAAAACTCGAAAAGGCTCTAGAAATACCAAAAATACTTTATAAATAAGACTTATGTCATGGTTGAAAACCCATAAAAACCATCATATATCACGTGTAAACACCAAATACTTGACATTGCCCACAAGTGCACGATATTCAGTGGCATCCGATAAAGGTGTACTGGTTTGGAGAGAGTGCTTTGGTGATGTTGCCATGGGCGTGGCGACGGGCTTGGTTGTTGACATGTTGGCGCGTTCGAGCAGATCAGAGATGTATTTTCTTTGGCATAAATGGAGGCCTGATCGGATTCTTTTAACTTCAACGCCAAGAAAATAGGAGAGATTGTCGAGGTCATTGGTAGAGAACCATTCAGAGAATGACTTGATCATGGTTTCAACGAGATCCTCATTGTTTCATGTGACAACTATATCATCAACGTAGTTGAAGATATAGATAATGTTGATACCTTGGTGTAAAATGAAGAGTGAAGTGTCTGCGAGTGAGTTTTTGAAACCAATCTCTAAAAGATAATTCTTGAGCTCAATGTACCAAGCTCGCGGAGCCTGTTTCAGTCCGTAAAGCGCCTTTTTTAGATGGCATACATGATGTGGTTGATCCTTATCAACAAAGCCTTGAGGCTGGGGCATGTACACATCCTCGGTGAGGGTTCCTTGGAGGAACTTATTGTTAACATCCAATTGTCAAACTTTCCAATCTCGTGATACTGCAACACCAAGAACAATACGAATGGTAGTAGATTTAATTATCGGACTGAATGTCTTTGTGTAATCAATTTACGGCTGTTGATGATAGCCTTTCACGATGAGGCAGGCTTTATATATATCGAGTGTGCCGTCGGCTTGATATTTGATCGTGAAGATCCCTCGGTTGCCAACAAGGTTATGTTCTGGTGATGGAGGGAAAATTCCCAAGTGTGCATCTTAACATGAGCATTAAACTCAGTGCCCATTGCGTTTTGCCATCATTCATCCTCAAGTGCTTCAGATGTTGTCCTTGGTTCGATATCGGATTTGGTTTTGGTGGAGGTTAGGAGAGTATTTGGTTTTTGGTTTTGTGATTCCATCTTTGGATCGGGTTTGCATCCTATGATGATTGTTTGGTGGTGGGGTGGAGGTGGCGGTGGAGGTATAGCCGGTGGTGACGGTGGTGGTGGTGTTGGTGGTTGAGCCGCAGAGGAGGAAGATGTTGAGTGGGAGTTTGTATTTTTTGATTAGGCCGTAGAAGGAGTTGATGGTTGTTGGGCATGTAGCATATTTGGTGGTGGACTTGGGTTAGGGTCTGAGTTATTGGAGTTGTTTTGCGATGGAGAAGTAGGCTATGTTGTCCCTACACTAGACAATTCGTTATGTTCCAACGATAAAGAAGCTATAGAATTCTCACCAGATGTTATCTTGTGGTGAAGTATTTGAGGCCAGGGGCGACAGCGGAGCTTGTTCTATGACTGGTGCAGTTATGACTGGAATTACGGAAGACGAAAAATTTGATGGTGGTGGTGTAGAAGAAATTTTAGGTAAGGATGACATGAGACTTTTGAACTGAAAGATTGTTTCATCGAATTGCACATGGCGTGATGTGTAAATTCTTTGAGTGGTGGGATCAAAATATAAATAAGCACTTTGAGCGATGGAGTAGCCAAGAAAAACACATGGAGTGGATTTTGGATCGAGTTTATGTTGTTGGTATGGACGGAGCCATGGATAACATAGACTTCCAAAGACACAGAACTTGTTGTAATTGGGATTGTTTTTGAAAAGAATTTGGTATGGTGATTTTGAGGAAAGGTTTAGGGTAGGCATTATGTTGATCAAGTAAACAGCTGTAGAAAGAGCATAAGTCCAATATTGTTTAGGAATTGAAGCATGACTTAAAAGAGAAAGACTTTTTCCACAATGTGACGATGTCGACATTCCGCCAAACCATTGTGTTCTGGAGTGTGAGGAGGTGATGTGAGATGAGATATCCATGAGGAAGATAGAAAACTTCGAAGAGCAATGTATTCCCCCCCATTATCTGAGAAGAGTGTACCAATTTTTGTTTGAAATATGTTTTCAACAAGGGCTTTAAAACATATGAATATCTCTTTCACCTGCGATTTGAATTGAGAGGATATATCCAAGTGTATCGGCTAAAATGATCAACAAAGAGAAGATAGTATTTGAAATTATCTATTGATGTTATTGGAGATGTCAACACATCAGAGAAAATAATTTCTAGAGGACGAGTAGAAGAGATTGAAGTTTCAGAAAAAGGAAGTTTGTGACTCTTATTAATAAAGCAATCATTGCAAGAAAAAGAGTTTGAAAAAGAAGAAGAAAGCGTTAAACAAGAGAGATAATATTTTTAAAAATTTGAGAGGAGAGATGACCAAGTCGTGAATGCCAAGTTGCAGCAGTGGTCTTGGAGGATGGAGAAGCAAGAGGATGTAACTGGCCATTCATAGAGTTCACCCTTAGTACTGTCTTGGTATAATCGGACCCTCGAGCTCAAGTCCTTCACCTGAAAAGATGACGGAAAGAATTCTACATAAACTTTGTTAGTATTGCAATGTCGATACACAGAAAATAAATTTTCTGTATCTCAGGAACATAAAGAACATCTAGCAGAGATAATGGTTTAGATGGGGTGGTTAGAGAGGAAGAGCCAGTATGAGAGATGGAGATACTTTTATCGTTACCAAGGACAACATCTTCACCACCATTGCACGGTTAATGAAGTGCTAAATTGTTCAATTCGGATATGATATGATGTGTGGCACCCGAGTCTACAACCCACGGACTTGTCGCTGGCTGGTGGTTGGTGATAGTAAGATTGGCATAGGGTGTCCAAGTCATTGGCGGTATTGATGGTGTAGAAAGAAGAGGAGCAGACTGGAAAGAAGAGCTGGACGAGAGCTGGGACATTGTTTTGCCGTGTGCCCTTGTGTGCTGCAGAGTTGACTGTGTCCCAAGTATGGACTATATGGACGGTATCCTTGATAGCGACAGTTGGACTGTTGTACGTAATGTTGTTGTGGGCGTTAGTTTTGCTTGTTGTTGTTGGTGTTGTTGTTGCCACGGTACTTGTTATTGACATAGTTTGCTGAGACAATAAATGATGTCAAAGAAGTAGAGGAGAAAGAGATCAACTTAGCTTTTTGGTTTCGTAATTTTTCATGGAGTTCGGTGATTGTTGGCGGAACTTCTTGACCCTCTGTTTGATCAATCATGGGTTTGTATTCTTCCGTGAGTCCTTCGAGGATATGTTCTATCTGATCTTCATGGTCCACAATCTTCCCAACAAGTGCCAGTTGATCAAAACCATTCCTTGTATGTATTCATCGATGGTGAGAGATCCCTTCTTCCATTGCTTCAGTTGGTGTTTGAGCTGCTTTATGTGGCCTCGACTCGGCATTGCATAGAGTGAAGCTAGTTTAGTCCACACTTGAGTGGCGGTTGCAGCTTGGGAGAGCAACGGTTGAATGGATCCCGTGATAGCACCAATGAGGCCACTATTGATCAGCCAATCTTGACGTTTCCACAAAGCGAATTTTGGATTTGGGGTTTCAGCTCCATTAACTTTAATGGTTGCATCAGGGATTTTAGCAGATTCGTCCAGGAACTGAGCAAGCTCGTACCCATCCAACAGAGCATGAGTTTGACGTGACCACATGATGTAGTTTGATGTGTTGAGCTTAGTGATATTTGACATGTTTACGTTTAGGAGAGTGGAGGGAGTGGTGGGAACAGCATCAGCATTTGTATTCACGTGAGCCATTTGAGAAGTAGTAGAGGAACATAGATGAGAAGAAAACCAAAGAGATCTACGCAGAGAAGAGAAAGAAAAAAAATAGAGAAGCAGGTGACAATGAAGAAGAAGATTCGGCTAGAGAGTTCAGGTTAGGATTCGTGATGGCTCTCATACCATGTAGGTTTTAGGGAATAAGATGATTCTATTGATATCAACGATTACATCATATATACAGAGTATGAGACCCTAAGACCCTAGGTTAATGAGTTTGACTCATATATCCTTTACATATATAGAACGTATCATAAGTATCCTCTAATAGTAACTACTGTGGCACAGAGATGCTTACATGGGAGAGCAATAAATTTGAAGTCATTGTGTTTTTTTTGGCAAGAAAATCAACATAGCAATTACAATTACTTGAAAACAAAGAAGTAGAGAAAGATGAAAATATGTAGCTAGGTTCCTAAGAAGAAGAAATTCGAAGAAGACCGCCAATTGATCTGGAGAAGAGGTCATGGATATGAGGTCAGTGCAACTAGTTTCGAACAGATAATGACTTAAATGAATGAAGGAATAGAAGACTTTGCATTGCCTAGAGAAGTGCTAAAGTTTTTGCATGGGAGGGCATATAAACATTGTCTAGATCCTTTCAAGCGGAGGTGTAGTAAACCGTTCGAGACGTTGATTTAGCTCAAACCGTCCAAGATTCTCTAGGATACATCCAAGCGGAGATAGATCTCATGTGGTGCTCTAAATGAAGGGGAAGTGTGTAGCATCTCTAGGCATTTGGGATCTACTACTAAGCCCTTCTTTGTTCTTAATCTATTCTTTGCACATTGGATGCAATATTAAGAGTCTTTGGTGGTGCCCTATCCATGTTCTTATACACTTTTTCGATTCAAGCCTAAGAAGCTAACACGATATGAACTAAAGCACATACATGAAGGATCGCGAGGACACTTGAATAGTGTGTGATCAGGCCCGGCCCGTAGGACAGGACATTGGCTAAGTCATGGTTTAGGGCTACCAAATGTTTTGTTAATTTCGAGGCCACAAATTTTGTTACACTTAGTAGATTTTAGATCATACAATTTTAAACCCATTTTTATACAATTTGTTTAAATTAAAAATAGCATATTGTGTCATAAAGTAGTTGTAAATGTGCCACATTTTCTAATTTTAAACCTATTTTAAAACAATGTTACTCTTTTTCTTTTCTTTTTCCTCAATTTAAAAAAAATATAATTTTTTCATTTCAGAATTTGTTTTATTTTCACCATGAAATATAAAAGGGACCACAAATTGTTTTTTGCTTTGGATCATCGTTTTTGTTGGACCGGCCCTGGGTGTGATTTATTGATTCCAATGGGTCTCAACAATGAAGACACAAGCTACCATTCCCTAACTAGATATATGTTTCACTGAGTTGCTCATCAAAAATCAAAATGGTCATTCAAGAAGTTAACAGAGGATTTTTGAGATATTTATGTACCTTATGTTGCACATAAACTTATGGGTCTAAATTCCGTCATTTCTTTTGGTTTTTCTTTCATTAGAATAAGCCCGATAAATGTTTTATTGAGTTTCTCATAAAAATGACAATTTTCTTGGAATTAATTAATCATTTTGATCAAGACTGGTTTAACTAAATTGTAAGATTTTTCTTTTTGATAAAAGGCTTTCTATTAAAATGTTGTGGAATGTTACGAGATGGTGAAAATGCAATGTAAGAAAACAAACTTTGAATTGTGATAGCTCGAGTTTTAATCGGATAAACTTAAACCGCAAGAACACAGTGAAGTGTGTGGTAGTATATGCGGGATCGAATCCACAAGGAAAAAAATTGTTACACTAAAAACTTCTGAGAGTAGTTTAAAGCTAGAATGATCGATTAGATTTGGTTTTTTCAGATTTTCAAAAATAAAAGTAACAAATAAAATAAACGATTGTAGACTATATGATTTTAAACATTGGGTCATAGGGTATTTCAAAGATCAATGGTTAATGAAACAAGCAAAACCAAAATTCAACAATGAAATACTGTTCTCGAACAAAAACACAAGATTAGATTAATCCTCTCTCAAGGTATCAATCACTAAATTTGCCTACTCAATTACTAAACTCTCATTTGTAATCTCCTAATCAAATAAGCATTATCAAAAAAGTTCACTAAATTCACAATACTTCCTAACATCAATTCTCATTGGTCAGAAGCATATTGCTCAATTCACATTCATTCAAACATTCTATGGAACACTTTTGATGCACAAAAAAACCCTATCATCTAAAATCAGATGATCATGCTAATTTTAGCATTAAGAACATGTGAGTCAAAGAACCTAAGTATAGAGAATTTCTAATAACAATAGAATCATCAAACCATTGAATCCCTTACTTAGAACCCTAAAACCCAATTAAAAGAATACTCACACATAGCAAAAGAAACAACAAAAGAGATAGAAGAAAACATGATTAGATTGCTATAAAAGAAAGAGAAAGGGATTAGAAATCTTCTCCAAAGTGTCAAAGAGGATGGATCATAAGCCAAGAGTTGCTTACAAAAGTCTAGCTCTCATAAACGTTAAAAAAAACAATAGAATAAGCGGAAATCTAGGTTTTTGTGGTATTTATACCCTCACAAAATAAAATAAATAAATAAAAATAGAAAATAGAAAATTTTCGGAAAGAAGAAATAAGTGTTTTTTTTGTAGCCAGACATTGGCAGACTTTAGTAAATTTCTGCCGACATGTCCGCAGACTTCAACAGACTTCAAATTATAGTCAACAGACTTCAAATTATAGTCGGCAGACTTCAACACACTTGAGCAGACTTCAACATACTTCCTTCGTCTTTGCTCTGGTCAGCTCAAATCCGTCAAAAAACTCTAATTCCCGCACATCCCTCAAGACCTAAACAAAACTCAAAAGAAGACCAAAAAGACGGACTTTGACGTCACAAAATAATCAAAATGAATATCAAATACGGGAAAGACACTAAAAAGCCGATATATCAAATTGTATGAGAACAAGAGAAGCATTAATGAGGAAATGGTGAAGGATAGTGAGGATATTAAGTCGACTCGTCTTTTGCAAGAAGACCGTGATCTAAAACTAGAATGAAGCAACAAGTACACTAAGATTCAGGAGGCGGCTAAGTCAACGCAATGGCAGAGCAATCCAACAAGGCTCAATGAAGGATACAGCCGAGCAAAATCAAAGAGACTGAGAAGGGGTTAATTCCAGAAACCCACGCATTACTACTCACTCAAAACGGAGCAATCCCGAAGCTAGATTTAGAACTGAAACAATGACCCAACAAACAGCAAAATTTGACATCTCATTGAACCAAAACATCCATTTCGACCACACCTCTAGCAACTACCATCCTCAAGCAATCAACGAGGAAGAAGCCTAGCATAAACTAGCATTCCACAAAGAGGATCTTTGATTGAAAAGTGTCGCCATTCCATCCGGTCTCGAGGATTTTACCAGATGCATACTAAATAGAGTCGACTTAAATTCCTCTTTCATCATGTTATCAGAAAGGGTGCCATTAGTTGGTTGCCACAGTCCTTAAGGGTAGTGATGCAAACACGACATGGTATAATTTGCTCTTCCATCTCTTTTAAAATAAGTGTTTTCACACATTATTAGAACTTTTTAAAACTTCTATACTATATATCCTTTATACTTTATAATATCTGTTTTTTTATTAATACATTAAAAATAGAATCAAAAATCTAAATAAAATCTAAATATATTTTAAAATATACATTGAAAATCTAAAAGGATAATTGTTTTAAAAAGGAGGAAGTATTATTTTATATGTGCTCTTTTATGTGAAAATCCAATTACCAGCCGGATCGTTGAGATAAGAGCACTTCCATTAGGAGAGTGAGTCTCTCAAATTTTTAAAATTAATGTTTTAAAGTAAAAGAAAAAAACAATAGAAAAAGGACATATTTGGCATGTGTCTCTTGCACTATTAAAAAAATTTCTCATTAATTAATTTAAAACATTAATTTTAAAATTTTGAGAGACTCAAAGGAGTCTCAGGAGTCTCTCCCAATGGTCTAACGTGTATATCGGTAAAATAGTAATTACATGATACTTTTTGCATAAATCGGGTCATATTGAAGAAAAAAAAAGTCACATTAAACATTACTACATTAGTATAAAAAATGTAACATGTTACGTTTACACATTATGAATAAATAGCATAGTCTATGAATAATATTATGTCATCTTCGATAAGCTAGCGTGGCAAGTTATTTTGTCGGAATGTGACAATTTATTGACCAACAAAAATAAATTTACTAATTAACAAAAACAAATTTACTAATTAACAAAAAAAAATCAAGGAAGAAACAATTTTTTTTTACTTAGAACATAGTTACAGAAAATACAAGTTGAAATTGAAGAGACAAATCGGGCATCCAATTGATTAATCCAGGCGAGATACTCAATGAACCCTAAAGTCAAATGAATTTTTCGAATACCTTAGAACGTAAACGAAATATGACACCAAAGTGGATCATGTTTTGGGATAAAAATGGTTCATCCTAAAGGAATCAAAGAGGCTAAGTGGGTCGTAGGATTGCCGTACTCTCAAGAAACATGGAATTCGTGAGGGAATAAAGATATAACTTTTATCCACACCAAAAAAAAAAAAAAAACAAAGAACTTTGCTAGAAGACTCAAGAAAGTATATAACCTTATCTTTGCTTAACAATTCTACGTATAGATATATACTACACACCACTACTGATATACCTCTTTTAAATAATTTTAGCATTTGAATTAACTTAAATTATTGAAAACATATTAATTTGTGAATAGATTTTTTTTCCCCGGACTAATCCATATTGTGTTAGTGAAAAATCTCAAAGCAATAGTAGCTATGTTCGGACCAAACCGGACTTTAAATATTCAACCGAAACAATCATATACGAAGCCTGACTAAACTAAAAATATTTGAAAAGTTTTTTTATTGGAATTGAATTATCCCGATTCAATTATAGCTATATTTGTATGTTTTTATTTTGGAACTCGTTTTTTATAATAAATTAAATTTAAAAAAATAATTATTAAAGTAAATATGTGTGCTTAATGATTTATCTTATAAAAATAAATTTAGAGAAAAAATTAGAAATCATATTTTGTTAGAGAAAAAAGAGTTTGGTTATTAATATATTTTACATGAATAAATTAATTTCTGTATTATAATTTTATTATTAACATATTAAAAATATATACTACATCCATTAGTTTGTTCCATCTTGTTTGTTTTTTCGGTCACTATGTGAGATATGTATTTTAAAAATATCAAAAACTAAAAAACTAAACCGAATTTGACCTGCAAAAACCCAAAATGATCCTAAACTTAATCTGAAAAATCAAACCCAAACTAAACCGAGAACTGAATGGATACTTGAAATATTTGAAATACAACTGTATATTCAAAACCATTAATAATATATCAACTTGATATAACTCAGTTATATACCCTACAATTATAAACCCAAAAATATTAATTATTTTTAGATCAAAATAACCAACATACAAAAAATGCAAAAATATTTGAAGGTTTTAAGTTATATTTGTGAAAATTAAACCAAATTTTATTCCAATTTAACCAATTTTTAATATTTGTTTTCTATTTCGTGTATCCAAACCTGACTCAAATACAGATGGAACCAAACCAAACGGAATGGATCATAGGCCTCTAAACCCTAAAACTCGAGAGACATGAACCAACCCTAATGCCCAAACCTAGTATGAGATGCAAAAAAAGATCCAGTGACCGGCGGCTATGTTCTTACTCATATCTAGGTGAGACGTTGTTCTCGCAAGATCTAAATTGTCCAATCTGATATCCTCTTGTTGAGATCGTATATCCGTTCCAAACATAATATCTTTTCCCTCTCGCAGCTACACTTTGCTGGAATCTTTCACTATTTCTTGTCTCATGGCATTTTTTGAGAACATCTTCTAGCTTCACCCTTCCGTCACCAGCTCTGAATTTTATTCTTATCTCGGGGCTTATACGTAAGATGTTTAGTTTTCACGGCTTTCTTTCTTTTCCGTTGTCAGATTCTTATTCACCATCATTTTTTATCTCCAAGAAAAGTCTCATCGACTTGCTCCCTCCTCTAGGTAGATCCGGATAAGTGTATGAGAATTGGCTCTGCATGAGCAACTCTCTCAAAATATATTTCCGCCTCATTTTGGACTTATTTGTTTTGTGAAAAAAACAATTTTTGCTTTCTTCCTTTGGGAGAAATCATTTACACACTTTTTTTCCTCTATGGAGAAAACATTTCTTTCAATTTTCATGTCCAAGAGAGGTGTTGTTTCTTCGTTTCATAAACCGAGAATATCATGTATTGTTTTAACCAATTTCTTATCTTATGTCAACTATATGTAACTCTTGTTGATAAACCCGATAAAACTATTTAACAGTCGGTCTGTAATATCATTTAGACCATTTCCTAATATTTATTTAATATTTAACCAATTAGAATAATGAATTAAATTGGATTATACTAAATCAATTTTGTTCATTCTGCAAACAAGGTTTATATAATAAGATTAGATAAATTCTAAATTTTTTTGGTTTTCATTTGTCCTTATAAAATTATTTTTTAATTTTAATTATAGATTAGATAAATTAAAAAATTATTTTTTAACTTTTTTTCCTTAAGATAGGCTTTAAGGTTTTATTTTCGTTTTTGTATTTGTTTTAAAATAATTTCTGATTTTAATTATTGATTAGATAAATTAACAAATTCTTGGTTTTATTTTTTTCTTTTAAATTTTTTTCTTAATTTTAATTATTGATTAAATCAATTAAAAAATTCTTGGTTTTCTTTTTTCCTTTTAAAATTATTTCTATATTTTAATTAGTTTTATTTTCATTTTTAGATTTGTTTTTAAATTATTTCTTAATTTTAATTATTGATTAGATAAATTAACAAATTATTAGTTTCTTTTTTTCTTTAAAAATTCTTTCATTTATTTTAGTTTTTAGATTTTTAAAATAACTTATTTCTTAATTTCAATTATTGATTAGATAAATTAAAAAAATATTGGTTTCTTTTTTTCTTTTGATTAGATAAATTAACAAATTCTTGTTTAACTTTTTTTCCTTAAGATAGGGTTTTAGGTTTTATTTTTGTTGTGGCATTTGTGTTAAAATTATTTATTGATTTTAATTATTGATTATATAAATTATCAAATTTTAGATTTCAATTTTTCCTTTTAAAATTATTTCTCAATTTTAATTATTGATTAGAGAAATTAAGAAATTCTTTGTTTCCTTTTTTCCTTTCAAAACTATTTCTATATTTTAATTAGATTTATTTTCGTTTTTAGATTTGTTTTAAAATTATTTCTTCATTTTAATTATTGATTAACAAATTATTGGTTTCTTTTTTTTTCTTTTAAAATTATTTCTTTTATTTTCGTTTTTAGATTTTTTTTAAACTTATTTCTTAATTTTAATTGTTGATTATATAAACTAACAAATTTTTTTGTTTATTTTTTTCTTTTAAAATTATTTCTTTTTGTATATATATTTTTAATTATTGTATTTATGAATTTGACATGTGGCAAGATCTGAATTATTTGTGACACGTGTCATGATCTCGTGAAGTATAATTTTGACATGTGTCGGCTTCTCATGAGTGCAACCCAACTTTATATAATAAGACTAGGTTTTTATCCACGCTACGCGTGGGTCTAGTTTTATTAATTTTTCTAATATATTTTTGTATTTATATAATTTTATATGTAGCCAGAATATTGTGTAATATTTCATTTTGGTTTATTTTAATTATATATGTCTTTCTTTATAATTATAGAAAAATAAATTTAATATAAAATGAGGATTTGAAGAATAATTTTATTTAAAACATATTAAAATATGATATATCATTTTTAATATAAAGTTAGGATTGATGTTTTTGTAATGCTTGCATATGTAATTTTTGATAAAATATTCTCTATTTTTATGGCTTGAAATATGTCTTGCAGTTGATTTCCACTTGATTGCATTAGAAATTAAGGATCAACAACCACCATTTGACCATCATATTCATAGGCAAATATTGTTCCACTTATGGGTCTATTTTTATGTTCAAAACTTAGTAACCATTCTGCAAAATTTCCTTCTGAATCTTTCGGTCTTATATTTTGTTTTAGAGCAAAAACTTTGCAAGAATCCCACAAGTATGATTGTATTATTGAAATCTCCACAACGTCACCATTGTTACAAAACTCTATATTATTTTTGCAAGTGTAATTGATTTTTGCGAGTCCTTTGGCTTTCTCGATGAGATTTATATATTTCCTGAAATATAAATGAAGACTAATCTGAAAATTTTATCTCCAACACCGCCAACAACTTGAACATATGAAAGTCTCCTCAGGTGAACATAGTAGATAGTTTAGAACAAATAACTCAAGAATAGCAAGAATATGAAGAATCATCATGTTAGGATACAACTGCTCTTCTTTTAGCTATTCTGGAGATGAAAATAATTAATTAATAAATGTTTATAACATATGATGCTAGTAAACTCTCTTTTGAATGATGCTGGACAGTCGTTGAATCCATGTATTTCTATGTTAAAGTGTTTAAAAGGTAAAAAAAAAAATTTAAGATTTTCGAACTATTTAACCATTTTTCCCAAATTGGTGGAAAACCCAATAAAGTAATGAAATGTCATGGAAGATTTTGCATATGTTAATGTAATTTAGGGATCAATAAATTTATACTTTTCTCGATCAAAAACATTCCTATGTCTAGTTCTTTCTAACAATTAAGGTATTGTTTTAAGTATTGATGCATTTTTCAAAAGCAAATGTGGCAACGTTAAAAAAAGAATATAGTTATACAAATTTATGTACAACACCAATGCAATTTTTTTATAGTATTATTAAAAAAATCAGTAACACACCAAACTCTTTAAACGTTTAGATATTCTCAATTAAATTGTTCTCTCCACAACATTTTACCGTCTTATAGTGAATATATATTACCTAAAGAAATAAGAGTTTGGATACAATTGATGTAAAGGCAATGAGAGTTTTTATGGTCAAAAGAAATTTAAAAAGCAGGATGAAAATAAGAGAAGCAACATAGAATTGAGTTTGGATCTATGAGTAGGTGAACCATCTGGACAGAAGCCCACAACAACCTTTATGTTATCATTGAGGAAGAAATGTAGAACAAATATTCTTATCTATCTAATGGAACAGAGTTTGCGAAGAGATATAGATGCTATTATGTAAGATTGTTGATTGTTGATTGCAAGGCCAGTCACTTGAGCGTTGGGGAAGCATGACCAGATCAAGATGAGAGCCAACTTATCAATATGGATCATTCCAAAAAAGTTTGGCTAGGTTGCCTAAGCTGATGCAGAACCTCTTCTCCGTCTTCGCAATGAAGAAATAAATAATCTCTAATCTCAGGATCGATACTACGGAGGCAACAACAATCTTCAACATTCATACCAAACAAATTTAGACCAGGAACAATTGGAGCTGGAGGTCTTAAAAGCTCTAAGGAAAACTGATTCCGCTTTCTTCCATTGCCACACTGAACCTTCCCTCTTGTAATCTGAGCTTCCATGATGTCCATGCACGTTGCGGTTTCCACAATTTTCTCAGTTTCACTCTTAGACTATGCAGCTCAATTTCCTTCTCCATTAAATTTCCTCTCACCTCCATTAATTCCGAATCAAGCTTCGCGAAGCCATCTTCTTTATTCTTATCAATTAACTGTTTGCACAAAATTTCGATTTCAGATTTGGTTGTCTTCAATTCTTCTGCTAACTTGGACACTCTATGTGAATATCTTGGTTTAACCTCCTATGTTTGTTAGTAAGAGCTTCTTATGCAATGTGTTATGTATAATAGTTTCTTCTGTTTCTTATTTCTTCCACAAAGTTTAAATAACATCTACAAATCAAAGAAACACATTGATTCTATTATTCAGTAAATAGTGATTGTTATTCAGTATAGAGGATGAAGAATATATCAAATAACAAAATCATTGAATAGCTAAATTTAAACGATAACAGAGAACTATGTAACAACATTGATTCTACTAATTTGGTTCATTATAATCACACTAAATTTTTGTTTTACTGCATTTGTGTTTTATCGGTGAGAATCATTTTGCTCTCTCAACCTCTCCAGCAGATTTCTTACCAATGACACAATTGAGAAATAACCAAAAGATGCATGAAAATTTAATTATTTACATAAAGATTTAGATCTACGTTGAGTATGTCTCTCCAACAAGCTTCTTACCAATGGCACAATGGAGAAATAACCAAAAGATGCCTTAAATTTTCATTATTTACAGAAAGATTTAGATCTACGTTGAGTATGCCTTTAGCAATGAATTATGGGATCTAACCTTTGAGAACTCATACGAAGGCTCTTTTATCTAGCTATCATATATCTCTTGTAAAAGTAGAGGAAAACATAACTCCACTCATCATTCTATCGGCAACGTGATTGAATACACGTTTGGATGAACTGGGATGAAAGAGATAGTTGGGTGATATGTCAACATAAACTCTAAAAGTTGGTCTCTCCGTAAACAACGTCTAATACAACTATAACAAAATTGTTAAGAGCAACAAAAGAAGTAAATAAATACCAATCGTTGTGAGCAAGGGGTAACGTCACCGGAATGAGATGATATGTCTAAGTCACAGATGTACTTAGATTGCTGCAACATTGAAATGATGAGCATAAAACGATATCTAGAAAGAAATATAACACACAGTTAGATGCATGCTGATAACTTATTTGTTTCAAACAATTTATAGAACACACTAATCAAACAACTAAACACAAAACTAAGCAAATCAATAAGCAAAACAGATATTAAGCATAAGAAATAAGATATAGAATTATGAAAGTAAAAGTTTTTAGGTTCAAGATTTTTAGTATTATAAATGATTTAGGGTATTGAATAAAATTAGAAATATTATCTATAAGCAATATAATTACGAAAGAAATGTTTTTATTATTATTCATTAATAAGTAATTAATTCATAATTTCCTTATATACTAAAATCATTATTTGAAGTAATTTATATTATTTCATTTTTTATTTTGGTGATGGTTTTCCTTTTAAGTTTTTTTGGAAGATATCAATTTAATGCTAAATCTCATTGAGAAAACGAAAGAGTCGTGAGAAATAATCACACTCGCAATAATGAAGTGAATACTTTTAGTAAAAATCTATACTATATAAATCGGGATTTATAAATATTATGCGACCACTTTTCTTTATTTTAAAGACCAATGTTTATAAAAAATATTATAGAATGTCTTGATTAATTATTAAGAAAATATGAAGTTATGAAGCTACAAAAAATATAAATTTTTATTATTCATTAATAAAAAATTAATTCATAATTCTCTTATATACGAACCTCGTGATTTTGAGTAATTTCTATAATTTTGTTGCTTATTTTTTCTTTTTAAGTTTTTGGCAGAAATTAATTTTCCTCTTTTAGTTTTTGTTAGAAAACAAGTTTTCTTTTTTTTTAGTTTTTGGCAAGTTATCGTCATAATTTATGTTAAATGCTGACATGGACGAATAGTATCAGATTTTTTAAATCTTATGTGGACGGTCTAAGAGCACTATAGCTTCCACTTTTATATAGTATAGACTAGGTTTTATATCCGCGCTACGCGCGGGTCTATTTTTATCGATTTGGTTAATATCTTTTTGTATTTATTCAATTTTATAAGTAGCAAAAATACAGTATTAAGAAGGTTTGTATAATATTTTATTTTGGTCTATTTTAAACATATATGTTTTTTATATACTTTTAGTATTATTTATGTAAGTTTTTAGAAAAATAAGTTTAATATGGAATAAAGATTTGAAGATTAATTTTGTTTAAAGCATATTAAAATATGATGTATCATTTTCTTCTATTTATGTCGTCTATAAAGAAATGTATCTTTTAAAAGTTTTAAAATTAAATTACTTAAAAATAGAAACATATTTGGAAAATATTTGAATAATTTTTTTTCTCATTCTTTTATATTATAAAGGAAAATATTTGAAATAAAGTTTAAAACAAAAGATTTTTATTCTTTTATGGCAAAACAAAATCGGAAATGGAGTAATTTCTCTTCTTACCTGCAAAGCCTGGGATTCCCACAATTCCTAATCGTTTACTCAACTCAATTCCCATGTAGCCAGACTCGCTCATCGATAACTTCATCTAGCTACTTTTTTTTTTATTTTCTCTCTAAATTCTTTTAGTTTCCTTTTTTTTCTTGTTGTAACAGCAAGCGGCTGCGTTAATTCTCACCACCGCGGTAATAGCATTCATGGATCTGGCCTTACTATGTAGGTAGTCCATTGTATATTTCCTTCTAGACAATATTTCTGACTGTCTTCTCTGCATCATTTTCGGGTCTTAGAATGGTTAGACATTTAGGAGATGTTACGCGTGAAAGCGCCACGTACAGATGGCCATGACTGAAAACCAATTGAGGCAAATAGAGGAGCACTGATTTCAAACTTTGTCCTTGGCTTTTTTATTGTCATTGCATAGCATATTCTTATTGAGGATACTATTATTTATTTTAATTAAATAAACAACAAAAAGTTGAGACTGTTTAATAAGTTGGACTATGGTAATGGGTTGTTGTATAAGTTTGACCATATAGAAAAAATATTTGTTGACAAGAGTCATTCGTATATTGGGTTGTTTTAATTGAAGTTGAACCATTTAGAATTTAGTATTAATAAGGTCATTTAGAATAAAACATCAAATCTATTTACGTTTATTACTTTATTTAAGAAATATTATAATTTAATATTATACAATTTAAGGAAAATTAGGTTTTTAATATATATATATGATGACGTGGACCAATAAGAACATGTTTTTTAAATCCTATGTGAGCTCTTTAAAAACACTATAGCTTCAAATTTTATATAGTATAGAAACTTTTTCTTTCTTTTATCTCGATGTATATATATATATTTCTTTTTATAAGTATTTTAATATAAAAAATAAAAACTTATTGTAATTTTAAAAATGTTAACTAATGATGTGGCGAATCGTGACTGGTTGTTTAAAATCATATGTGGATGTCTTAAAAACACTATAACTTCAACTTTTATATAGTATAGATGTACATAATATATATATATATATATATTATTGTTTGCCGGTGATAGTCTTTTTTCTAAACAGAAGGCATTCCTCTTAACATTTTTATCTCTCTCTCTTTTATTTGTAAATGACCATTCCATTAATTTTCTGTTGATACTTCTTTTAATTTTTATTTGTTTCAAAATAATTATCATTTAATTTTGTTTTCTATTTTTTCAAATACAAATATACATGTACATAAGATATGTTAATATTTCTTTTTTTGGTGATGATATTTTCTTAAGCTATCATTTATCTTTAACAATTTTGTATATTTTATTTTTTCCAAATTGATTTAGTACATTACTATTTTATTTTCTAATTTTGATTTAACATATGGAACATTTTAACATATACAACCATTTTCAAAATTTTAGTTTACTGACGACAATGATTTTATAATTTGAAATAAAAACACACATTTATGATTATACGCTGAAAAATATTAGGGTATACAAGTTTTACGAAATTAAATATCCTAAAACATAGTAATTTCTTAATAATGTTGATGGTTTATGTTTATAGAATAATTAAATCAAGTTAATTTTTCTGTTAGTCTAGCTGCTATTTGGAATCAATATATATTGTTTGACATGCTCATGACATTGGTTTTCTATTGTCCGTATGCAAACTCTTTCATGACTTTTCATTATCCTTATAACTGGTCTTGGCACCAAGTTGGGAAAAATGGTTCTGAAATTTTAAAGTCTAGTTGTTTTTGCTTTTACAAACTTTAACATACGAAGAATACATGGGTTACACGACTGTTCAACATCTTTCAGAAGAGTTTACTGGTATCATCTGTTGTAACTATTTATAATTTGTTGCTTATTTTGACGATGATTTTTCTTATAAGTTTATCAATTATTTTTTTAGTTTTTGGCAAGTTATCGTGAGAATTTATATTAAATGCATGATGGCATGAACCAATAACATCGGGTTTCTAAAATCCTACGTTTTAATACATTGTCTTACAATACAAAACAAAAGTTCTGAATATGCTTTCTAACAATAATCTTTTGTACTTCATTTTAAGTGGCACATAGTGAAAAAATTCTCTTTCTTTTGTTCGAACAAGTTCAAGAACTTAGGTTTCCTCAACTCTCCCAACCTAAATAAACAAATCTTTACATTTTAACTACAACCATCGACACGCATTTTCATATCATAAGAAATCATCATTGAAGGTTTAGCATATTAGTTAAAGTTGACACATTTTTCCACATCAAAAAAAAAGAAATATTATTTTTTTCATTTAGATATTTTTTATTCTCATAAACCTAGTATGATTGTATGACATGTCACTTTTGAATCATAAATGCTATTTTACTTTCATGTCAACTTCAATATCATCTTAACAGTTTTTATTTTTGACTATAACTAAAATGCATTCTGCTCCCTAAAAGAATAGTCATTGAAGATAGAATATTAAGAAATTTAGTTAAATTAATAATAATCGATTATTTTTATATATTTCAAAAAAATAGATATTTTCTTATTTCAAAAACTAAGTTAGTTTAAACAAAAGATTTCAATAACCAAAATTTACATTTTTCTTATTTCCATATGTTATTACTTAAAAAAATTACATTTCTTTTTTTCCATATATAATTTTTTTCTTTTTATAAGTATTTTAATATAAAAAATTAAAAACTAATTATAATTTTAAAAATGTTAACTAATGATATGGCAAATCGTGAGTGGTTGTTTTAAATCATATGTGGATGCCTTAAAAATACTATAGTTTCAAATTTTATATAGTATAGAAAATTTTACTTTCTTTTATCTCCATATATATATATATATATATATATATATATATATATATTTCTTTTTATAAGTATTTTAATATAAAAAAATAAAAACTTATTATAATTTTAAAAATGTTAACTAATGATGTGGCGAATCGTGACTAGTTGTTTTAAATCCTATGTGGACGTCTTAAAAACACTATAACTTCAACTTTTATATAGTATAGATTATGATAGTTCTGGATTTTGACCCTTAATTTCTCTTAATTTTCAAAGTTAAACTTTAATATCCCGTTTTAAAAATAACCATGCTTAGCAAAGAAAAGCAAACCCAGAACACAAAATAATCAACCTCTTTATACTACCGCCATCTTTTTGATGATAATTTTTTTTTTACATCCAGACATTCATTTCAGACTCTAGATTCGTCTTGTTTTGTATGTTTTCCTTTTTTGAGCTTTTTTCTGAATATTTCTCTAAATTTCTCTAGTTTCCATGGATATTTCTCACGGAAATTTTGCCATGGTTCTATTAATAAGATTCACATAAGTACCAAAAAATTATTTACTAAAGTTAACTGTCATATTTTATATATCTACACAATTTGATCATTAATATGCATATACGTCGTTTCCTCAAAACAAAACATAGTACACACAAAAAAAAACAAACATAGTACACAGTACTAAACACATTTTGATGCAGAGAGCCTATCTACAATTGGTTTTGGTTTTGCTTTTTCCTTTTTTTTTATGTTTTGCTTAGTCGGTTGTTTAAAGAGATAGTTTCCAAATCTCTTTAGGATTAGGGTCTGGGTTTTCTTATATATAGAGTCTTTCCCTCGAGTTGTAAGGACGATCTTATTATTGAATTTATAAACAGAGTTTCTCTCTAAAAACCCTTATTACGGCCAGAACGCGATGTTCTTAGCGGAATAAGAAGACTTCGATTCTTGGGCATTCTTAGACTAAACAAGATCGTCGTGATATCGTAGCTTGTCTACATCAGTTGGTATCAGATTTCAGCGCTTTGGGATATATTGTCTCTAAATGTGTCTTTGGTGCAGAACAAGTTTTGTTTTTGGGATATAATGTCTCTAAACGTGGCTTAGAGGTTGACCCTAGTAAGGTTGATGCAATCAAGTCTTTGTAAGATGATGAATTCCCGTGATCGGGATGATCTATTGACAGAGCTATTAATAGCCAATGTTGTTACAAAGAATCAGGAGATATACAAGGAAGATATTAACAATAGTATCTACATAAGACCGTAACAAAATATCCTATTCTATCAGTCTTGGCCTACTCCAAAGTCTTTTTATCGGCGTTTTGTGCATCATTTTAGTAACATTACCGCGCCAATCACTGATAGCATGAAAGGCTCTACGTTTCTTTGGACTCCAGAAGCAAATAATGCGTTTGAAACCATTAAGTCCAAACTCACGTCGACTCAGATTTTGGCTTTACCCGACTTTTCGTTGGTCTTTGAACTTCATTGTGATGCTTGCAAATTGGGTATTGGTGCAGTGCTGAGTCAACAAGGACGGCTAGTGGCTTTTTATAGTGAGAAAATTGCAGGATCTCGTGTTCGCTACAGCACGTATCAACATTATCCTTTCTTTGGACGTATTTGGGTTGATCTAAAGGCTGGTCTGCATTCCAAGTATGTCTTGCACGAGGGGTTTATGTTTCTCAACAATCGTTTATGTGTCCCTGCGTGTAGCTTGCGCCTTAAGCTTATTACGGAACTCCATGGAGAAGGACATGTGGGACGAGATCGTATGTTGTTGTTGGTCTCCGATTCATATTTTTGGCCTACATTACGGCGTGATGTCACTCGCTTCGTGGCTCGTTGTGTGGTTTGTCAAAAATCAAAGGGTCATGCTTCAAACAGTGGTCTTTACATGCCATTACCAGTTCCGACACAGCCTTGTATGGATATAAGTATGGACTTTATCTTAGGGTTACCTCGTACTGATCAACGTGGTAATGAGTCCATCTTTGTGGTCGTTGATCGTTTTTCAAAGATGGCTCACTTTATTCCTTGTAAGAAGACCACATATGTGGTTCAAGTGACCACAGATGCATGGCCTCCCATGTTCGATTGTCTCCGACATGGACTCTCGTTTCCTCAGCCACTTTTGGCGTTCTATTTGGCGGTTGCTTCACACCAGTCTTGATATGAGTTCTACTTATCATCCTCAATCGGATGGTCAGACCGAGGTAACTAATCGATCCTTAGGCGATATGCTTCGTTGTTTGGTCGGTGATCATATCAAATCTTGCACTACAAGAAAACACGGTATAACAGACGGAAAAATCCGTCATAAATCCGTCGGAATTGGCCTATTCCGACGGATTTCCGACCGATTCTTCCGTTTGTTCTATCTCATCGGAAATAAAATTTCTGTCGGAAATCCGTTAAAATTGTAACGGATTTCCGACGGACACATTCTGACGGATTTCCGACGGACATATTTCAGATGGATTTCCGACGGATAAATAATTTTATAAATTTTAATTATAAAATTTCAATTACAATTAAAATTAAAATTTAAAATTAAAATTTAAAATTTTTTTTCAAAAAAATTAATTTTTGCCGGTGTTTTTCGAAAATATTTGGAACATTCGCGCCTATATTTTTGCTATCCGTCGGAAAAAAATTTAAACAAATTTCATTCACGTGGGAACTTACGCGGTCAAATTTTCATTTTCCATCGGAAATCCTTCGGAAAATCTAAAAATATATATAAACTCATATGCAACATATTTAACACATTTGATATTCGTTAGATGTCTTTAATGTCAAACATTTGGTTCCTCATGTGACTCAAGATGACGTTCAAGATTCAAGGACGAATCTTCTTCTACCCTGGGTGACATGATGCAGAGAGTCTATCTACAATTGGTTTTGATTTTGCTTTTCCTTTTATCGTTGGTTTTCTATTTTTTTTATTTTCCTTTTTTCTTTTTATCGTTGGTTTTCTATTTCTTTTATTTTCCTTTTCTTTTATGTTTTGCTTACGGTTGTTTAAAGAGATAGTTTCCAAATCTCTTTAAGATTAGGGTCTGGGTTTTCTTATATAGAGAGTCTTTCCCTCGAGTTATAAGGACGATCTTATTATTGAATTTAACGCGACGTTCTCAACGGAATAAGAAGACTTCAATTCTTGGACATTCTTAGACTAAACAAGATCGTCGTGTCTACATCACATTTATATAAATAATAGTATTTAATAAATTAACATGTGTACGTGTAAATGTGCTGAGTCTTTTACATATTGTGAAGCAGTATCATTTCTTTTTTCTTGAAACGCTTTAGTAATGGAGAGCAAGCGCCTCCGCAAGCTCCTCCAGCTCTACCCAGCATGTGGTGGCGATCGAGAGCTCATCACAACCGTCCAAAACACCACGTCATCATCATCGACGCCACCACAGTCAACTTCACTAGACTCTTCCATGGCTCTCACCATCTTCGTTCTCTTGATTGTTCTATTCTTCTTGGGTTTCTTCTCCGTCTATATCCGTCACTTCGCCGACGAATCAACGGCTGAGATTTCTTTCATACCTAGAAGAAGATCCTCCACGATGTCGCCGCCACGTCACCTTTCTTCATCTGTAATCTCTCGGCCGTTTAGCTCCCGGAGAGGACTTGATTCTCAGGTAAATCCATCTCTCCGGTTATCTTTTTCGGTTCTTACGTTTAACCAACGAAAATACGACATTTCAGGCCGTTCGATCTCTGCCGGTGTACGGTTACACGAATGGTGCGAAGCAAAGGAACGAAGAATGCGTTATCTGCTTGAGTGACTTCGAAGAAGGTGAAACAGTTAAAGTGATACCACATTGCGGCCACGTGTTCCACGTGGCTTGTGTTGACACGTGGCTGAGCTCACACGTATCTTGCCCTTTCTGCCGGAGTAGCCAGCTGTTCCCGGATAAGGTCTTGGGGACTCAAGAACAGCCAAATCAAGGCTCGGCAGGGAGCAGCTGCAGATCGACGGCAGAAGAACGTGACACGTGTTCTGGTGTGGGCCCTTGTCTGAGGAGGTGTAGTAGCTGTTCGAGTTTGGGGCAGAGCCCTGGATTGGAACGGTCGTTGAGCCTTTGACACATGTTCTTTTCTTCTTTTCCCTTTCTTTTTTAATATTGATTTTATAAATTGTTGAGTTGTATGAGGGAATGATAGGAAAAAAGAATATTTATACCTTTTTTTGTTTTATTTGATTCTTGATTGTATTATTTATTTATGTTTATTAGAAAAACAAATATAACTTATGTAACTTTTAGTTTTTCGCATTTGGACCTACTGATTTATATTTTTATCTTTGATAAAAAGAAAAGATCTCAGCCCCTTGAGAGAAAAGGAAAGAATTTTTCAGACAATAGTTCTGCCGGACTTCTATACCAGTAGAGTTATGTTCTTTTCAGTTTATCTTTACGTGGTTTTGTTAGTTTTCAGATCGGAGACGCTTTGTGATATGCGTTGGCTTAAAACGGGCTGATCTGTTTAAATCTTAATTTATATGGTGAACCAACAACTCGGGTCAATTTTGAACAGAACAGCACGTTTTAAGCCTAAGCTAACACAAGTCGGAACAGAAATTTTCCAAACAAATTTTATTCAGAGAACTCGGTGAAGTTGATCTGTTATAAAACGTGGTTAACAAACATTCATTCTTTATGTTATCCAATTTCTATTGAATCTTTTGATATTTAATACGTATAAAAATAGTTGAGAAGAGTGTCTTCTTTACACCACGGATAAAAATTAAGAGCCGAGTGAATAATCAGAGTAATTTCTATGCTAAAAAAATCACAGCGGAGTAAGAAAAGACATTTGGTATCAGTTAAAAAAAAACAGAACCTAATAAACAAATCTGAACCAGAGCTTGGAGCCGAAGAACAAGACTGAGAGTAAGAGGAGCTTCAGAGAATAGAGTATGCACGAACTACCTCAATCACAGGAGCTCGACACATTGGACATTTTCCTCCAGCTTCCACTAGCTTCTTTGCACACTTCTCGCAGGTGTTCATATGTCCGCATCTGTTAGTTTTCGATCAAAAACAAGAAAAGGATTATGAGATACTATCAATTAATGTTTACAACAAATGTTAGTGTTCTAATGGTCCAAACATACCTATACAATAAAGAATCAATGTTGCTCTCACAACATATGCAGCAGATCCCTTTCCTTACAAATTCCCATTTAGACTCATAGCTTGCAGTGTCCTTGGATGGACCTGTGAATCGATTAAGGCGCATTATAAACATGCAAAACATATGTATGTATGTTGTTTACTGTGAATCATCATATATAAAATCATAAAGTGACTTGAGACTGAGAGAAAGAAAACCTGATGGGTCAGCAGAGCGGTGCATCGCAGCAGAGACCTCTTGTCTTATGGACCGTTGTAACTCGAGTTGCATTTCCATGCAAGCCTCCAGCATTCTCTGTAGGTTATCCATCCTATGCTGTATTCTTCCCATATCAACCCTCAAATCGTTGATCGAGTCCCAGTCCTGCAGATGGATATTGTTGATCAAGTTAACAAATAAGAGCAATCGGGATATACAAGTCAACCAATGAGTTTCTTCAGCCAAAGGATAGATAGTGGAACTAACTAGTCTTACCATTCCAATGGGCTGATGCAAATCATGTGCCGGCCAGTTAGAATTGGGTCGATAATGGTCCCAGAGCGGCTGAACAGGAATTACTGGGGAGGGTAGAGACAAAGGAGGAGATTCAACAGCATCAAGTTCTTGACCACCACTCTGTGCATCATCTTGCTGTTCTGTATCTTCAGCTGCTATTGTATGGTCAGAATAAGTTTCTTGTTCTTCCCAGTCTACAGGATTTCGGCTTCGTCTGTCCATGTAAGATCGTATCAACTGGTCAAGATTTTCTCTAAACCCGCTTTGCAGAAGATTTGATACACGTCTCCTGTAGTGCATATAGCAAGTCATCAGATACATAAACTGAGGTTGAAAAATGTGGCCAATTACGTCAGAAATTTACTAGATTCTTACCTGCTTGAGAGTTCTCTGAGTTCCATGTTGTTCTCATTATCATCATCTGGAGGAAAGAATGTGGCAGCCCTTCCAATTGAAACTGTGTCCTGATCAGAATGTTCTTCCGACCAGTCTTGTAGTGAGCTTTGACGATCAGTATCATCAGGCTGCATCTCTGTGGGTTCTGGGAGATTGTGGGCTTCTCTGTCCTCGTCCTCGTATTCGAATGATATCTGGGATAACTGATTTTGAAAATTCTCAGTTTCGTCTGTATTAGCCTCCTCTTCAGCATCATCTCTCCATTCACTGGATTCACCCTTGATAAGTTGCCAATCGGATTCTTCGTTTTCCAGAATCTCCTCCTCGGTTTGATCCTCTAGGGTCACAGTTACATTGATGCTTTCAGTCAGATTCTCCTGGAAATTTCTTGTTCTGTTTATCACTCCCAGGGTGGAAAATTCTTCGGGATTTTGCAGAGACTGTTCATAAGATATTTCGCATCTCCCTGGTAAATGATCGCCTTGTCTAGTCTTGTCTCCTCGAATTGAAGAGGACGAACACCCATTAGCATCCTCATTTTCATGGCTATTCAGGTCTGCTTCAGCATCATTTCTTCTTTGAGAAAATTCATCACTTTCCGACCGTCGCCATTCACTTTGGAAATTATCAGAATGTTGCCCTTGCCAGCCTTCTACACGTGCGGTCCTTTCTTCCCAACTTGTGGTTTGATGATTACACAGTAGCTCATCCAGTAAACTTTGGTTGTCAGCCTCTCTGCCATTTTGATCTGAACCACCGTCTGCATCATGGATGCTATCTAGACAATTCAAATCGTTTTGCTCACCTCTACTATCATCAGTTTCAGCATTTGATGAGGTCTCTGAGTGACTACTGCTCGCTTGACCAGAGACAGACCGGTCAAGTCTGGATATAAATTCCTCCCTGACATGGAAAAATACACAGTAAGCAATCACGTTCTTAATCCCTCTAAATCAACAGAAGTCTCATTTTCTGGGTCGGGATGCATTTATACAATGAAACAGAAAACATACTTCAACGGAAGACTAATACAAACAAAAAGGGATTGGCATTTAACTTCAGGATGAACAAGACCAACAAAGAAAAGAAGCAATCCAAATTTACCAAATTTGTTTATTCATAAAGATCATAAAGGTTTGAACGCATAGGTCTGCATAGGATATTATTGACCCACATATATATACCTATAAAAGGGCCAAAGAAAAAACACAACAGCTTCCAGAAATACACAAAGATATGCACTATTTGATTAATACAGAAAATTAGCTACCTCAGCTCAGATACAGTTTGCCTCTCTCTTAGAAAGCCCAACTCAGTAACTGCAGATGATGTTGGTTTATCTTTATCATCGTTGTCACCATTTCGCAAGAATCTCCCCCTTAGCAATGCCTGCAAAAGCAATTAAATCATGATTTCAAGCTATTTCAGCGCTCAATTCCTCTAGAGCCTTCAAACAACCAATGTGGCACCTTAAGCTGACTCGTAATGATTAACAAAAAAGATAACGGAAGGAAAAATAAAGAAGTAACTAAGATTTTCTCAGCATATCTATCAACTCCTATGACACAAATGTCAAGTTAGAATCTCTTTAAGAAAAAGGTAAAAAATGACCAAAACGTGAAAAGAAGAATGTATATAGGAAGAGAGAGTAGCTGCCATAAACTCCAAGTATGTTTCCATCATCCATCCGTTTATAAATTTCATTAATCATTTTAGAGAAACAATGCGACTACTCATCTTTCAGTCGTTGTTCGTCTGTGACAGCATGTTCAAAATTATATCTAGAACTAGTACTAATTATAGCTCATGTAATTATTCCAAATACGCAAGCGCGCACAATAGAAGAAGGAAAGGTTGGGGCCTCTTCGCAGTCTTTAAGAAAATATTGGTTACTAAGTAGACTGTTAGTGTATCTGACATAGTGGTTTCAGACATAATCGCACAGGTTGTTTTAGCCTATTTTGGAAATAGTCACTTAAAACAACATATTCAATGTCACAGAGACAAGTAACAGAAAGGCAAAAACAGTAAAGAAGTATAATGAGCAAACCTGAATGCGGTTGCGATGAGCAAAGTTTGATACAGCATGACAATGCATCAAACCCTGCAGCTCTCTTTGTCTTTCCCTTTCAGCCATTTTTAACATATCCACCCACACTTGCCTACCACATAACTTGCGTATGCCTCTTCTAGCATGTTCATTCTGGATACAGTTCGAATTTACAACCATCCCATCGAGCACTCTTTCAATCTGGTTAGTAACTTCAACAGGTTGTTCTTCCCTTTGATCACCAAGAACAGGCCTCTGATCAGTATTCATCTGAACCATCTCTCTTATGATTCTCACCCTTTCCTGTTCAGTTTCACCAGGCCATTCTGCTCTTGAGCTATTGGTTGTGGGAGAAGCAGAAGAACTATGTTGACCAGTCCCAGAGCTCCTCCACTCGCGAAAAATTTGTCTAACTCTTTCCCTTTCAACCATCCCCAGATCTGAAGAGTGCTCACTCTGAAAAGGGCTGAGATCCTCACTCGAGTTATGCGACTCAACATAACTCGGAGTAGGGGACCATCCACCAAGTTCATTCTCACCCAGATTTACACTATCTCTAACAACATCATCGTGTGCACTAATATTACTGTCACAACCATTTCCCCTTAAAGCAGTAGCAGAAGTAGAAGAACCATTCCTCCGCTCACTATCTCTCTCACGAGCATGACCCATCACATGATCATCCTCAAGTTCCCTCCACATCTGTAGGAGTGAGGATGCCCGGACGCTTGGTCTTCCTTCATTTTCCCTCTGTCTAGATCCTCGAACATCAGATTCTCGACGGAAAGATGAATCAATCGCCAAAATGTTTTGCAGACCAGCAATAGCCATTATATGAAATCAAATAACTGTATTAGCCAAAAAAAAGGCTAATTATCTACAAAATATACACAAAGGTCCTTTCTCCAGATAAAATTAGATCATCTCCAAAAACTGAACACGATCCCTAAAACCAATTTGAATTGGAATCATATGTTTATCAAACAAAAACATTCTCCACCAAACTCAAATCCAAAGCAAGCACCTGGCAAGTACCAAAAATATTCACCATTAAAATGAATAAAGTCTAAATTTCAAATAGATAATAATGAAATCAAATTCAGAATTCACGATAACATCCCACAGAAATAATGTAAAATTAAGAACCCTAAATCTCACATTCCTCATCCGTTTTTAACGCGGTCAAAGATTTAGACTCTCTCAAAATCAATAAAAAAAAACCTCGAATCTGAGATCCAGAAAAACAAATTCCGAGGAGAAGAACACAAATCCGATCGAGATCAAAACCTCAAAGAGCCAATTACAGTTTTCATATGGTGATAAAGCGGGAAATAGAAGAATCCGCCATTATCGGATAAAACCTAACACAATGAGAGAGACGTGGATGAATCAGACGTACCAGTGAATCTAGTCGGTTGGATTGAAGAGTGAAGAAACGGTGACCTCCGAGAGAGAATTTAACAAAGAAGACGAAGACGGAGATGAGAAGAGAGAGAGGAGAAGGTACATGTGGACCTGTGCTTGCTGCTAATAAAATCTTACCGTAACACGAACGTCTGGAAAAATTGACTAGGGGCTAATAGTTAGATGACACGTAGCACACTTCCCTGCTTCCCAAAGTTGGTTTTTTAGGAAGAAAACAAAATATAATTCAATTTTGACTGATTTTCATAATATTTTCTTCAACTGTAAAACCTTTAAAATATGTGGTAAAAAAATAGTTAAACACGACGTTGTGCTTTTTAGTTTGGAAGTATATCTACGGTGAAACTTTCAATTTTATGTGGTAGATACATTATAAGACTCTAAAGAAAATGTAGATTACATATAAAATCTAAAGAATGTATGACAAGTTAAGTAATGACATGTTCAAAACATAATTTTATCATTATCCTTTTCTTCTACTTGAATACAATCTGTAGATTCTAATGTAACAATTAGGATAAATTTAGTTTGAGAGGAGGCACAAATTTGTCCAATAGAGGATGAGGTTAATATGGATTTGTTGGAGCTAACCCCAACATCGCTTAGATGCAGGGTAGATGGTTTTTGGAAAGCATCCGATCCTACTATAGGTTTAGGTTGGGTTTGTATTCAGAGTGAAGATAATGTAAGGCTGTTGGGTGCAAAGTTTTACCAGAAAACATGTTCACCTTTACACACGGACTTAGAAGCACTGCTATGGGCAATGTATTCTATTTTTTCAGCAGGGCTTCTTTGTCATGTGTTCGAAACTGATAGTGCAAAACTCGTTTCAATTGTACAATCTCCAGAGGAGTGGCCAGCTTTTTCCGATCAGCTTGATGAACTCATTCGTTTTCGAGATTCTTTACCTGCTTTTAGCATCTCAAAAATTCCAAGATCAAGAAATAAACAGGCCGACTATTTAGCTCGAACCTCTAGATTTTTATTTTCTAAATCTATATTTGTAAATACTTTTTCTCCAGTTTGGGCTACCAATACTGGAGTGAGTTTCTAATTTTTATTGTTTGGCTGGAAAAAAAAATAAGAACACATCTGCAGATTGGAGGGTGTAATTTTTATTCTTGTATGTATTTTATGAATTCTTTTCCAAATAATTATTGTCATGTGGACAGTGGAGTCCTATAGGGTATGGAGTGGCATAAGAGCATCTCTAACTCCATTCTATTTTCTCTTCTAAACTCTATTTTAGAGTAAAAATTTCTCCAACCTCACTTTATATTTTACTCTAAAATAGAGTAATGAAAATATTACTCTATATTTAGAGTAATACTATTCATTACTCTATTATAGAGTAAGACTTTTTTATTTATAAAACAGTCTATAATTTTTATATATTTTTATTTTATATGTAAAACAATATTATGAAAACAAAAATTATGTAGTTGATGAAATTTAGATAATTTATTTTATATTAGCTCATAAAAAATATTTGTAAACAATATTAGCCCATTTCACACTTTGAAATGCATTACTTGATCACTTGTATGAGAAACACTAATGATTATGCTTAAAAATCTATTATCTTTTGTTGTGTAAGTAATTTTATTTATGTAATAAATTTTGTATTGCAATGATATCATAATTTTATTAAATTTTGATTTAAAATAAAATAAGTCAATCAAATTTACAATTTTGACAAATAATGGATGGTTTTTGAAAATAATAATTAAATAGATAAGTAATATACTTGAAATATTATTTTTATAGTAAAACGTAGATGAATGGGTTGGAGCAAAACCCAACTCTATTTTAGTGTTCCTCTATTTTAGAGTAAAAATAGAGGCATGGGTTGGAGGCTAAAATCATTATACTGTTTTCCAACGAGTCGGTCATCTCATTAAAACTCTTCCTAATTATCATATTGTACTTTAATAAAATAAAATAAAAATTGTCATATTGGATGGTTAGAGTTTTTCAGGAGTTCCAGAATGCTGCAGATAGAGTCGCCCGTCGTGGTCTTGTATGTTGCGGAAAGAGCTTTTCTATCATAGGGATGTCGTACATGCATAATCGTCCATCGTAGATCCGAGTGTTGCGGAGAGAGTATGTCTATTATGAAGATGTTGTACATGCAGAACCGCATGTCGAGGAGAATTTGCGTCGTGGAATCATCGTTTGAAGAATTTGTTCATCGTAATCACATCTACTACCAGATTGTCGAGTAATCATCATATTAGAATTAGATCAGATATCTCCAATAATAATGATGTAATAGACAAAAAAAAAAATTGGTCATAAAGTATTCATTTCCTTAAAACTTTCCGTTGTTGGTAAATATTACAACTATAGCTTTATCAGATTAAAAAAATGTATTACAACTAGATTATAAATGTACAAGTGTTATAATTGAATAAACTTGAGATTAAAGAAAAAGAGAAGCACCATCTAAGCTATTGATGGGGAAACTTGGGGATCTCGTAGGATTATATTTTCTTGTCTTAATTAATAATACTCCATATGAGTATAACCTTAAGTTAAAGCATTAAAAATGAAACCGTTTTTGTGCCCCTTGAATGGCACTCTTTTGTTCCATTATTATTAGATGTTTTAAAATTTTTTTTTCCATTTCATTTTATTTAATTTTTCAAGTTTTTATGAAAAGAATTGAATTTTTTTACTATTGATTGAATATTTTTTGGTAATATACTATTGATTGAATTGAATTTTTTTACTATTTTTACTATATTTTCTTATGAGTCTGAATAATTTGGCGATTAGTTGTAGTCTTTACAAATTTGAAATTAGTATATACATTGAAAATGTAAAGGCAACTAAATACAGAGAAAGCCCATAATGAAGTTTTCTAAAGTTTCTTCATGGGAGAGGACTAGGAAAACAAGATTAAACAGTGCATGCATCTCACTCTAACACTTATCAAAGATTCTTTATATTCAAATGAGTTTATATTTTTATTTTATAAAGAAAAGAAGAAGAAGAAAAGTGAAGACAGGATATGGCGTGACCATATAGAATGAAAGATTCAAAACAATGATTACAACAGAAAAGGGAAGACCACTGACGATACATAAATAATCATAGCTTATGGTTTTTACTACGTGATATTAAAAGACAATAAAAACTAAAGATTGGTTCCAACTTCACGGAAAGTTTAAGAAATTTATATTAATTAGTTTGAATGACTTTTTGATCATGCAGCCGGAATTTGTTAGTGGCCTTAATCATAGTCTCATACAGTCTAATTAAGGGGATTATATATGGTTCAATAGAGACACTCAATCATATTATTAGTTATATAAAGTTTTAATGTTGCTTCCCAGCCCGACCATTCGCTAATATGGACAATGTTAATAGAACCTTACATATCATTAGGCACATTGGCTATATATCACATGGGCCATGCTTTAAAAACAAAAACAAAAAGTGTTTTCATTCAAAAATAAAAAGATATTCAAAACAAAAAAAAAGATATAAAATTTCAAATATCTTTTTCGAGACTCTTAAATACCTTTTTCAAAAGCATTTCATTGCAATTTATTAGTTGAAAGCATTTTAAAGAGTTTAGAATTTGTAGATTATAATATTATTGGTTTATGGATTCTTAAATTCTTAGTAAAATCTTTGTTATTAGTTTCATGACTTTTAAATTTCATATTAAATCTCTTGTTATTTAAACAGTAGTTATTACTGATTTTCTAATTCTACTAAATTCCAATTTTATTGGCATATGGATTCTTTACATTTTTATTGATTATGCACAAGTTCTAAAATCTGCTGGCTATATATGAGATTCTCAAAATTTCTATAGCAAAAAAAAACAAAAAAAAAAACAATTAATATCCCGAGGATTTACATAAACAAAAAAATAATGATATATTTCGCATAACCATTATTTCTAATGGTTGTATCATCATTTGATTCATTTCTAGAGTTAGAAGAAAACCGAGAACACCATGTATAAAAAATCAGAGAAAGAAAAACTGATTTTGATCTCAAAAAATACAATACACAAATAAAAAAACATACAAAAGAAATGGAACCACAAAGGAAAAACAAACCATCTTTTCTAATGGAAACAAAACCCAATCCCATTAATTTTTGTTTCAAAAATTTTATATCTGGAAATTTTTTATATTTTATCTTGAAAACATAGTTTTAACTTTTAAGGAATCATTTATGTAATTCCACAATCCATAAAAATATTGATAATTTAGTTTTTTAGAAGAGGGGAAAACAATATTGATAAGAATATTTAAATACTGATTAAGTTTTTTGTTAATTCTACTACACATTTAAAAATCCATCAACTTTTAACATTAACAAACTTGATACAAATCCATCTACCAGTAATCCCCCTTAAGTCTCCGGTTTCATGATTGCTTTACGTTTGCTTTAGTGTTTCGCTAAACATTTCCGTTTACAATATTAGACGCAACAATTGAATTTAAACATCTCAATATTTTGCATCAATAAAATCTAGATTTTGTTCATTAACATTATTTATATCCAAACTCATAGACTGGACTTTTATTCACAGACAAATAAATCATCAACTTTTCCATGGAGATAAATTTTAAAATAAATGGAACATATTTGAATAGTTATTTCTCTCACCTTATCGCCGTCCATGTTCATGAGTGTTTGTTTTAATGTTAGATGCTAGATTGATAATCATGATTTATGGAGACTTTATGTTTTCTTTAAAGCCTTTTTATAAATTTATATTTAAGATGAGCGTGTTAATCATGGTAGCACCACTCAAACACATATTGGAGGGTCCTAATGGAGGGCGTATGCACCATTCAAATGTATATGTATATATTCATTAAATTCAAATATATATGTTTGTATATTAACAGCTCCAACTTCCAACTAATACTATGGAGGAAAGCATAACTCGCTTATTTAAATACTAAGTTCGATTATTAATCCAATATTACGTTAGTAAAATAAGCCAATAAAAGAATCAAAGATCTTTTTATAATAATATTTGGGTCGGCAAAACCCGATGCATAATTCAACCCTTATTATGCCGGTAATACGATTTAGTAAAATTGAATTTGGCGATTATGCCGCAGAGGTAAACCCATCAACCATTTGATTAAAGTTGTTTCCTAAAAAAATTAAAGATTTTTAAATCTCGCAATTTTTAAATTCCTAAGTAAATTAACGTTTAATTATCTTATGGTAAAATCCAAAAGACAACAATTTCTAAAGTCGAAACTAAATTACCATGAGTAAAAGTCTTAATAGAAGTGTAAGTAATAAAAATAATATAGATTATAGACTATGGATGAAAGAAAGCTGAATTTATGACATATGAGTAAGCTCATCATGGTGAGAATGTAAATGATTAAATAATCTGAACAAAAAATTATAAATGAAAGGAATCTATGAGCAATAGATGTTTCCAGATTTTTGGATTAGCTGATCAGAAATAAATTGCTATGAAAAACTTTAAATTAGTTAACAAGGATAAGATCTATGAATTTTGTTAAGAAGGATAAGATCTATGAAGGGCTATACAGATAAAAGGTCATTTATACATCAAATATTCTAACTACATATTCTTCTGATCTAGCTAACAACGCAAATGAATTTTGGTCTCCAAACTCTCAGTGATAGTAGTAACTAAAATGTACTAGAGTACTCTAATATTTGCATTAGCGTTAATATCAAGACAATTATGTTAATCTAGCAGTGCTCAACCAATGATGTCTAAGGTAGCTAATCTAAAGCATGTAATAAATCATCAAATCAAGCCAGTTGACAATACAAATCTTATTAAACTACGAACTGAACGATTTTAAATTAATTTATCATGCGCTTGGATTCGTTAGGTCTCAACTAAATTAAGGTGTGAGAGTTCTAACAATATTTTAAGTAAGAAAAATAACTAAATAATAAAATACAATGATTTACAAATATGTAAAGAGGGGAAAATTTAGACGATTTTTCAAGTTTTTTTTGAAGCCATAAACCACCAAATCTCAAAGGATTGAAGCCCTTTAAGACCATGCAAATATGTCATAGTTATTTCTTTCTCTCAAATGTCGCTTTTACTAAGTTTCCTAAACATTTTCTTATAAAATTCTTTAGAATCTCATTCTGGGTGTATGATGAAATTGATGATGTCACACGATCGTGTGCATTGAACAATTATTAGCCGTGGAATGACGGTGAAAAAGAGACATGACTATTGTCAGTGTCCTTGTAATACGGTTGTGTGTGTTCGGACACTCGTATCGTTCTAAATGCTCCGAAATAAGTACATAAAAAATGTATATATTATATCATGTGTACTACTGTTTAAGTGCATGTATATACGAGTGATATCAAAAAGTTAATAGGGTTAAAAAGATTGATGGGCACAAATCGCACAATAATAAAAACACTAAAGAATAAAATAAATGAACAAGAAAAGCAAATGTTTATCGCAAACACAAAGGAGGAGTTCAGATGCATGTGTTAGGTTTACGGCTTTGAGGAGACAGTGAGCTGTCTGTTTGGTATGGTCTTTTTGAGTCTTATCACATCAAAGAGCAAACATAAGCGTCAAGTGAATAAAACATCAAGTAAAGGTTGTTTGATTGTTCATAGAACTTTGATTTGTCTTTTATTGGAACATGCACTTTTCTTTTTCTCCATGTGTTTGAACCCTCTATCTTACTTTAGTATGGCTAATTAAAACATCTTATCAAATATCTTTCGTCAATTTGATATCATTCATGTTACTCTACTCCAATTAGAACTTTCTAGTCATATAGGTTTGAAGCAAGGTCTAGATTTCATTTCAGATTTTGTGGGTTTTTCTTTGTTTTTTATTTTTAGAAAATAATAACCTAGGTAAAACCAAATTAAGTATGTATGGTTTGGTACAATTGCAATGTTTAATTTTGGCTTTTGTAATTAATATATATGTACTAATATAAACAATGTTTTGGAGGTTAATTAGTAGCAAACTGACAATTATTTAGTTATTTTTAATATGCAAAATGACTATGGAGTAAGAAGATTACAAATTAATTTCACCCCATAGTGTTGAAGAATTCAAACATATTTTAAGGAAACTGCACTACATTTTATTCGATGACACATTATTTGACATAATGCACGTTGAGCCATATCTATTTTCATTGAATGAAGTGTTATTTTACACGATAACACACTAATTTACACGATATATAAGTACTTTTTATTTATTTATTTATCAAAAACTATACAAGTACATTATTTCATAAAATATCTATACTTTTTTTTTTTTTGCCAAAACAATATCTATAGTTATGTGAACATGAGAAAGAAAAAGAAAAATTTCAATTATAGAAAAAGTAAACCATTATGAACGCAACAAGATCTAATTATAATTTATAGTCGGGGCCTTTTTATCCAAACTTTTATCGAGATTGAACATCATTAGTTTGTGGATTAGAATCAATAGCAACTACTTTTTTTTTTTTCATTTGGGTTTATGGTAGACTTGAAATATGGGTCATATTGTTTCCCATGGCTTATCCAATCAAAATATCTCAAATCAAATACATTGTTTAGATAAAGAGTACAGTTGTAACATCTCGATTTTGGTCCGGGTATCGCAACAGAACCCACAAATTTGCTGAGAAATAAGTAAACAAAGAGCAGAAGCAGAAGTTTGTCCAAAAAAAAAAAAAGCAGAAGAAATAGTCATATTTATTTAATGAAATAAAGATAGTTTGTGCAAATGAGAAGAAATTTATCATCAAAGAAAATAATTTCATTTATTTACAAATTTGTCACTGAAGTTATTTGCAAAGAAGTTCCAAATTTTGGTTGTCTAGCAATTAACTTTTTTTTGGTCAAACAGAATTTATAGATAAATAAACATAATATTCATGAATATAAAAATTGTTGAACAAATAAAATAAGAGAGCTAGTATTGCCAAAACAACAGTTGTTACATTAGTCAAGCTAGAAACATAATTAAAAAATAAAACAAATAAAGGCAAACATAACATTTAGGGGGTGTATTGGAGTGAATATTTGGAGAGATTTGAGATTTAATGAGTTTTGAGATGATTTGGTTGAATTTTGGTGAATTATGAATTTTGTTATTAAATTATTTGAAATCTCACATAAAACCATGAGATTTTAGTATTTGTATTTTTAACTAAGAAATCCCCCAAAATCTTATCTGAAACTTTTAAATCAAATTCTAATCATGTTTCCAATAACAGTAGATTTGAGTGTATAATTTAAAATCATTAATTTAATAACATTGAATTTTAAAAGATATTTTAAAATTCATTTTTCAATAACACATGATTTGTCATTTAAACTCAAATATCTCTAAATACTCAATCCAATACACTTCCCTTAAGCATCTAATATCGTCAAATATCTCTTTTTGATTGATGGAGACTTCCTTAGAACAAAATAAGATAAGGATTTTGGAAACATATCTCACATTTGGTGAGAATGTCTATGAATGATGCAATAACTAGTGCATATTTCATAATAAGAGAACCGGCTACAATAGCAAAGGCGACAAAGTATCGGTTTGCAAAATAACCCTTTTAAAGTTTTAAATTTGAATTACTCACATCTTTAAATGCAAAGAATAAGTTCCCCATTCATTTCAAACTCAAATCAAGAATTTTAAGATTTTTAATTACATAGAGAAAGTAAAACCATTATAAAATATAACATCTATCTACATTTTTAAATCCAGTCCTTTTTATCTATAGATTGAACAACATTAGTGTGTGGATTTGATTCAATAGCAACTACTTTTTTCTTTTCATTTGGGTTCATTGTACACTTGAAACATGGGTCATACTGTTTCACATGGCTTATGTATCCAATGATCAATACCAAAATATCTCAAATCCAAATACATGTTTTGATAAGAGTACACAACGCTTAAGCAGAAGAAATACCAAATCATAATCCTTGAGAAACCAAACTAACATAACACAAAAGTTATCACATTTCTCCAACAAAGATCATCATCCATAACCACAAAGGTATCATGTTCACAAGATAACATAAACCGATATTTGTAAAATCGCGCAGAACTCTTACTGTGACGAGCCAGGCAAAAGAAGATTCACTTAACGAGCAAGTTTTGAGCCTGATTCTCCTGCTGCTGCTGATAGTTAAGCGGCCTCCTGAAGAGCATTATATGCGGCTCAGGTCGATGAATAGCGTAATGTACCCATCCTCGGCTTTGCTGAACTCCTATCGCGCGCCATTCGTTCTATAAACATCCCAACATTTTACCATCAAGATATTCAAATTCAGATACAACATTGAAGAGATTACACAAAAAGAATGTTCAAAAATATCTTCATCACTAACTATAATAAGCCTTGCAAAATCCCAATTTCTACATTTACAAACAAACAATCTTATAATCTCCATTTGATAATCTCTGAATTTTCCAGATAAATGGTGAAATTAACAAATTGGTTCTAAGGATAGAGAACATTATTGTGTAATTGTAAACAGTTTCGATTCGGATTCAGAGCAAAGATTTCAAATCCTAAACAGAAACTATATCTTTCGATTTTCCAAATTTCGTAAGCCTTTCGATGATTCAAGAATTACGTTCGAAATCACAGAAGAATGAGAAGACACTTACTTCGGAGAGGAGACGATTCTTTGGTAGAAGCTTCGAGACTTCAGGAGGAAGTACGACGTGCCTGAAGTATCGATCGATCACGGTTAGAAATTTCACAAAATTGAGAGTAAAAATGGAGAAAGAAGAAGCAAAATTGAAAACAGCTTTACCTGTATTCGAAAGTGTCGTCGAAGTATTTCTCAGAGTACTGGATCTGTCCCATCTCTCTCGTTACTGTGAACCCTAACAATGGAAATGGAAAAGAGAACGGAAATTTTCAGAAATCGATGTTTGGAATTGAGGGAAAAAAGTGAAAAGGGAAATATAGTGGTAGAGGTAGAATTGTAATTATGAGGAAATCAAGGGGTGTTTTATCAACTTTGTTTTGGAGTTTGAAATTCTTCAGGTGGGACGGAGTTGATTAACCGGTAAAGTTGCACCAAATTTAATTGAAATTGGGTGATTTGGTTTGGTTCTAATTAAAATTTTTAATTTAAATTAAAAATTCGAATTCCAAAACCACACAAATTCATAGTTCGAAGCTTAAATACCCATAATCTCTGGTTATAATTGGTTTATTATCGGTTATTGTCAGTTTAATATCGGTTATCGTCGGTTTACTATTTACCAAATTATTTTAACCATTTAATACAAAAATAAACCAAATTTAAATCAATTATAATCCAATTACAACAAAAATAACTCTAAAATCAAAAATTTCCAAATCCAAAAATCAGAGTTATTAAACAGATTCATGGATTATAATCTGAGTTGTATAAAATTCCATGTGATCATTTCCTTGGGGTTTATGGGTTCTTTAGCATCCAAACAAGTAGTACTACTTGAATAACTCAAAACTAAATACATCTATGAATGAATACAAAACCACAAATAATGATATAAAATGAGTTAAACAAGAAAACAAATGCAAGAGAGAATAACAACTTAACCACACAGTAGTTCGTTTCAAACAAAGTCTAGCAAAGAACCAGACTTACATAACATTAAAAAAGTTATTAAGCGAATGTGTTTACGAGAGACATAAACTGATATGTTTTTGCATAATAACTCTACTTAGCAATCCCATTTTGAGCTTGATTCTCCTGTTGATAGTTAAGAGGCCTCCTGAAAAGCATTATATGTGGCTCGGGTCGATGAATTGCATAATGAACCCATCCACGGCTTTGCTGAACTCCTATCGCTCGCCACTCGCCCTGCAAAAACCAACAAATGTTTACCGAGAAGCTATATATAGTGACAGATACTCAAAAGAATGTTTAAACCTATCTTCATAACTACAATTACGCACATAATCTCAATTAAGCAATCTATTAAGAAAAAATAATGGCTTACAAGAGCTATGTGGTGAACACTCAGATCTCTGATTATTCAGATGAAATGCTTCTAATGAGATCACAAACAATTATTACATCACATAGAGCAAACTTCAAATCCTAAGCAGAAACTATCTAGATCGAATTCCAAATCACAATTCGATAACAGTGCGATTAAACAGATACATGAATGAATAATTAAAATAACATACTTCTGAGAGAATACGGTTCTTCGGTAGAAGCTTCGCAACTTCAGGAGGAAGAACAACGTGCCTGAGAGAAAAAAAAAAAAAAAAAAAAAACACAACGCGATTAGAGAAATTGAGAAACTGATACTAAAATTAGGAGAAAACTGAGTTTCACCTGTATTCACAAGTATCATCGAAATATTTGTCTGAGTACTGGATCTGACCCATCGCTTAGAAAATAGAATCGTCTCTGAAACGTAAAATGAAGCAATCCGTCAGTTACTAATATAAACCCTAACAACGAAAATCGAAATCGTTAAGAAATCGCAAACCTTGAGAAGAAATGGGATCGGAAATGAAAATGTAATTTTGTGGAAGAGGGGAACCCGAAAGGAGAATAAAAAGGGTTGTGGTAGAGGTGTAATTATGACAATATTAAGGGGTATTTGACCAACGGTTGTTTTGCTTTTTTTTTTTTTTTTTTTTTTGTAGTTTGAAATGTCTGAGACGCTCTTTCCCGCTCAGTGGAGCCCTAATTTTTTTTTATTACGGTTCAATATAATTAACCAAACGGTAGAATATCCCGGTTCAATGAATCTATTCTCCTTTCCAGACAGACACTATTATTAATCTTCCTTATTATAAATAGCTTTATATACCAATCTTTTGAAAAGCTGACCGGACATCGACTCGACGATATTATTAGATGACTGTTTGGACCGATCCAAATTTAGCGGTTTTTATTTTTTCAGTTTAAATTTTTTGGGTTTTGGATTACGTGGATTTTGAGAAATAGGATCCAAATGTTTTAGTTCAGTTCGGATATGATTCCATTCGGTATTTTGGATGAAAAATTATCAACTATCATAGATTTTTTAGTATATTTAAATATATATTTTCTACACATTAAATAATTTTTAATTATTTCATTTATTTTGGTTCCGTTTAAATTTTTGATAATTTCAGATTCGGTAGAGACAATTCGACACAAAAAAATTCAAACACCCTAAAATTCGGTTTAAGCCATGAAATTGAATCAGCTGATACTTTTAGGCCTAATGCTTTTCAGGAAAATAATTATGATTTACTGAAAGGCATTAGTTAAATTGGGCTTGTGAGCCCAACCCAATACTTTTTTCTCGTAACATCGATTCTAAACATTATCTTCAGCTTTGCAAGTAAAGATTATGTGTGCAAACGAAAGAGAATATCAGTAAAGCAACTTTCATTTTAAGCACAATACAAAAAATTAGCTTCATAATTAAACCACTAAAGCCCCCCCCAAAAGAATGCCCACTAGTGTTTTAGACTCACTTACTTCCCATTCTCTCTACTCCTCTAACCCAAAACCAAATTCTTTTTACCCTTTTGTGTCTCTCTCCTTCCTTTAATTGTAAAGAACAGACACATTAGGGTAAAAAAACCTGTACACGAATATGGCTACTACTCGAAAATTAGATTTTAAGTTAAGAATAAACTAAGCATCCAATCGTTTTACCAGACTTCCAAAACCAAAAAACCAAGAAAGACAACCTTCGTCTTTACTCCTCCATATTGTCCTCGGGTTTACTCATGGCTTTAGGGTCAGGCACGGCCTTCCTCAACATCGATGTTCCGTGAAAGATCATCACCGAGTAGTCTTTTCTGTATTCTTTCACCTAATAACACCCACAAACACAGTCTGTATCAGTTATGAGATTCATTCAGGGGTTATAAGTTTGATGATTAGCTTTATATAGAGATACCTCGTCTTCAGTCATCGTTGTGAAACCAAATTTGTCGGTCCATATGGATTTAGCTTCATCTGCTGCTGGTAGCACGATATGTTTCACGTTTAGGAACCCAAGTAGCCTCTGGATGCAAGCAAAAAGGCATTGGAAGTAACCCTACAGCAAAATAAAAAGAGTATAAATGCTCACTCTCTCAAAAAAAGGAGCAATCGAAAGCACAAATCGTCATATTGTAATAAACTAACCTGCCCTTGACTATCTTTGCTGGTAGCAACCAGAGGGAGTTCTGCAAGTTCTGACCCGAAAACCCTAAAGCCTCCCACTGAAACAATCACTTCACTGCACAAGCAAGCAAGAAAGAAAAAAAAACATATAAAAACTATGGAACAGGTGTCACAAAAAGTAGAGTAGAGTGGAAATAAGAAGTCTTACTCAACAGCCAACATGGTGCAGTACATGCCACTGAAATCTTGGCCCTTTGTTTGCCTTCTGTTCACACACAAAGTTGTTTCGTTCATCAGCCAATGGGTTTCATTAGCACAAAGATTCATCCACTAGACTGATTGAAGATGCAATATTTGCTTACCCGTACACCATGGCTGGAATAAGATCTCCCCTGGTTCCAGATTCACTGATTGGATCAAACCGCTCCTATAGCACACCAAGGTTACAAGGGACAAACAGAGTTAAACCTTAATAAAGAACACAAGAGACAAACAGTACAAAGGACAGAAGAGTTTGAAATGTGGTGTTGCATTACATGAAGAATGGAAACTGCCTTTGCGAGCAATGATTTTGTATCATCCGAAGAAGTTAACTTCCCGCTAAGGACCCTCCATCTTATGTCAGGAGTAGTGTTGTCATCTGGACAGCTTTCTTCATTAGGTTTTTGCTTTTTCCTTATAAAATCCAGAATATTATTACTAAGCTTCTCTTCTCCGTGAACTATCAGATTGCCCAATGAAGTGTTGATCTTTTCGCAACCTTGGGAACAAAACCATTTTTCTTCAGGTAGCTCCTGCTAAGACATAAACAAGGGTGAGAAGAGATAGCTACAGAGTTCTCACCCCAGGGAAAATAAAGAGGAAAGGAAAGAACCTGGAGATCAGCAATGTTATGTTCTTTCAAACAGCCAACATGGAATTCCTTTTCACACTGAGGAGAAAACAATGAAACCGAAAAATGGTGAAAACCATATGCAGATTAATGAAGTACAGGTCCCTAAACAGCAATGACAAAAAAGATACCTGATCACAGATTATCACAGTGCGAGAATTAAAGCCCAACTTACAAAAACTGTGACCTCTGCAACAGCAAAGAAAATTAAGTAAAGGTCAAGCTCAGAAGGAAATGATTTTAATGAGCAGATAAGCAGCCAATGTATATGCATCATCTTCTGAATCAAACATATTCAAGTTCCTTAAGTTAGGAAAAAAAAACTACAAGCAAAATTAATTAGAAACATGAAAATAAAATAAAAAAACAGAAAAAAAAATATTAGCCAAATAAGACCTCGTTAAACTACAACATTGCAATATTTTAATGAGACACTAAAAAGCAAACCACCAGGATATTTGAAATCATGGAAAGGCTGAATATTCACCTGCATAACACACATACACTTGGGAGCTCGCTCTCATAGGAGCTGACAATTCGAATGCATCTTTTGGTTATCTCAGCAATTGCATCAACTCCCTCAACTCTCCCAGCTGCAATGGCATTGAGATTTCTGTCCACGAACTTCTCTCTCTCAACCATATTCACACAACATTTGCAGGACCACCTCTCAGTCGGAAGACTTGGTAGAGAAGCACATACTAGATAAAAACCAAAACAGACGGGTAAATTCCATTAATTTGATGCTCCAATAAAATTTTAAAAGTAGCAATAGAAGAATTCCAACAAATAAACGTGGAAGTCGCAAATACCAAACCTTTATGATATGATCTTGGACAGGTGTCACAACACAACAGGTCACCCCCATCCTTACAGATAGTGCAGAGGTCATCATTTTCGTGGACAGAAAACCTCTGGTCCTTTAATAATGCTACTGATAGTTCATGAAGCGAAACCCCATTGGTTGTATAAATGTGCTGAAACCTGATCATCAACAGAAGATGAACTAGTTGTTTCAACAATTTCTCTGTGAATCACACGATTAACGATCTTAAGGATCCATGGCTTATACTACTAATTATCCAAGTTTTATGTATTTACTTTATTGTAACTATGGGTAAAGGTGTTTGTGCTCTTTGTCTATACAGTACATGCAGAGAGAAGGAAGAATGGTTCTGGTTTTCGGGTTTCCAAGGAGAATGGGAGTAGCTTAATTATCAGAATCCTCAGTCTCTTGTATTTCAAAAAACTACTATATAAAGTTACTATAGTTTGACTATATAGATCAATGAGAAAAAAAAACCACCACAGAGGAAAAAACCAAGAAGCAGTAGAAGAGGTACGCACAGACCCATTACAACTGAGCATATATATGGAAATAGTTGTAAGGAACTTACGGCTTCCGACGACTTGCACAGCCAGCATGTGCCTCAAACGATGAAGGACTGACCTGGTCCCATAAACATTGTAAAGGCTGATTCAGAGCCCTATATACTTAATGCCATGAAAGCTAATTTGACTTTAAAGAGAGCTTACCACTTTGTTGCAACAAGAACAATGTATCCCAAATCCCTTCTTATAGCCGACAAGCAATTTCTGCACAATGACCGAAATGGTTGGAGTCTTGGAGACGACAAAGATACAAAAACGGGCTGGAAAAAAAACCATTTTCTATGCAGATCTAACCTTTCCAGCAACAAAATAACCCACTTCAGCCCCATCTGGCAGTATATCATCCTCAAAAACAAGTTTGTGCAGCCGCACATCCCTTTCAAAAAGACAAAAGATACACTGAGAACTAATATAAGTATGACAGAGGGTAAGGAAATGCGAAAATCTAGCACTAAACCATAGATACATCGGACAAATGCTGTCACACTTATAACAACACTCACTTTCTGGTTAGTTTCCCATGGCTGTTGCTTTTGATTGAGCTGGATTTTGACTCACTCAGAATACTTCCTGGAACCATACCTCGCTCAGGTGACCTGTAGAACGCCAAGATAAATTTAACTTAGCCAATAACCTCAATATATGTATATATGCAAGCCTAGAAGAAAGTTATGTATCTTATTCCTGACAGAATTCTGTTTGCTTAGGACACCACATAAGTAAAGAGTATATGGCACGTTTCCACTATTAGATTCTCATATACTCATTTTCCAGAATGATAATTATAATATAAGAGGCAGCAAAAACACAAAATGCAAAAATATACAGCAGTACTCACTTTCTGATTGCTTGTTCTCGCCTGTTGCATTGGCGAGGACTGAGTTTTGACCTACTAAGGATAGTTTTTGAGGCCACATTTGGCGTAGACGAACTGTTGAAAATTGGGAACAGAATTAGAATAAATAAATAGGTCCACATATTTGGTGGTGTATTAGATATATCCAAAAATAAAGGTATGCATGTATGTACTTGCAGAATGCTACATAAGCAACAATATAATAAAGGAATATACAGCTCGTAAGTCACATTACATAATTAGAAAATCATTTTCCAGGATAAAATCTGCTGCTTTATCATTTTACCATCCACCCAGTCTGAAAAAACTAACTGAACAGAACAACAGTATGCTCATCTTACTTTCATATGATTCAACTGCAAATAAAAGATTGTAGCAATAAATAAAGACAGATGAGCCATACCCCTTAAGAGTATCATTTGCTTTAGAAGGACTGGTATGAAGTTCTGGCTCCTTGTCCTCCAAACAAGATTTGCACAAAACTAATGATTTTGTATCACAAGGCTCAACCATTGGACCTGCAATCAGTTGGAAGTAACTAGTCTGAATTCTTTCAAAAGAAGGGGGAAAAACAAGTGAAAACAGTCAGTAACCTTGGCAATTCAAACAGAGGCTAGATTTCTTTAAAGTTGGTCCAACTACCCCACAAAGTTTTTCTTCTAGTGTAGCCAAGGGAGTTTCCTTGCATGCATTCATGACTTCACGAAGTGTGAATCCAGACTCCAGTAAGATATATTCAGGTGGGCGCTTGTTTGTGCTAGAAGCATGCACCTCGTACACGCCAGGGCTCACCACCTGTGAATTATTTTTTGAAAAGTTACATCAACCTTCTAGCATATGGCAGGACAAATTACAAGACTTATAAGAACAGTAGATATCACTAACTTGAATTCCTTTGCAGGCACTACAAAAGCACAAAACGCCCAATCCTTTTATTACACCTTTAAGCCCTCTAGTCCCTGCCTCTCTCATCTACGAGAAGATGGTGACATATATATCAGTGATATGAAATCTTTTTTAACAGGAATAGAAAAGAAAAGCCATCAAATACCTTTGCACCTCGGAGATAGTACACAGTTAGTCCCTCAAGTATTCCAGAATCTAAAATTTCTTTCAGCTTTGCTGGGAAATTCCTTAAAAATTTCCTGGGCCTTCCACGCTTGTTGTGAGTTGTAACTGCAGGACTTTGAAAACCATCATCCATTACGACATCACTGGCATGCACATCTATCTCACCCAAGTCTTCTGGTTCGATTTTATTTTCCAAACTAGGATTCACTGAATCACTTTCCTGTTTGACCAATGACCTAGTGAACCTTCTCAAAGGCTTATCTACTACATCATTCACTTTCACTGTCTTCTCATCAACGCGTCGAGAAGGACCACTCATCTGTGATGATCCACTTGTACGTCCAAGGCATGGATCCGCACTATTTTGCTCATGTAGCTCCTCTTCTCTTCCATATGTCACTGAAGTAGAAACATCAACACAATTATCTTTACCATCTTTAGCGTCCTTTTCTGGATTTACATGATCTTCCTCAGCATTAACCTCAGATATGATAGCTGTATCGTCCTTTTCTGGATTTACATGATCTTCTGCAGCATTAACCTCAGATATGATGATATCTTTAGCGTCCTTTTCTGGATTTACATGATCTTCCTCAGCATTAACCTCAGATTTGATATCTCTAGCGTCCATTTCTGGATTCACATGATCCTCCTCAGATTTGATACCCTCAACCTTAGACATGGACCGAGTCAACCTTCTGCACGGTTTCTCATGAACCAAACCTCTTTCCAACTTAACCTGGCAAGATCTGGAAACCATCTTATCTAACACACTAAGATCCGCAGGACATGCCACAACTATTTCTCTATCAATAACACTAGAAATTTCCTTCTCAACCTCTTGAACTTTCGGTGTACCCTTCTCATGTAACTCCTCATTCATCACCACATTACCAAACCCATTCTCAATCTCCACATTCTCTTCTTGTCCCTTATCTTCACTCATAGATTCAACCAAAGCATAGTCACTAAACAAATCCTTAACTTCATCAACATCAACAACGTCACTCTTACCTTCATCTTCTTCTAAAGCAGTATCAGACATTACAACCTCTTCAGCTTCCTCATTTTTACTAAGACGAATCTTCTTCATCCCAACTTTCAAACCAGACCCACGCCTCGTTTTCTTAACATGACTACTCCTCGAGACCCCATTCGAATTCTTACTCCCCCGAGTCCGACCTAAAGACTCACCTCCACAGATCTCGGACTGAGATTTCAAAACGAATTGCAATTCTCTTTTAGACCCACTACGAACAACAAATTCTCCAGTGACTGTACCTTTCGCCATCGATTAAACCAAATCAAAAACGAAACCTATCAAATTCTTTCACTTCGTCGCAAGATCAATGTCGAATCTCTAGAAACCCTACAAAGCGCATCGATGTACCAATCAATTATATGCTAAGAAAAGATTGCGATTACAGGTTCAATTTAGGGTTTCCCTAATCCTAATCAAAGAAGAAGAAGAAGAAGAAGAAATTAGGGTTTCGTAGTTTCACCAAAGAAGGAAGAGAGAGAGGTTGAAACAAAAGTTGTTCTAATTTTCTGGCAAAAGAGAAAACAGACTCGTAGAGATACTTGTTTCTAGTTTTTATTTACTTTTTGAAATTTCCTTTAATTTATGTATTTTTTCGAAAACTTTCTAATTCTTGTTTTGCTACCAAAATCCCATATTAAAAAAATCGTTAGCCGCTAATCGGACAGTCAAAGTAGACCTAACGTTTAATCAATAATTTAAAAATTCATTTTTGGTATTTTTATTTAATTTTTTATAAAATCTATATACATAAATATAAAATGTTATATAGAAAAATATGGATAATTAAAATTTTAAGTATGGAAATTTTTTATGATCACATAAAAAATTATGCATGAAATATATTGTATATTAAAAAAATAATGTAACGGTATTGACATATAAACAATTTGTTAGTATAAAATTAGATATTATTAAACTAAAATATATATACAATTTTCTAGGTAAAAAAGTCAAATTGTTAGTTTGACTATATAATACCTTCAAGTCAGCAATTTGGGATAGTAAATGATGGTTTTAAGAATTGTTAGGGGGTGTATTGGATTTAGTGGAGATATTTGAATTTTAGTGATAAGTCATGAATTAATGAAACATGAATTTTAAAATATTTTTAAAAATCTATTGTTATTGGATTAATGATTTTAAATTGTACATTCAAATCAATTGTTATTGAAAACATGATTAAAATTTGATTTAAAAGTTTTATGTGAGATTTGAGAGGATTTCTTAGTTAAAAATACAAAGACCAAAATTCCATTGTCTTAGGTGAGATTTCAGAGAATTTAATAACAAAATTCATAATTCATCAAAATTTCACCAAATCATCTCAAAACTCATTAAACTCAAATCTCTCCAAATAATCAGTTCATCAAATGCTAATTTTAAATTTTTACCAAAAATCAGAATACGAATTCCACATTGCAAGCTTGTCGGTTTCGTGATACCCGTTACCAGAAAATAGTGGATCATGTTAAATCTTTTTTAATCCTAGGCCTTGTAACAAGTAAGGATACACCTTTGTGGCGTCCAGACCATATGATTTTAGCCGTCTTTCTCTGCACGACACACATGGGCTCAAATCCAGCGACTACGTGATAAATTTTTGTGGTTTAGAATTATGTGGTTTTCACTAGCTATTCCCGTTATGCTTTTATCACTTGGCTTGCAATCAAAAACCGGCTTGCAATTGGGTTTCAAATTGGTTGTCGGGGGCAGAGCTCTGTGTGTATCTTCTGCAATGAACCATTGATATATCATGGTTTTTACCAGTTTTTAAACCATGATATATGTATATAATCAAGTTTTTATGTGTCTTTCGAGTCTCTATCGAGTCTTTTACAGGTTTACACATGTTTGGAGATTATTTTGACATTTTGGAGCAATTATGGAGCATTGTAGCTGAAGATTCGAAGTTGGTGTCTTTGAAGTTCAACTGTGTCAAGCAACACGACTTTTTGTGTTGATCAACACACAGTCTGATTTTATTTCCCCACGTGAAGACAACAACTTAAAGAGATTTGCAACTTTACCCACAAGTTTGATATATTTACAAAACAACTCCAGCTCATGTTTGAGATATATATTAGGGTTTTTAGACTTTGTTAGATGGACATCTTGGCTTTTCATAAAAAACATAGAGTTTTAGAGCTTGGGGCTGATCTTGCTACTTGTACTACTTGAAAGAAGATTTCGAACCCATGTTTCTATTACTTTGTTTTTACTTTTTATATGATATCTATTTTAGTCATGTTTTTTTTTTCAATTGATCTGTGTGAGTAGATTTCTAATTAGGTTTGGAGATTCTCATAAAGGATTTCATGGAATGATGTATTAATCGATTTAATAAGATTTAAACTTGATAGTTCTTCACATAGGTTATGTTTAAATTTTGTTCTAGATTGATCACCTAGAAACTTGATCTTAGGTTGTTAAATTGGCACGAAAGTGTGATTTATAATCAGAATAAAACCTATGTGAGCAAATTAGATAATTGCAAAGAAATTTGGATTAGATCATTTGTGAACATATCAAACATGCACCTAATGCTTGTTTAGATCTTAGGATTCACAAATGAATTTGGTTTTTTGGATTTTAAACATAGCCAATTCTCCCAACGGAAGTTGGTTAATTTTACATTAGTGATTTGAGTTCTTGAACTGGTATTTAATTCGATCCTAGCATGATTTATTGATCATCATTACTTGATTTCATGAGAAATTTCCTGAACCTAATGTTCCCCCATCTTGATAACTAAACCGATTTTAATTAATTCATATTGCTATTTATTTTATTTCATATTTTGCTTAGCTGTATTCAAAACGAAACAATCTATCGTGAAGCCCTTGAGCTCTTGTGGATTCGATCCCTAAGCACTACCGAGATCTCTTAATTTGAGAGAGTAGCTCTAAGGGATAATTTGAGCATATCAAATTTTGGCGCCGTTGTTGGGGACTCTTTTGAGTTTCCGATAGATTTAAGTGTATGATTTAGACTAAATTTTTATTTTTCAGTTTTACTTAAATCGTTCTTTCTTTTTGTCTTGTGTGTTTCAGGTGTATGCCTAATCGCAGTACTAGGAGCAACAAAGACAATAACCTTTTGTTTCTTCCGAATCAGGAGCTTGCAAAGTTAGAACGTGTGAGCAGAAAAGCGAAAAAGCCAGCAGAGATGGTTAATACTATGATTTACATCAGGACGAAGTTGGTGTGTTGAGAGACCAAGAGGGTTATGTGTGTAACGCGCAAGGTCAGAGGTTTGATGGAGAAGGAAATTGTTGATACCGGATCCGCACCAAAGATCTATTATCTCCACTAATGACATGTATCAACCATTTCAGCAGGTCAAAGTAAAGGTTGGGTCAGTTCTGAGCAAGAGCGGACGGATGAACCGTACAAGAGCTCGATGGAGCGAACTGGGGTCCGACCAGTAGTAAAGCCTTGCGGAAGGAAGGAGCGAGTGAAGCCAGGAGCGTCTGCGAAGCGAGGTGAATCTGCGAGCTGAAGGAGAAAATCGTTCAAATGCAATACGTTATAACATTAAAGACCAAATCAAAACCGATGAATTAAAAGAGAATCATATGATTTATTAGTATTTATTCTTATCATTTAATCCTTAATTCGTGTATAAATATTGACCCCCATGGTCATGTATGGGGGTCAATTTTTTTGCTACTCGAGATCTGTATATACAATTTTACACTTTTTCCTTTAACAAATCTATTTTCTATTTCAGTTCATTCTTACTAATGAATTCTATTTTTACTTTAATAATAATTCAATATATTATTGGGTGTGAAATCCATCATCTGTAGGGAGAATCAGACATTCAAGCTATAAATCTACCATTTCAGAACATATCTTCTCATCAAATTCATCATGGGTGGTGGTAATGATGGAGACCAAACCAGTGTCAATAATGATTATACCACTATCGCTACCATCCAAGAGTCTTTCTCAGAAATCACTCAGAACATCACCGATCTATCTACAAAACTCGGTACCATCGAGAGAGAGATGGCCTCTTCTAAGGCACGGTCAGGTAAATTTGACTATCTATCAAGCAACTCTCTTTTTCATTTAGATTCGATATCTGATGGCCCTTCCTTTGGAAGTTGTTCTGCCCATGTACTTTGTAGGACCATGAGGAGTTCGAATCCTTAAACTCTTACAAATCCTCTGCAAAGTGCCAACCTTCTGTCACCAATCAATCAAGCAGCAACACTTCAGGCTAGAACCACTTCTAGCGCAGAAGCAACTCTTGCAAATGATGTAATTGGTGATGGTGTTGATCCTGTAGTTGCGGCAGATGCAGTCCGCATCTTCAATCTAACCTTCAGTCGCCAAAATATGGATGTTGGATTCCACAACAACAATTACATCCCAGCCAAGATAGGAGATACTTAGGGGCATGTCATCATCTCAGATTTTTACCAAGTAAATCATGCCCTCAATGAGCTGAAATCAAAATTTCACCAAGCAACGAGTTCAACTCTGGAAGTGGACAAAGTGATCAAAGAAACTCGACGTACACCGTTTACAGCACATATATCGAACTTTTGGATCAGGGATATGCGAAGAGTCAACCTACCGATGTACGATGGGACGACCGTTTTTCGTATAGCAGTTGGGCGTATTAAGCTCGATGCGCATGAAGAAAACATAGGTTACTGCAAATTGTTCTCAGAAAATCTTTTTGGTCAAGCTTTCATGTGGTTTACACAACTAGAGTCCGCTATGAATAATAGTTTTGATCAGCTGTCATCGGCCTTCATCATGCAGTATTCAGTACTCATGGAAAAAGGAAAAACGGATAATGACTTACGGAATTTGTCTTAGTGTCTTAAGGAACTTTTGAGAAAACATATTGCCAAGTTTAAAGACATCATGTCCAAAGTCCGGAGAAATTTCCAGACTGCTACACTGGCAGCTTTGCAGAATGGTTTATGGCATTTACAGTTAACAAGCTAACTACCATCCAAGATGCTTTATTCTGAGCAAATAACTAGGTCGAGCCGAGGAAGAAAAAGCAACCTTCGAGAAGAAGTATCGAACCGTGAAACCTGGAGTTATTCCCGCTACTAAAAATTCTTAACCAAAAGTTGGTAAAGACACCAAACGCTTCAGAGCTTCACCATATAACAACAGTGTTGGGCGATCCTCTCCTTGTAAAGGAAAAAGTGGGTCATCTTCACCAAACACTTGGATCCGTGACGAGAACACTTATTGCAATATCCACCGAGTGAATGGCCATAGTACCAAAGACTACAATGTCCTCAAAAAAGATTTGGCCGAGTTGTGCTGTTCTGGTGACCCAACAGATTTCAAGATTAAAGAGTTTATCGAGCAATATCACAAAGATCGCATAGATCGTGACTCCAAGCCGCTAGCAAATAAGCAAAAAATGTCTGAACACACTTCAATCAAACCTTTAAAAGGAGGATATTTTTTTTTTTTTTTTTTTTTTTTTTTTTAAAAAAAAAAAACCCCCTTAAAGGTGTGGGGGAACTTAAGGGGAACGATGTCAATACACTGATTACCTCTGAAGAGTTTGATACCCATCGTCTCGCAAAACAACATGATGACACATTGGTGATAACTCTTGATATCGCGAACTATGAAGTTTTCAAAGTCTTAATTGACACTGGAAGCTCAGTTGATGTCATTTTCTTAAATACTTTACAAAGGATAGGGATTAACAGGGCGGATGTTGTTGGACCACCTGCACCACTCATCACTTTCATAAGCAAAACATTAATGTTACTTGGCACAATGAAACTACATGTGCTTGCCGAAGGAGTATCTAAGATCAATGAATTCACAGTGTTTGATCGACTGGCTACATACAATGTCATTCTGGGCACCCCTTGGATTTAGCAAATGAAAGCAGTAACTTCAATCTATCACCAATGTGTGAAGTTATTTTTCCTAGCAGTGTAGGAATGATTAACGGAGATCAAGAGATGTCTAGATCTTGCTACCTTACAAGTCACATGCTAAAAGTTCAATAGCAATTAACCAGCATCAGGGTACCAAAGGACTCAATGTTTCCACGTGGAAAATAATCTACCAAGGTTTCGATTGATATTTCTATTGATTTAAAACACCCCGAACGCATGGTGAAAATCGGTTCAGAATTTGAGTCAAAACTGTGAGACGAGCTAATCGAGTTCCTGTCAAAACATAAAAGTTCATTTGTTTGGTCCATCAAAGACATACCAGGAATCAACCCTGCAATCATCTCTAATGAACTCCATTTGATCAAAGCTTCAAGCTAATCAAGCAAAAAAGGAGAAAGCTCAGCCCTGATCAAGCTAAAGTAGTAAACGATGAGGTGGATAGACTTCTCAAAGCCGATTCTCTTCGCAAAGTTAAATACCCAGATTGGCTCGTCAATCCTGTGGTAGTGAAGAAGAAAAATGGAAAGTGGAGGGTCTCCGTTGATTTCACTGATATCAACGAAGCTTGCCCCAAATCGACTGCAGGTCATGAACTCTTAAGTTTGATGGATTCTTTTTCCGGCTACAACCAGATCAGAATGAATCTGGATGATCAAGAAAAAATGTCATCCATTACGGATAAAGGAATTTATTGCTATGTAGTAATACTCTTTGGATTGAAAAACGCCGGAGCAACTTTTTAACGTCTCGTCAACAAGAAGTTTGAAGAGCAAGTAAGGAAAACCATGGAAGTCTACATTGATGACATGTTGGTTAAATCTCTCAAAATGTCGGAGCACATTCAACACCTCGACTAATGCTTCAAGATATTAAACGAGTTTAGCATGAAACTTAATCCTGCGAAGTGCACTTTCGCTATACCATCCAGAGTTTCTTGGTTATATTGTGACACAACGAGGCATTGAAGCAAATCTGAACCAGATTAAAGTATTTCTAACAATGTCTTCCCCGTGTAACTTCAAGGAAGTACAATGCTTGACTGGAAGGAGTGCAGTTCTCAACATAGTCATATCTCGATCAACCGATAGGTGCCTTCTTTTTTATCAATTATTAAAATAGAACAAAGAATTCGATTGGAGTGATGAGTGCGAAGAAGCTTTTAAGCAACTCAAAGTATATCTCACTACTCCTCCAATTCTTTCTAAGCCATATACTGGCGAAAGGTTGTACATTTACATTTCAGTTTTTGAACATTCGGTGAGCGGTGTAATCATATGAGAAGATCGGGGAGAGCATCGGCATATCTACTATATAAGTAAAATTTTGACTAGCCCAGAAACTCGTTACACGATGATGGAAAAACTTGCACTCGCAGTAGTGGTTTATGCTCATAAACTATTGTCGTACTTTCAATCTCATCCAATAGAGGTTCTCACATCAACCTATTTACGCGCCATTCTGCACGGCCCTTGCCAGTCAGGACGATTAGCAAAGTGGGCAGTCGAACTCAGTGAATATGATATAGAGTACAAGAGTCGGATAAGCGTAAGAACTCAGGTTTTAGCTGACTTTTTACTGAACTTCCAGACAACAAAGCAATTTCAGAGGATGAAAATAAAACCTAGTAATTGTTCGCCGATGGGTCTTCCTCAAGACAAGGATACGGAGTTGGAATCAGGTTAGAAACACCAACATCGAAAATAATAGAACAGTCATTCCGATTGTTATTTCATGTGTCAAATAATGAAGCTGAATATGAGGCACTCATTACAAGGCTTCGCCTCGCGAAAGGAATTGGAACACAAAAGGTGGTTGCTTATTTTGATTCTCAATTAGTTGTTATTTAATTCAAAGGCGAGTCCGAGGCGAAGGATGCTCGAATATTTCAAAGTTGTCACTAGTTTAGCCTGAAAGTTCAAAAGATTTGAAGTAGTGCGCATTCCTCGAAGTGAAAACAGCTCAGCATATGCATTAGCCGCTTTGGGTTCAAGTTCAGATTCTGGCTTAAAAAGGATAATTCCGGTAGAATGCATTGCGAGTCGTAGCATATTATTTCCGGATGAGACAATGGTAGTTACCAGATCTCAAATTTAATCTGAAAGGGATAATAGAGTTCTTGTCAGAAGAACGCCTGGAAATAAGAGGTGTTCAAGAAAGAAGCGAAAGCAAGATCAAAACCATGTAACAAGCATTGACGGCGTTGACGCACATACAACAGTTAAAGAACCAGAGCAACCGATCATGACGATACCCTTTTCCAGAGAACCAGAGTCATAGTTACAAACTACTCAGGAGGAAAATGTTCACGAGATACCAATCTCAAAAGATAGTGAACCGGAGTCAGAAGCCAACAGAGGTTTAGAAGAGGAAGAGTTCACGCTTAATGAAGCATCCAAATTCGATGCCTCCACGGTTACCAATTTCTGAAATCCTGATGTTGAGTTAAGTGAGAATTTTTCCGCTAATAATTGGAGGGACTGACTAGAAGGTTTCTATCAAATATTGATCTCGTGGGACATATCGCTTTCTCTTGAAATTTCTCATCTCATCCCAAGTTGGATATAAAAAAAAACCAGATTGTTTTCTTCCCTCATCCATTTCGTGGATCCACCAATGTTGAGCTTTCTCAATGAGTTGGGCTGCTACAATGAACACCTTCTCAAACCCTGGACATTGGCACAAATTAAAAAATTCATTCATCTTGTTTTCCCACTCAAAGTACACATCAAGGTCTGATGTTCCTGCAAAATAGAAATCTTCTAGTTTTAAAAGACTCCAAGCCTTGCTCTTCATTGCCTCATTAAGAATTTGGACACATCCCATGCATTCTCTTTGTTCGTTGGCCATGTTTCATAGGAACATAAGATTGAAAGAAACTAGAAGAAAATAGTGAAGAAGAAAGTATATAAGAATAGAACACAAATCGATTTTTTTTCTTTGGTATTTTTTTTTCCTGCTAATAATAGAAGTAAAAAGAACTAGAAGGAAAAAAAGAAGTAAAATGAATTTCTAGACTTTTTTCAGTTTTTTTTATGAAATAAATCTGAATGAAGAACAAAGAAACAACCAACTTTTTTTTAAATGATAGAAAACAAAAACAGAATTGAAAAGATAGAAAAAGGTTGGATTGACACAACCTTGAATAGGAGCTTTTAGCTCTGATACTAAATGATATAGAATTAGAATCACTTCAAGTCTTATGCTCACAAGGTTGTCAAGAGTTGATAAGCTTTAGCGGAAGATGGATGAAATAGAGGTGGAGATGATGATAGTGATTGACTCGCTCAATCGATGAGCAAACAAGCTAGATAAATCTCTCAAATAACTCACTTGCAGACTCAATAGGACTTAGAGAATCACTCGCTAAGAACTAATGAAGAAAACACACAAAGAAGTCGCAACTTTGTGAAGAGAAAAAAATACTTTCTATTACTTTAAAATTCGATTAAGGGTCATTTACAATGAAGAATGAAATGAGCTTTTATAGGCTCAATGTAAATGAAAGTAGACGATCTAAAGTTATTAAAACAAAGAGAAAATTACGCAAAATCATAGAGAATTATTGACAGAATCAGAAAAGCTTGTTTGGTGGCATGATGAAGAGCATATTCTGTGGCTTGATGAAATGGGCGAAATCTGAGGAGATGATCATGATAATAACTTATGGAGATACTCTTTAGATGTCTGAGTTGATCTTGAATGAGTGAAAGGTCGAGATTAGTTGATGAGAAGCTGATCTCTTGCTTTAATGGAACATAGACAATTCCCGAAAAGGAAATGTTCTTCATTGCCTTGATTTCTTTCTCCTAGATTCTTTGGCTATGTATGGACGAATTAATACCAAATAATGTAGTTTTAACCATGCCTTTATACTCTTGAGAACTCAAATCTTCTGGCTGGAAAAGAGGCTTAGGAGGTGGACGTTCTTTGTGAAACGCACATTGATACATTTTATTCCATTTAAGGCAAGTTGCGTTGATTGACATCTTCGGGTTGAATCAAAGGCCCTAGATTGATCACGAGCTTTTAATTGCTGAGAAGACTCCAAAGTTGTGGGATATATGATGATAAACTTGTCGGTCCAAGTAAACATCAAACTTTCCATATATGGCACCGATTGAATTGGATTGGCGGTCTTCAACATCTTCTCTTGTTCGGTTTGCTTAAGTACTGCTTTGATGACCTCATCACACAGGCTAAAACATTTATGCAATGATTCAGAGACATATTATTAAAAAGACCAAAATGATTCCAAATACGAATGAACAATAAGCTTTACTTATCATACATTCAAATTTAAAAGTTTTATTCGGTTTAATCTGGTTCTAGTTGAACCAATTTAAAATTAAAATATATATAAATATTTAAACTCTATAAAATTTTAAAATCTTAATAATATTTAAACTCTATGAAATTTTTTAAAAATTAATAATATTTAAACTCTATAAAAGTTTAAAATATATAGAAAATATGACCATTTAAAAGAAAACTTTGAAATTAACCCAAATTATATGTTTTTAAATAAAAAATTTGTTAAAAAAAATAGTACAAGGGTTTTTAAGGAATCAAAAATATTTTTTATTTCCTTTTATATTTTTCATAATGATTATATTGACAATAATTATTTATTTTCAGTGCAATTAAATCTCTTAAATATTTGATTTACATAGATATATTTTGTTTAAATATTAAGCCATCAATATCTTCGATTTAAATAATTAATATATTAAATATATATTAATAAGTTTTTTGAGATAAAAATTAAAAAGTTGAAATTAGTTTTATATATTAAAAATATAGAAAAGTTAACAATTCAACATAGATTTAAAAACAAGAAATCTCTATATTATTATTTGAGAAGTTCATTTAAAAAGATAATTTATATGTGTTAGTTATTATGAAATGCAACTAACAATAGACTAATTTTTGAATTTTTTTTACAATGAATATAAATGAAATTTAAAATAATCTAAAACATAATAATGATCAACGGGTTTGTAAAATCACTATATGTATATGTTGTTGTAAGCTCTTACTCAATTCCTTACCCATTAGACTAAAATAATCAATCCTAAATATGTAATTATATAAAATAGATTGGTTACGGGACGTAAACCTTCCAACTGATACAGGATATGATGAGATTTTGTCCCAAAATGGACAGATAATTAATTTTATAATATTAACTAATATATATATATATATTTTTTAATACTAGAATTACCTATTTATAATAATTAAGTTTTAATACAAATAGATTAAAATTATTAATCCAAAATAGATAATTTTATAACAGAAACTGGTTATAGGATGGAAAGTTTCCAACGAGTACTGGACATGATAGGTTTCCATCCCAAAATGAACATGTTTAAGACAAATATTGGATAACTAACCATATAATATATAATAAAAGTAATAAATATATATATCAATATAATGAATTTTATTTTTTAATTAGTAATCTTATATGTTAAAAACAATGTAATTGTATGACATCATGAGTTATAAGATACCGCCAAAAGCGATTAATCTCCAGATATGTTTTGTTTTGTTTTGTATTGATAGATGATGTCAATATATGTTTTGGTTTTTATTTAGTTAGGAATTTTTTATTTTGATTAATTTAACATCTAATTTAGTAGGATTTGCTCTAAATTATTTTAATGAGGATAAATAACATAATTGATTTGGCCTAGGTTTGAAGTATATTATAAACTGTAAAACAAATACTATAAATATGTGTAAACAAAAAAAGAAAATATTTATAAACCATAAAGAAACACAAAAATAGTAAATTAATTTACCAGAATAAAATACAAATATTTAGTATATAAATAAAAAATAACACATTTATATTCAAATAATTGACCTGCGGTGTACCCCGGATTCGAATCTAATTTGGAAAAAAATAATTGTTGTTGTTTTTAGATTATAGTTTTTGGTTTTAAAATTTTGAATTTTAGTTTTTGGTTTTAAGTTTTGCTTTAATATAAAAATTCAAAAAATAAAAAACAGAAATGGAAAAGAAAACAAAGTCTATTTTTTTTTAAAGAAGAATTTTAGAAAAAGTTGATTTTTTTTTAATTATAAAATGAAAAACTAATGTATAGTGGTTTTTATATTCTCTTTGAAAATTGATAAAACCTTCCAAAAACGAATTCCCCTATTTTTTAGGGAAAGTGGGAAACAGCTTTAGAAAACATCTTGAATAGCTAATGTAGGCATGACCACGGTTACGGTTAACATGGTTAATTAACCACCAGTTACGGTTATTATTTTTTTAAACCTGAACATTAACCATTTATTATACGGTTAAAACGGTTACGGTTAAAACGGTTAAGGTTAAAACGGTTATGATTATATACGGTTACGGGTATTATAGTTAAATCGATTACGGTTATATACAGTTACATAAATAAACAAAATAAAATTATGAATGAAAACTATTTATAGAAAATATAGTTACTAAAAGAATGAAAACAAAAAAAACTTTGACATTATCAAAACTAATTAAAAAAAACTAATTACTTTTCACGTGAAAATGGTTACGGTTATAATTTTACGGTTACATCATATGGTTAACTAACGGTTTTAATATGGTTACGGTTAATTAACAGTTACGTTTAAAAATTTGTAGTTAACCATAACTAATATATTTTTATGGTTAACGGTTACGGTTTTAACCATTTTATACAGTTATGGTTTCGGTTACGGTTGAAAACGGTAAGGTTATGGTTCAAAATACGGTTATGGTTAGATTTTGGCCATACCTAGGCTAATGTATGAGTTTTGGTTTTCAATCAAAATTTTCACTTCTAAATCGCAAAACCAAAATTTTGGAATCATGGGTCATGAATGGTTGATAGTTTTTAAGTGGTTTTTGGTTCTGGTTTTTGATTTTTATTTTTGATTTTCAGTGTATATTTTAGTTTTCTAAAAACTTGAATGGTAACTTTTGAAGATTTTAGTTTTTGCTTTATATATATATATATATATACTATTTTTGGTTATGTGTTTGAAATTTATTAAAATAAATGATACTAAATTTTAATAATCAAATAAAAACTTAGAAAATTTCATAATACCAATAAAAATACTGATAAAATACACATAGGTCTATTGCATAAAAATAAAACAATACTCTTATATAGAAAAAAAAACTTACCTGTTATATAGAAAATTAGATAACTAGATTTATCACAATATACTAAAAATAGAAATAAAATTAAAAACTCTTTACGGCAAGTCATGTGGAAAACCCTCCAAAGAATAGGGTTTAGTTTTAATGGTTTTGGTAACCAATTTTTTTTAATCAGACGTTAATAGTATATAATGTCAGAAAAAAAAATTAAAAATATCACAACAAAATCTTGTTAAAAACTTTTATAAGTAAGATTTTGGATTCTCTTAATAAACGTGAAAAACCCATCAAAATCCATATTCACTATTTTTAGGGAATCTATATTTTCAAAAATCATGAATGACAATAAATTAGATTTTTGGATAATCTAAAACCAAAAACCACTCTAAAAAACATTGTCATTCATGGTGTTGTATTTATACTTCAAAATTGGAATTTAACGCTACAATCATGAGTTTTGTGTAGAGATTGTGGAATCAGGATTTGGTTAAAAATACTACAAAAAAATAAGAATTTGACGTGATAAATTACATAATCAAGACAGTTATATTGTAAACACAATCGGGTATCTTTATATCTTTATACTATTAAAAATAAGGTACTCGTGGACATGTTGCCAAACAGATTTTCAAGAGTACTTAAATGAAATACTTTCAGCTCTGCATCCAAACACTATTTATTTTTTTATCTAATATTACAAATCTTTACAACCAAACACAATTATTTTCTTATATAATATTACAATTTAATAGTATGAATTATGATTCTTCTATCACTTTTGTTTGATCTTATTTTCAAATTATTTTGAAATGTTATATAATACATATAATTAATAAAAAAATTAGATTTTTCTGCATAGGTTGTGACTCAAATTTTTAAAAACAAACATATATTACTCAATTGATGAAGAAAACATATGTTACTCAATTGATGAAGAAAACATTTGTGTTCTACGCTCCACATAGGCTAAAACATTTAGGCAATGAATCAGAGACATATTATTAAAAATACCAAAATGATTCCAAATACGAATGAACAATAAACTTTACATATCATGCGTTCAAATTTTAAAGTTTTATTCGGTTAATCCGATTTTAGTTAAACCAATTTAAACTTTAAAAATATATAAATATTTAAACTCTGGAAATTTTTTAAAAATATTAATAATTGTTAATTCTATAAAAAATTTAAAATATTAATAATATTTAAACTATATGAAAGTTTTTTAAAATTAATAATATTTAAACTCTATAAACTTTTAAAATATATAGAAAATAAGACCATTTAAAAGAAAACTTTGAAATTGACCCAAATTATGTCTTTAAATAAAATGTTTGTTAAAAATAGTATAAAGATGTTTAAGGAACCAAAAATATTTTGTATTTCCTTTTATATTTTTCATAATCATTACATTAACAATAATTATTTATTTTCAATGCAATTAAATCTCTTAAATATATGATTTACATAGACATATTTTTTTTTTAATATTATGTTATAAAGATCTTCGATTTAAATAATTAATATATTAAATATATATATATATATATATATATTAATACGTTTGTTTAGATAAAAATTAAAAATGTGAAATTAGTTTAATATATTAAAAATATAGAAAAGTTAACAATTCAACATAGATTTAAAAAACAAGAAATTTCTATATTATTATTTGAGAAATACTTTTTAAAAAATAACTTATATGTGGTAGTTTTTATGAAATGCAACTAATGATATACTAATTTTTTTTTATTTTTTTTACAAAGGATATAAATGAAATTAAAAATAATCTAAAATATCATAATGATCAACAGGTTTGTAAAATCACTATACGAATATGTTGTTGTAACTTTTTACTCAATTGCCTGCCCGTTAGACTAAAATGATCAATCCAAAATATGTAATTATATTAAATAGATCGGTTACATGAAGAAAAACTTCTGAGTGATACGGGATATGATGTGTTTTTGTCCCAAAATGGACAGATAACTAATTTTATAATATTGACATATATATATATAATACTAGAGCTACCGATTTATAATAATTAATTTTTAATACAAATAGATTAAAATTATCAATCCAAAATGGATAATTATATAACAGGGATTGGTTACAAGATGAGAAGTTTTCAACTATTATTGGACATGACAGTTTTTCATCCCAAAATGGACAGGTTTAAGACACATATTGGATAACTAATCATATAATATATACTAAAAATTATATATATATATATATATCAATATAATGAAATTTGTTTTTTAATTAGTAATCTGATGTGGTAAAAAAATGATGTAACTGTATGACATCATGAGTTATAAGAGACCGCCAAAACCGATTAATCTCCGTATATGTTTTTTTTTGTATTGATAGATGATGTAGATAAATGTTTTTTTCACTTAATTAGAAATTTTTTTTATTTAGATTAATTTAATATCTAATTTGGTAGGATTTGCTCTAAATTATTTCAATGAGAATAAATAACATAATTGATTTGGCATAGGTTTGAAGCATATTATAAACAGTAAAAAACAAAATACTATAAATATATGTTAAACAAAACAATATTTATAAACCATAAAGAAACACAAAAATAGTAAATTAACTTACTAGAATAAAATACAAATATTTAGTAAAAACAAAAATAAGACATTTATATTAAAATAATTGATCCGCGGTGTACCGCAGGTTTGAATCTAGTTGAAATTATGTAATATGTTTGTGGCGCAAAGTCCAATACTAAGTTTGTAAAATTCATAATTAAGTATGCAAAATCTGTAAAAGTGGTATGTAACTTTATTTTTTACACTTTTTAAGATGCTTTAGGCTATAGCTATAAATTCTCATTGGTAACATTGGATAATCGCATAATTGTATAAGTTGCTAAATAAAAATTCACAGAATGAAAATTTGCAAGAAAACGAATCGCATAATGAAATTACGTAAAGAATTATGTTGATTAGATACATTTTGTGGAATGTAATATTACATTACCAATATATACTTATATTTAATAAATGAAATAATTTTTTTAATAAATTTTAAGTAGTATTTGATAATAAAAATATAGGAATATTAGAAGTATATTAAAAATAGTTAAAAAGTTGTGAAAGTTTTAAATATTATTCAAAAAGTTGTATAAATTTCATTGTAAACAAATTATTTTCTCACTTTTACAACTGTATTTTGTATGATAAAATAATAAAAGTTCATTATGCAAATAAGCAACTATATACCCACTTATTTGCATAATGAATTTTATTTGTATTTTATTAGGAAAACGCAAATCCTGCGTTTTTGCATTTTGTAAAACATTATGTAGATTTTTTTGATCGGCAAACTTCTTGTATAATCGCATTAGAAAACGCTATTATGTGTGTTATCAGTGGAAGCCTAGATCTCGTGAACTCTATAGGCGTATAATAATATGAAATGATTGGTTATATCACGACGAACTGAGCATTGAAATGGTTTGGTTTTATCGACATCATTTGAAATGTATTATTATTAAGGGAGTGAGGTAACTAAATACTATATCAGACAACTTAACTAGTCGTCCTAAGTTAAGATGTACCATTTCAAAACAACTGTTTTGTCTATCTGTCAAAAACACATAGATGAAACAAAAGCAAAAAGAGTTTCAACCCACAAAGTCATGAAACATCTGGCTCCCAGTTCCAAACTGATGATCCTGCGTCTGCGTTTGGATTACATTATCCACATCATGTCTAAGCCCTAACGTGAGTGACACGTTCCCGAGCCTCATCCTATCCATGTCACTGTCATACAAAGACTCTAATCTCGACCGTTTTGTCCCAGTGAGGTCCATTAACGTTTGTTCATGGCTCGAACTACTAACAATATTCGGCCTATTCGATGGTGGCTCCATGTCCGCATTTTTAATGGATTTGGTCTCAAGCATGTGTATTTCCTCCACCATCGGTTTCCATATTCGCACACGAGCGTTTATGAACCAATTCGATACCTGAAAACGAAAAGAAAAATATACGAAACCCGAATCAACAATTAATACATGTCAAAATGTACTAAACCTAAAATGAGGTAAAGTCTACTAAGAATTTTCCTATGTTCATAGTGAAAATGTTTGTAAACAGTTAATCTTCTATTCATTCGTTGAACCATTTCAGTTTTTTTTCACGTGCACTTGTCTTCTATATTTTATAGGTAAAGATTAGTGTTATATAGAGTAAGAAATTCTCAAAACTTTAGGTTAATGTCGCATCATCATGCTTTGAACCAATAGAATAAAACAAGACCGACCAAGAGCAATAATTCAAAAGACAAGCATATTTAAAAGTTCATCAAACAAGGAAATTACATAATTGAGAGCTTACTTGGTTACGAGAGAGACCAGTTTGAGTGGCTAGCATCTGCTTATCAGAATCAGTGGGGTACCTAATAACAGTATTAACAATAAAGGATGTGAGAAATTATATCAAAACATCAATAGAAAAATGTATCAAACCAAATTAAATCAAATCACATCACATCAAATCAAATCAAAATCACATCAAAAACATTATGAGACTTAACGGATGAAGAAAATGGTCAAAGAGCCATGTTCTAAGAACAGTCACTGCGCCTTCGGGCAATCCTCTTTGAGGCCTCCATATATTATGTTGTTGAGGTTCAATCAAAGATCTTTGTTGCTTTTGGATTCTATTGTTGTCACTGCCTGATGAGTATTGTTGACTTGAGATATGCTTCAAATGTTCAGAGATTGTGGTTCTAAGGGCGTTAAAACTTCTCGAAATTTGTTTGAGAGCCAACGAGATATACGGCGTCGCGGAGCTTAGACCAGCCACTGAATCGAAGGAAGACACAACTTTTTGCAACTGATGATTGTATAATTTGTACCTCTTGGAAACCTTTTCAATGTAACAAGTTGGTTAGTTTCTTAACGAACATATATATAAATAAATAAATAAATAAGAATATAGTTTCACAAACCTCTTCTAGCAAAAAGAGAAGCTTAGCTCTCTTTAGTCTATTCTTGGGCTCTAATGGCTCAGAAGAACTACTAAACCCATAAACTACACGATTTGTCGTAGATAACATCCTTGACGAGTCATCATTAACCATTGAAGTAGATTCACTTCCACTAATTTTCTTTGAACCATAAGAGATACAGAACTCTTCTAACACCTTTTGAGCAGGCTCCAAGAACCTGGAGCTCTTTAGTATAGATGCATATCCCGTGAAAGGCCCAAGCGGGCCAAAATGTTTGCGGCAATCAACTATAGACGGACCAGCCTCGTTTCCTCTGTCTCCAAATGGAGGGAGTTTAGGTATATCAGACGAGAGTGATAGCGAAAAGCCTTTCGTATTAGTATGCGAAGAAGTGGCTGTATAATTCAGCTGTTTTTCGTAACTCGGTCCGTGGTTCCATTGGCTTGCATTGTGCAAACTTGGGAGACACACAAGTTCTCCTCTGTAGCTTCCAGATGAAGAACCTTGATCATAATTTCTCTTTGAACAAGCAACCGTGACTTCATTTGGAAGATTATTTTGGCCAAGAACGGTTACAAAACCCTTTTGATTATCCTCCAGACAAGAAACTTCACTCCTAGACGTCATGCTAGACTGAGCAATAGTGTCTCGGCCAACATAAAGAGGACGGTCCAATGTTTGGCTTCGAGAATTAAATTGATTTGAAAACACATCTCCAACATTAATGCTTGGATCATACATGGAACTTGGTTGTGACAAATCAATGCTTCTCCAATCACTAGAGCTTTGTCGGTTGTTCCTGATGGTTGTGGTACAATCTTCATATGCATCGGTTTGAACAGGTACGGGAACCTGGTTTTGTAAAGTACCAATCAAACCAAGGCTGTTGGAGGTTCTGATCATGTTCTGATGATGATGATGATGATGATGATGATCCCAAGTGTTGGAGAAATCATTCATCTGCTCAACTCTAAATTTGTCTCTCCGGGTTTGTTGAACTACATGCAACTCTGGTTTTATCATATCCATCTCTTTCAATCTTTGATATTCTGTGATAACAACAAATTAATCATGCGTTAGTTCCATAAATCACAATTAATAAACATCTATAAACTGGAAGAAGTTTGTTTGATAATCATACGAATATATATAATGAAATCCTTACTTACATGAACATAAAGATCCACAAACCCAGTTTACATGAACTTAATTAAAGATTCATTTGACATGGACATTTGAGCTATATAATATATGCACTAATTTATATATTAACCAAAAAAAAAAGAGAGAGAACCACCGAACGAATTTAACTAGTTTCAGGTGCAAAACTTACAAAAAAAAAAAGAAAGATAAAACACAAAATGAAAGTAAAACACTCAGAAAATAATACTTGTAATGTGAAAAAGAAAACTCTTTTAAGAAAAAAAAAAAAGAATAAAACCCTAGGAACCTTCAAGAACAACAAAAAGAGGAAGAATAAGAAAAAGAAAGTGTGAGAATATAACAAATAGTCGGATTTAGATTTGGTTATAGAGATTATAATCGTCAAGATTTCAATTTGAAACTACAAGTACCATGAGCAAAAGAAATACTATCTATATATTATTGACGAGGAGAGAACAAATGAAAAAGGTAAGTGGACATGATAGAGGAAAGACAGATCTCTGAAGACAAAAGGGAACACATACCGATTAGAAGGTGGTCGGAAAACTCGTCGGAGCTCCGATGGCGAGACAGAAATTATGTGAGGTGGGAGAGAGAGAGAGAGAGTAATGATTGCGTAAAGCTGTAAATTCTGTAATGGTTGTTTCTTAACGTAATAAGTTGGGTTTTATCAAGTCTTTTTATTACACGGTCTTGCTTTATTTGTTAAAGTACACGGTATTAATCATCTATGTTGTCGTTTTATTCCAAGTTTTATTTTATTATTTAAAATGATATCACATGTATCAATATCCAAAATGAAACGATTGCAAAAATTGAACATGCAATAAAAAAAACTGAATCAAACAACATTCTAATTGTGCTTTCCGATTTATCTTTTATTAATCACAAATTCTTTGATAAAAGTATAGATTCATAAATCTATAAATTATTGAACCAAGTATAGTAGTTTAATAGTTAAAAAGTTTATTCACGTAACTAGACGATCAATGTTCGAGTTTTTTTTTAACTATATGATTATAATTATGGTTAGTTTTTCTTATTTACTTGTTTAACCAAAGTAAATGATGATTTATTTATAATTTATTTGTCGATAATTTGGGTATCTAGAACATAAGAGCATCATTAACGGTGAGCTTGATTTGAATATCATAAGATTAATTTAATCATATTTTTAATAATAATTAATTAGTTGAGATTCGATTTGAGACTGTTAATATTTCAGTGTCCAACGGTGAGACTTGGATGAAGTTCAAAAGAATAAAAAAAAAAAATTATTTGAAGCACGGTCCACTTAAAGACTGCTGCGTGTCCTGCGTATCAAGAAGATCAACCCACTGATACGTATCACAACATTTTACATTTTTTTTTTTATTTGATTTTTAATCTTTGATACGGCCAAAGTATATGCGTTATTCATGGTCTAAGAACAGTTTCCATATCAAATATATGTGTATGGCATTCACTTTAACTTTTTATAGAAGACATTTTTTTAGAAAAATTATAGACGCATATATAAATGCAAACATCAAATCAAACGAAGTTAAGTTTTTGTATTTAAATTTTAAAACTAAAATTAAAAGCAACTCCACCATTATCTCTCTTGGTTGTTCTAGTTGCTTATCCTAACTATTTGTTTTGGTAGTCCACTAAACTCTTTATTTTTAATCATAACGACTTAGAAAATTACACTAGATTTCTATTAGACGAAAAAGAGTCTTTAGTCTTTATTTACCCCGTTTGTTACTAAATTAGTTTTTTAAAACTAAATTAAATGGGTAATTAGATTAGCTCAGTCCTTTTTCATCGGACAACTGTTACTCTGTCAGTTTACTCATGTTTTCTAGTACATAAACATGAGTACTAGTACTATGTCATCTTTGACGCCATTACTTATTGAGGAATACATGTAAACCTCTCTGTTTTGTAATTTTGTGATACGTAACATGTTTTTTGATATTACTTAAGTGTATTTATTTAGTCAAATCACTCAAATCAAATCAAATACCAAACTGAAACTATTTAAGTGATTGACGCTTCAGAGTTGAAACTGCCACTTTTGTCAGATTATCTCATTTCCCAACTTTGCTTTTGGGAGACACGACCCCCGTAACTGATAGATTTCATTCATGGGAGACTAATTTTCACCCAGGGTAATTTAATACGTACAATTAGCTAATTTCATTTAAAACTTCTAGAAAATTAAATTATATGGGTTAATTGATGGAAAAAGATTTCATTCACCATAAACTATCAGTTTGATATATTTTTATACACGAACTAAAAATGAAGCCTATAGATGATTAACTAGTGATGTAAGTGGCACACGGACTTTAACATATCGCTTTTAAACGTATCAGTTCGTGTTCATTTAAAAGTGTAGAATTTAAATGAGTCAGTCCGCTTAGATCCTTTACTATCGGATTGTGCATAATATATAAACGGGTGGTCCGTTTGAGTTTTTTTCCATCATATCAAAACAATGTTGTTTGGTTGTTTTGACTTCAAATCTCTATATTTGAAAAAATGTTTGCTTGTAGTAGATTGGACAAAGCTGTGAAATGTGTGAACTATTTCATGAATTGATCGGAATTCTCAAATTATGAGGCAAATTTTCATTTTTAAACCTGTATTTTTTTATTACGATAAGATTTTTAAATCTACGGCGTTTTTGATTGATGATTTTTATCAAATATTGAATATTTGTTCCACACTCAGTCAATAACAACTCACATATCTCTTCCAAGATATTAGGAGAATCTCATTTGAAATTGTAAGTAATCACTTCTATAAATATTACGTAATCATGATTGTAAACGGCAACTAAACTACAAAATGTTTCATGGTATCATAGTCATCTTGCTCATGATCCTTGTCTCTCATTCTCTCATTTATTCTCTATGTTCTCATCTCTTATTCTCCTTCTCTATTATATTCTTTGTTCCTTTTTTCGGTCTCTATTCAAATGGTTGCTCCAATCATATACTTCCATAACACCACATAGTTCTCTAATATTGTCCCTTTTTGGTGCAGGATTTCGATAACTTCTTCAATACTGTTTAGCACTTTAGTTCTGCGATTTCTCCTTTGATATGTAACTAGAACATTTTAAACTGTTGAATGTAACTGTTAACTTTGGGCGTTCGGTACAACATGAAAGAACTGAACCGATCAAACCGAGACTTTTGGTTTTCGGTTGCAATTAAGTTCTAAAGCCATAACCAATCAACAAAATTATAATTTTAGTTGAGTTATCGTTTTGGTTTAGTTCGGCAGAGGATAATCGAAATGTTTTCTCAGTTAAGGAAAACATCTTATAAAAACACAAAAACCCTACTTTTCTTCTAGTCACTTCTTCTCACTAGAGAATATCTCTTCTCTATCTTCTTCAAGCTCCTTCTCATTTGATCTTTTTATCATTTTCTTCCTTATTTTCTTAAACTTTTTATTCCCCAACTCTTTTCTTATCTTCTTCTTCTCCTCTTTTTTCTCTTGTTGAGATCACACATTTGAAGAAGCTCTTCCTCCTTCAATCCCTAAGTTTCCATATTTGTAATTTGTAAGATCTTCTTTAGACCGACGATATATTTCCACACGAGAACTATTGTATACGATCAGATCTACACAATTCTAATGTCTCGTTCTAAATCCACCCAAAACGAAAGTTACAATGTTTAATACCCACAATTTAAAAGTTCAAAATCTCAATCTACACAAACTCATATTTTATTGGTTTACGAACTAAACCCTATACAGAATTTAAACCCGCAAACGTTTTTTTAATTAATTTTAATTATTTATTTTCATTTAATAAACTAAAAAAAAAACAAATTTTCTTCTTCTCCCTCGCCTTACTGCTTCCGCCGTCTCTTCCTCTCCACAACTTTGACTTCTGCAACCTAAGAAAAACGGCTACAATATTAAAGAGCTTCAATATATTGAAAATTCTCAGCATCCCCAAGGAACACAATCTTCGCTTTGTTTATTTGGATCTGTTGTTAGAACATAATCGTCACTGACTCCGTGACTTATCTTCTCTAGTCGTTGCCGAAGCTATCCAGAACAGATCCGAACCGAGTCCAACTCAGTGAGTCAAGAACGAGTTGCGGATCAGATCTCTGCCGTGCTTGACCGTCGCGACGTTCCTCCTTGTGAAACGCCTCTTCATCTGGAGGTTATCGGATCAAAGTTTTTTATTCCTGGTGATGGTGATGAATCTCTAGATATTTCTCCTGGATATTTGCTTGTACTAAATCGAGACGATCGTAAAATCCTCGACGCTTTTGAAAGTGTCGGAGCTCCGATTAGTGACTCTGATATTGCTGGATTCGTTTCTCGGATGCGTTTCAGTTCTTTGTGCTCTTGCCTGACGTGCTCGCCGGCCGTCAAAGCTCACCGACAACAGCATTTTCTATATTACATATTTTATATATTTGTTTTTATTCCATTTTGTTTAATTAATTAATTCAATAAATAAATATAATTCACTTTTTCTGGTTTAATTATATGAAATCTAGTTTAATTTGGTTTAATACTGAAATTAAGAGGTTAAATATTTTCTAGTTAAGAGTAAACAGATGATAACCATAAATTATGTTTATTCAAGATTTGAACTTTGAATCCGTATGGATTGGATTTTGAACTTTCAAACTGTGTGTATTAAGTATTAAAACTTTTGTTTTGGGTGGATATAGAATAAAACATTAGTTCAGTGGGAATCTAAATCGTATATGATAGTTTCTTAGTGGAAATAGATCGTCGGCCCCTTTTCTTCCTTATCGTTAATACTTAATTTTCATCAAATTTTGATGCTTGTTAGCGGCTTTTATGTTTGCTTCTTGTTAATCAGAGTCTTTAATTTGATGTTTAGGTATCTACAACAATGATAGATCTGCTGGATTTTTGGGCTTTGCAGTCATCACGGTAGTTCACGCGGTGAGAATGATCGCTGGCCATCATTGTCATTTTCGAAATATTTTTTTTGTTGAAAACCCTAAATTTTGATGGGTTTGGGCAGAAATGTTTTAGTTAATTTTGGACTAGATTTAAAACCCTATAATCGAACCGACTACTAAACCGAGTTTTTATTCGGTTTAATTTGACAGAATTTTTGATAACCGAAAAACCTGCAAAACCGAATGGCCAGGGCTAGTAACAGTATTCCCAAGTCTATACAGCCACAAGTTTCTGTAATGTCGATTAATCGACTTGATGGTGTCCATTGATCAAACCAAAGTGATTTTGAGCGCCCATTTTAGACTTCTACCTTACACAAACATGCTGCGAGCTCTCGATATTTCTGTAACGTTATTCATGTCCTTGAACCAAGAGATAATGTTTTTTTAACTGAGCCGAAAGAATCCTTCCGTACTAGATATCTTCGAACCTAGTTAACCCATAAGGACGAGTTTGCTCATAGGATCCTCCAAATCATCTTTAGACATGCAACTCACCTTATTAGCTTCAGTAGTTGATCTAAACCCCTAACCCCCTTCTTCTTTAGGCCGACATACATCCTGCCAAGCAACTTTAGCTTTTTTGGGGTTTAAATATTTCCCAGAACATAGGAATGATGCGGAAATTTTATCAATCTGTTCTATACATGCTTTGGGTAGTCAAAATTTAAAAAAATTTAAAAGTTTATGAGGCTATGAATAACTAACCCAATAAGTTGCGGCCTCTCTGCAAATGAGAGATGTCTTGATTTCCAACAGCTTATACGACCACAAATTTTTTCTATCAAAGGCATATAATCATTGACAACCATAAGCTTTGTCAACAAAGGCAAACCCAAGTATTGTACTAGACGCTAGCCACATTCAAACGAAAACTGGTCCAAGATGGCACCCCTTGCGATATCTATTACCACTGCTATATATAAAGTTGATTTTTTCATACTTATACACATCCCCGAAACTTCAGCAAAGGCTTTAAACACTTGAAGAATTCCCTCAATAGACTCTTTCTTTCCATCTGAAAAATTCAATAAATAATCCACTTGCCATAATTGTGTAAGCTTAAGGTTTTGACAATATGGGTGGTAACCTATACGTCTCTCCACAGCTGCCATGTCCAGTATTTTTGACAACACATGCATACAAATCACAAAGAAATAAGGTGATAGAGAGCAGCCTTGACGCAACTCTCTTGCACTTTGAAAAGGCCATGTTAGTAATGTTGCTTAGGCTTTTTAATGCTTATGTAGATGTATCATTCTTTTTTTTCTTATCAGACTACAGCAACTTAAGGTTTGCAAGATATAAAAATATTTATGATAACGTTTTAAAAGGATTTAGAAAAACATTTGAAGATTTTTCATTTAAACTTTATCAACTGTTGTTGGAGATTTCAAATAAAGCTTAAAGTTTCAGTAATTGTTGATACCGGATCCCGAACCGAAAGATCCACTCTCTCATAATATGACACGTGCTCAATATCTCATCAAATTAAGGAAAGGATAAGCTCGGTTCGGAGTGATCAAGACATGCGAACCGAGGAAGAGCCCGGGAGAGCGAACCAGGTGGTTCGACGAATAATAGAGCTTCACAAAGAAAAGAAGCAAGCGGAGCAAAGGGAGTTCACGAAGCAGAGTAAACCCATGAGCTGAAGTAGATAATCATTCAAAAGTCAAGATATTACAACATTCAAGACCAAATCAAAACTGACATATTAAAAGAAAATCATAGGATTAATTAGAATTTATTCATAGCATTTAATTCTTGAATTGTGTATAAATATAGACCCTCATAGTCTTGTAAGAGGGTCAATCTTTTTCTCACTCAAATAATAATACACAAGTTTATACTTTTTCTTTAGCAATCTATTTATACTTTACATTTTTCTTAAGTATTTTCTATTTTACTTTACAAATTACTAAATATATTTTGGGTATTGGATCCTTTATCCACATTTTGGTGCCATCTGTGGAGAGCATCAGAGTTTCAATCTACAAATATACTGTTTCAAAACAGTTTTCCTCATCAAGAAATCAATCATGTACAATGGTATTAGCAACCCGAAGAGCCATTTAGCCGCTTTCCAAATCGCATCAGGACAAATCGAGTCGGAGAGCATGAAGAAGATGCAGGTTTTTGCAAGCTCTTTTCAGAGAATCTTTCTGGCAATGCCTTCTTGTTGTTACTCAACTAGAGATTTCGGCGATTGATAGCTTCGATAAATTGTCATTGGCCTTCATCATGCAGTACTCTGTACTCATGAAAAAAGGGAAAACATATAGTGATATTTGGAATCTATCTCAAGGTCCCCAAGAACCTTTGAGGAAACATATCACTAAATTCAAGGACATTCTGTCCAAGATCCCGAGAATTTCCTAAACTGCTGTGTTGGCCGTTTTATGAAATGGTTTATGGCACGAGTCAATGTTCCAATTGGAGCTCACTGTCAATAAACCAACAATTATCTAGGATGATTTGTTTTAAGTGAACAACTGGATTGAAGCCAAAGAAGAGAAGTAAAAAAGTACCGCTACTCCAAACCCAAAGTTGTACCAGCAACCAAGAAGTTTGAGCCAGAGACAAGCAAAGATACTAAACGCTTCGACGCTTACCCATAAAATAATAGTAATGGACGATCCTCTCATGGAGAAGGAAAATTCTGATCTCTCTCTCCAAATACTTGGGTTCGGGATGACAATGCTTATTGCGACATCCACCGAGTCAATGGACATAGCACCAAAGAGTGCAGCATACTTAAGAAATACTTGATTGCGTTATGGTCCATGGGTGACCTCACGGATTTTAAGATTGAAGAGTTCGTTGAGTAGTATCATAAAGAGCGAGAAACTCGAAATGCGGAGCCATCGGCGAAGAGACCAAAAACCTCCAAGCACACCCCGTCTAGTACCTAGAAGGGAAGAATTTATGTGATTATTGGAAGATCAAAGCTATGTAAAAACACAGTTTGGACAATTAAGAAGCACAAGCGAGCCGCGGTGATGGAAGTAAGCAGGGAACCGCGAGGTGATGATGTGTTGTCTTTTATGTCAAGTTTTCCTCAAACAATACAATGATAAAGCTGAAAGTGCACAGCTAAATCGATTGTAGTACTTAAGGTTATCGATCCCACAGAGAGAGAAAGAGAAGTTGTATTACAAATCTAGAGGAACAAGTAAAGCTAGAACTCAAATATTAAGTTGGAGGTTTTGTTGTGTCATGCAACAAGTGAATAACGAAATAGCAAATAAAATGAATCTAAAACAATAAGAGAAAGCATTGGGCATTCAAGGGATCCCAAGGGTTCAATGATCAATTTATTTAAGATAATACATGTCTATTCCTATGTCTCGGGCTATGAAATAAGAATGATCGATTAACCTATAAATCATAGAGAAAACCGGCTGAAATCAATATACTCAATTTCTCAACTTACGCAGGCAACGACGCATATATCAAAGCATTAATATCAAGTTCAATCATTATCCATAAAACTCCATAACCAAGTGGTATGTGCTTGTTATGATGTAATATTCATCCAAACTAGGTTCAAGCAAATGGATAGCGAAACCTAAATGCCTAGAATCAGTTACTAGTTCATGACGCTAGCTACATTTCATTAAGAGAAAGGTCAGACTGAAAGACTGTGCAAACAAATATGCAATAAACAATGAACTTGCCACCTAAACTACATGGATCATCTCCCCCCTTTGATTAACCCTTTAAGCCCAACAAGTAAATTACTCAAGCATTCTTAAAAGAATCATCAAAGGAAGGTTCAAGTAATTCATAGATTGCATAAAATATAAAAGATAAAGGTTTAGAGATTAGAAAGTATTAAGAGATGTAAGGGAAAAGAGATGGTGAACTTCAAAGGCTTCCACGAGCAACAGGGGCTTGGTGCGGCTCCTTTGGTCGTCTCTAGGGTTCTTGAAGGTATTATGGAGTCGCAATGTAGTTGAAATTTAAGCACGGTGGAGTTACATGAAATCCTAATGATATGGTTATGTATTTATAGGCCTTGAGGTCTAAAAAGTCAGTTTTAGGGCTTAGAGAGCAAAACTCCTCGTTTTAATAAGTGTAGAGGCAAAGGGATCCAATCTCGGTCATGGGGCTTGTGACCGAGGTGCTGATGAAGGCTGGCCTCAGTAACAGGGGCTAGGACCGAGGTCTCCAAGAAGCTTGGCCTCGGTCATACTCCTTGTGAACGAGGTTAACATGTCTTCACTCTTAGGGTTGCATCTTCCAAACGGCTTAATGGATTGCTTAGATTCTTATCTGAGGTGAATTTTGATTCTTCCAGCATTTAATAGACACTAAGATCTTTAAATTTGGTATACGGGAAGGTCTTCAATGAATGCCTAACTTCTGATGCTCTGAAGCTACCTTAAAACGGGTTTTGCTTCACTTTTGGTATATTTTATCTTAAAACCAGTAAAACCTCTTTGAAACTTGAAATACTCGATAATAGCATATTTTTCAAAGCATTAATATCAAGTTCAATCATTATCCATAAAACTCCATAACCAAGTGGTATGTGCTTGTTATGATGTAATATTCATCCAAACTAGGTTCAAGCAAATGGATAACGAAACCTTAATGCCTAGAATCAGTTACTAGTTCATGACGCTAGCTACATTTCATTAAGAGAAAGGTCAGACTGAAAGACTGTGCAAACTTCTGATGCTCTTCAATGAATGCCTAACTTCTGATGCTCTGAAGTTACCTTAAAACGGGTTTTGCTTCACTTTTGATATATTTTCTCTTAAAACCTGTAAAACCTCTTTGAAACTTGAAATACTCGATAATAGCATATTTAGCCTTGAAATCATATCAAACACTTCATAAAACCATATGAAAACAATAGCAAAAATGGGTCAAAATACGATGTTATCAACTCTTCTAGATTTAGATTTTGCTTATCCTCAAGCAAACAAGAAAGTTAAGCATGGAAAATAGGTTTTGAAAATCATGGGAACTCACTTATCTTTTTGGAGTCTCTTCTTCTAACCCTTCCTCGTTGTGACGTTAGAACTTACTTTACGTAATCAATCATAGGAAGCATCAAGACTTTACTCTAAATCCACGATCCAAAGGATTTTTTTGGCGTCCCCATTTTCATCTCTTTACATAGATTAATTGAAAATAAAAAGAACGTTGGTCATACTAAGGGGATGTCGATTCAAGGATATGGACTCTCTTCTCACCAAGAATTTCTCTCCCCTTTCCTTTCCCTTTTCTCACTTCCAAGGAATTGATTTTTTTCTACTTTTCTAGGGTATCATTTTATTTTTTCTATCGATCCCTTGCTCTTTTCTTTGGACAACTTTTCATGAGAATCAGAAAGATGCATGGGTGTATGCACCAAATCCCTTAGCTCACTTCTTTTTCACCTATATCCTTTTCTTTTTTTTTCTTTGGACAATTATCCGCGAGACACCAAAATATGTACGGGTTTACGCATAAAATCCCTCAGTCACATGAACTCTATCCGTTTCTTTCTTTTATTTTTATTTTCTTTTCTTTTCTTTTCTTTTCTTTTCTTTTCTTTTTTCGAGTTTTGAAGGGAAGAGAGAGGGGAAGCATACTTGTGAAGAAGTGCCAACTGTCTTGTGAGGCTCGAAGAGGTCTCGTCTAGTGAATACCAAAACCCTAGGCGAGAAATTAAAAGTCAGGTTAGAATTCGATAAAATTTAGAGACAATGTTGGTTTAATCAATTTTCCATTGGCAAGGGACTCTGGGGAATGTTGAGTCAACCCATAGTCTTTTTGAACTTCAGTCTTGCGGCCAAGCTTTGAGTCATAAGAATAATCATCCAATTCAGATAATCCATCAAAACAAGTTCATAATTTCTGAACAATTTTGACGCGAAAAGAAAAAATATGACTCGATAAAAACAGCAAAATTATCGATGTAACAAGGGGAAAAAGATCTCAAGTCAACAAAATAGAAAGTAGCATTAGTATAGGATGTAACATCTCCCCCCCCCAGACTTAAATCACACTGTCCTTGGTGGAAAAATAAGAAAGCGACGAGGATGAAAAATCAGAAAGAAAGAGTTGAGTTTAAGAACAATGTCACCTCGAATTAAATTGTTGGTGATTAACCAGTGTTTCTTTCTTTTTGTTGCTTGATATTGAATAAACTCGGTTTAGTTCATTGAATTCTAGTTTATCAATCTCTAATTGCATCCTTCCTGATACAAAAACCTAAACACCGTCAATAATTTTCATATAATAAAGCAAGACGAAAATAAAATAAGTGATAGAATGGTGGTGGTTATGATGTCTCGTTGATGTTGTATCGGCCACGGTCAAGATCTTTGCCATGGTGACTATTATTGCATGCTGCGAATTTTGCGAATCCAATCATTTTTCACTAAAATCTCTCTGATCATCACTCTTGGAATGTCCTCATATCATTAGATATCCAACTATAGATCATTTGATCGAACCAATTTCAATTGTCGCATATTTTTGTGAATTCTACGATCACGGAACGGTCGCAGAATGGTCGACATGGTCGCAGAGTGGTCGGCATGGTCGCAGAGTGGTCGGTGGAACACGACGGGATGCAGTACGTGGGATGGTATGGGACATGGTACGTGGGATGGTGCGGTACGCAGGACGAGTGTAATCTTCAAAGTTGCCAATCTTGCAATCCAAGTTTTCTTTTCCAAAATTTCTTTGATCATTACTTCTAAAATATCCAAATTAACATTGAATTTTTTTTATCATAGATCATTTAATCGGGCTAATTTGATTTGTAGCACTTCTTTTGTGAATTCAATGGTCGCAGAATGGTCGCGGAGTAGTCACGATGCTCAAAAGCTGAAAATCTTCCAATCCATACTCTATTTTTTTCAAAATTTCTTCGATCACCACTACCAAAATACTCAGTTAATCGGTGAATATTCGATCGTTGATCATTTGATCGAGCAAATTCAAATTGTTTCATGTAGATGTGAACGACACGATCACGGCTTAGTGTGTTCAGTTGTGGCTCTATTCTTGGTACGGATGTGTGGATGTGTGTAGACAACTTGGGAATACTCCATGAGATTGAAGGATAGATGAAATAACCAAAACTCATTGAGATGTTGGTACGGCTTCATAAAAGACTTCTCTATCGATGTTGGCAAAAGATGTCATCTGGTTTGGCTAATCTATGATGGCTCCAGTTGTTACAAGGAAATATCCTCCTATGATGAGTTGTGTAGGCCTTATTTTTTGACATTAATCACTTGAAAGTCGATTGGAACATCGCAGTTCCCTATTTTCACATGAATGTCCGAGACCATTCCCTCATTAGTTGTAGATGAATAGTTTGCGAGTCCTATACGAATATCTGAAGGTTGTAGGTTTCTTAAACCAATTTTGTAAGCAGATCTCATTGGAATAAGGTTGATGCATGACCCAGAATCACACAATACATCCTTGAATTCAACTCTTTTTATAGAACAAGTAATAAGGAATCTTCTAGGGCTATAAACCTTGTGTAGTACGTTCTCAAGTCCTCTGGCTTCAGAGCTTTCAAAAATAAATCTCTTATGTCTTCTATCATCTCCTTACAATCTTTGAAGAAGTTTCCTATGTTGTAATCAATCGAAACATTCATGAAAGAAGTACCCGGTGGTAAAACTTTAACGACTTTGTTGAATTCTTCCAAGTCTTCTTCACTTATTCACATTCTACGCTATACGTTCTTGATGTTGGCTGGGGCATCGGGGTAAGAGAGAGTCTCACACTTCTAAAGTGTTCTTCAACATGTTCTTCAACATGTTCTTCATTGATGTACCTCTCTATAAAAATGCTTAAGCGGAAACTTTGCCCATGCTTCTTCGAAAGGGATGTGAAGTGAAATTGCTCTTACCAAAACTTGGAACTTGCCTCTTGAAGTAAATGGAGTAAATTCAGGTATCTTTATGTCCTTGGAAAGATAGAAGAGTCAAGATTCAACTGGAATAAGAATTGAAGCAATCCATTTAGCCGTTTGGAAGATATGACCCAAAAATTAAAGCCCTGTCAACCTCAGTCACAAGGAGTGTGACCGAGGTCAAGCCTCCTAAGGACCTCGGTCAGAGCACTCGTGACCAAGGTCAGCCTTCCTAAGCTCAGCTGCCTACTTGCCCAAAATGCCGAGTTTTGTTTCAGAAACCGAAAGACCGACTTTCAACACCCCAAGTCCTATAAATACTCATTTAACTTAATGTTTTGGGTGTCACTTCCGTGCCTTCGAAGAAATATGTGTGATTTCGTGCGATTTACCACCACAGCAGCCACAGCTCTAAGACACCTCCACAAGAGCCTCTTTGTCACCTCCAAACCCTATAAGCCTCCCTTTGAAGATTCATCCTTGTTCTTCATTGTTTCTCATCTCTTTCATACTTTCATTTGCTTTTGGGGAGACAAGCTTTCTTCTGTGACATCTAGAAAAGTTTCCTTTGAACCCCCTTGATTTATTGATTCGTTTATGATGATGTTCTTAATGATATCTATTGCATTTCTTTGCATCATGGTTCAATTCGTCTAGGTTGTTAGATCTGATTTTCGTCTATTGTTTAAGTTTTTTGGAACATCTTTTACTTAATTCATGTTGCTTAAATTGATCACCAAGCACTGAGCTAAAAGAATAGGAGTACTATCCGTGTAAACCTACTTCTCGAAACTAATGTTATTGAAGCTTCGCGTCATAACCTACGTAAGTTGAGTTATGGGGCTTTGTGAACTTATCAAACTTGTTTATCCTGTTGGTTGATGTATGTCGTTGCATGCGTAAGTAACGGGGTGCTGAGAGTTAAGACATTCATTCTGTGAACTATGGTTTGATTGTTTATTCGTGTTCGTAGTTGAGAACTCATGACTGAAAACATTTTCATATGCATCTTTCACTTGAATTGTTTAGAACCATGGAAACCCTGAGATGATTCCCAGAACGCCCAATGCCTTTCTCTTATTGGTTACAACCGAATTATTTACTTGTTTTCATTATTTCATTGCATCGTTCATTAGAAAACAAAAAACAAACCCCTTTCATATTTTGTCTTAGTTTGATTTCTTTCATTGAATTCAATTCGTGTAGCTATTACTCTCTGTGGAATCGATAACCTTAAGTACTACAACTGATTTACTGTGCACTTGCAGTTTGAAGAAGTTATGTCGTATTAAAGGAAAACTGACACACACATCAAGTTTCCCGTTCTATGGATAAATGCCTTTTTCTATCAGTTAGTCAAAGGAAACAAGCAATTTGTATGAGAGATGAGTGTGAGGAAGTCTTTGAACAACTCAAGCTTTATCTTACCACTCCTTCAATCATCTTTAAACCAGAAACAGACGAAAAGCTATACATACACATCTTTGTTTTCCGAACATGCGGTTAGCTGCGTAATTGTACGAGAAGATTTGGGAATGCATTTACTTATTTATTACATAAGTTTTAACAAGTCTAGAGACTCGTTACAAGTTGATAGAGAAATTAGCACTCGTTGTGGTAGTATCGATCCAAAAATTAGAGCCATATTTCCAATCTCATCCAATATAAGTCCTTACTTCAACTCCTTTGTGAACCATCTTGCATGACCCTAGTCAATCAGGACCATTAGCAAAGTGGACGATCGAACTTAGTGAATACGACATCGAATACAAAAGTCGGATAAGTGCAAAAGCTCAAGTATTGACTCATTTTCTCACCGAACTCCCAGTTAGTAAAGCTATTTCGGTTGATGAAAATAATACCTGGAAACTTATCGTAGATGCGTCTTCATCAAGACAAGGATGTGGAGTCAGAATCAGACTTGGAACACCTACGTCTGAAATTATTAAACAGTCATTTTGACTATTGCTCCCTGCATCAAATAACAAAGTCGAGTACGAAGCATTTGTTGATGGGCTTTTCTTCACTAAAGGGATTAGAGCACAAGAAGTGATCGCATATTGCTCAGTTAGTGGTGAATCAGTTCAATGGAGACTATGAAGCCAAATATGCAAGAAAATAAGCATATCATAAAGTTGTAACGAGCTTGGCTTGAAAGTTTAAGAAGTTCGAGTTGGTACGTATTCCCTGAAGCAACACTAGTTCGGCAAACACCAAAAGTTAGGATGTCCAAAGTCCGGAGTTTAGAAAGAACTGTGAGGCCAGAAATCTTAATACCATTTGTATTGATGATTGGGGGCTAATGGGGGGGGGTGCTTTTATCCAAACATGATCTTTGAGCTCATTTTTAAAATCATCAGCAAAGTGGCCAAGAAGTGCGAAACATGGAGCATATCAGGCAAAATAGAGCTACAATCATCATCAGGGTGGTTTTTTCTAGTATCGAAGAACGATGCACTAAACATGAGTTCCTGTTTCTATATCTAGAAGGGTTTATCAAACTAAAATGTATATATATATTTAATGAACTACGATTTAGCTTGATCCTTATTTGGGTCCATAGGCAACCCAATTACTCGGGCACATCTATTAAAGTTTCAAATATTTATTTATGACTCACTTTTATTAAAAAGATTATCTGAACCAATCAGTTTGCATATCAAACATACAAAAAAATTAATGGCTAAAGTAAAGAGTTAATGGGCCTACAGATTAATCATCATTATAGAAAAATGTAGCTCCGTCTCCAACTTGGTCTATAATTCCCTTTACACACAGTGGGATAATATGCCTAAAATATTTAAATTCAAGGGCCATCCACTCATAAAGAGGGGCTTCGAGAATAAAGACCTCTCGTGAGATTCGGAGAATCCATTCTTCCATATCGCGTTTCTTCTCCTGAAAAACTTCTCTCTCGTGATCTAGCATGGCATGTTTTACCACTAGCTGGCAATAAATGTCTGTTTCAAGATCAACACAAGGAAAAGAAATTAATTATATCAAAATAAGTAAGTTACCTTCTCTATGAATGTTTTGGCAATATCCTGATCACGTGGTAGCAATTGCTTGATCAGTCCGCAAGGAATCATTACTGACGAATTCTGACCAAACGACTGAAGACTGGGATTAACCACCACATTGTAAGAGGAACAGATAGCTTTGTTCACCGACGAATCCAGCAGCGAATTTCGGTCACAGCAGAAATTTGAAGCCATTATAAGATTAATATGATATCTTGATACCTAAATCTAGTTTTATACAGCTGAAAGGCTATAAAGACTAAAAAGGAGGTGGACGGTTGGAACCCGATCAAGGATTAATTATCTTTCCATTTCAAGATCTTAATTGATTCATCAAGTTCTGAGATTGACGAGAGTCAATTTCCAATCACGTTAAGAGAATGACATTTAATGGTGATTAAAGCATATTAAAAGTATTTTTGGAAATAAGAAGGGTGTTTTTAGAGTTTTAGAAGAAAAAAAAATCCAATCAAGAAAAAAAATGTACTTAAAACAATTATGGTTCGGGCTCAGGAACAAAATCTGTCATTGCCACTTCAGGACTAGACTCCTCCTTCACTTCGGCATTCAGCGCTTCGGCTAGCAATCTCTCTTCTTCGGCTCGCATCTTTTCTTCATCTTTTTTGGCGTTTTCATAGCTTCCTCATATATGAGCATATACAACTAAGGATTGGTGCAACTTTGTCAAGTTCCATCCTCTCCTAGTCAATGGGATTATATTCATAATGGCGGATCCGCCTTTCGCACTTATTGATCCGCTCCTCAAGTTCTTTTCGTTTCTCACCAAGGAGATGGCATTTTCCGCACTCTAGGCGATCCCTAATGGTGAGCTATAGGGAAGAAATAAAAAAGGTGGATTAATCAGAGTAAATATATATAAGAGTATTTCATAAATTACTTGATACTTACATGATGAAGAAAGTATCAGGCATCCTTTTCATCCTTGCCAGTAAGGGTACGCATGAAATGAGGTAGTTTAACCCGATAAGCTTAAAATCCATCTCCATAAGTGGGAGAGGGACTCAAAGGTTCTTCAGGACCAGATCGGTATGGTGGGAAATCAGTATAATCCGCCATAAGGTTTGTTCTCCAAAAATTTCCTTTGAGAAAGTATATCATTTTGTTTATCTCTTTGAGAGGAAAGCTCCCGTAAAAAATTTATAGGGGTCAATCAAGAGTAATAATGACAAGTACTTAATACGTCCATAACATGTGGAGTTAAGGCAAGCACTGAAAAGGCAAAGTTTTGATATTCAAGAATAAATTTATGTCACACTTATATTCTGATTATTAATATCTAGGTGTCTATAAACTCTAAGGTTGATATTCTTTTTGGCCCAATGCTCATCTAAACCCGACTCGTTTTACTAGCAAAAACAGCCAGTTTGGGTCGCGAATCAGTATGCAGTTCGCATAAATAATGTTCTAAAGTTCAATGGTGCACCAACTCATAGGCCGAGCTTCAACCTCGCATCCTACTGAGGATTATTGGATAAAGTTCTCCTTTAAAAATGGTAAAGGTCTGATCAACCCATTTTCTCTTGAAAAATAACTCATCCGAGAGTTTAAATGAACAAGTTGGACTATGCAAACTCAAAATACAATTGTTCAAAGAATGTTTAAACTACCATAGTAACTTCAAAACTTAAACAAGTCCCATAAGCCGTCCATGAAAAATAAAATCATGTTTTCGATGAAAAAGGACAATTCCAAACTCAAGTGGACGCAACCAGCTAATCGTTAAATTAAACAACATCTTTTACGATAAAGAACAATATTTAGCTAGCAGCTATCTCCGGTCCGAGCATCATTAAGCTCACCCTGAAGAGTCTCGGGCTTAACTACTATCCCTGTACATAGCCTAGAGAATTCCAAGTCGAAGTTTAGTCATACGTTTGGAACTCATAATTGAAAAATTAGAGCCAAACTGATTAAATCGTACCTCCTCAGGTAGCAAAGATGGATTCCTTATAATTTCAGTCGAAGTCTGACCATATGTCGCTGCGGAAGGAGTGGAGCGAGGGTCATCGCAAAAAGAAGTATCAGTAAAAAAAGAGGCATACTGCTGAAAGTCGGGTTTGGGTGACTGAAGCGTTTGTAGCTAAGATTCGACCTCGGCCACCAAACTTCTCACCTTGCTCTTCTCTTTTTCTTGATCAAAACCATATTTTTCAAAAATAGCAAGAAGGGATTGATTGCTCCTTAGCTCATTTGCGTCAGACTGGAGCCGCATCTTTATCTTCAAAGACTCAAAGTGTCCCGAAATTTCTTCAAGCATTGTACGATACCGTTCCTTCAAGCTACACAAATTTGAACCGCATGGGTGGTTTGGGTTCTGTCCCCGAAGATTTACAAGAGCATCATATTTCTGTTTCAGCACTTCGTAATCTCGAGAAACAAGAGTAGCATGTTTCTAAAGAGAAGATGTTGAAATTTGTAGGGCATTTTGCTCACGGAGTGATGAGTCATGATTTTAAGGGTTTTACACAATTTATTTCATATGTTTTATAGTCCTTATTGAGTTTAGGAATAGGTTTTGTGTCTTTTTGTGTCTTTTAAGTATTTTCTCAGGTTTACAAGTCATGGAAGCTAAACAATCAATTGGAGCAGCTTTGGACGTCTACACACTTCAAGTATCAGTTGGAGATGCATTTGGATTGAACGATTTGAAGGAGAATCGACCAGAATGACGAATTAATGAAGTTGTGCGATTTGAAGTAGAGATCGGGCGATCCTCGACGCGAAGATTTTACATATTTTTATTTTCGCCAACTTTAAACCTAGGGGATCCTCGACGCGTGTCTGAGCCGCAAGAGAGACCTTTTCCTGAGATTTTTTGCCACTTTTATTCATAGCTTTTTGGGGAGATAAAAATCTACTTTTCAAGTTGATTTTTGAACCTTATTATTTTGTATTTTGCAATTTCGTTTTTATGTTATCAATAGAATCATTCATCGTGGTCTCTATCATGTCTGAGTAGTTCTATTGTTGGGAATAGTTATCCATTTAATGGGATTTCAATGATTTATTAGGATATTGTTATAGATTAGGTTGAAGAATCTAGCAATTGATATGTAGGTTTCTCTAATACGGCTAACTTTGGTTAGGTTATCAGATCTATAGTTTATAGGCTTAGTAATTATTAGCCAACGAAAGTTGACGTTGGATTACTACGTGAACTTATCGAATTTTGTAAAATTGCTAGCATAGGATCCTAATGGATTTATGTCTAAGATAGTTATCGCATGCGAAAGTGTGGTTCGCTTGTTAATAGTGCTTCGAGTTCTAGAACCGTATTTCATTATACCTTAGTCCGGTTATCTATGGAAGTCATTTTCTCGTCAAGGTTAATGTGTCAAGTGTTCGAAACAGATTATGCAGAGCTTGTCTTAAAAGTGAAATCTCCAGAGGAATGGCCCGCCTTCTCTAATCAGCTTGATGACCTTGCCTCACTTCGAGTTTCTTTACCTGATTTTTTATCTCTCGTATTCCTTATTCTTGTAATAGACAGGCCGATTGCTTAGCACAAACCTCTAGAGTTTTATTTTCAGAATCTTTTTTTGTAAGCACTTCTCCTCCAAATTGGGCAACCAATTGTCGAGTGGCTTTCTAATTTATTGTTTGGTTGGAAAAAGAATTGAGAAACCCAAACCGATTAATTTACAATTTGATCATCCATAAAAGATATTAAAAACAAAATTAAACCCTAAATTGTAAATAAGAAACTCAAACTAATTAATGTACAGTCTTGTGTCTATAAAAGACGTAAAAAGCCTAAACCCTAAATTGTAAATAAGGAACCAAACCAAGTAATGTACAATATTTCATCTATAAAAGATATTAAAAAAAACCCTAAATTATAAATGAAGAACCCAAACCGATTAATGTATAGTATATCGTCCATAAAAATAGTAAAAAAAAAACTAAAAATTAATCTAGTTTGTTTATTTGAACCTGGACCACTCCTTTGAACAAGGGAAAAACAAACAAATAAAACAAAACAAACAAATAAAACAAAACAAATAAAGTAAAACAAAAATATGTGTTATGTACTTAAAAATCAAAATCTTGATATTATTAGGTTTGAATTAATTACCAAAATTTATATCCTAATAAAACTTAACCATACATTATAAATAGAGAACTCAAACATAATGTTTAATTTGTCTATCCAAACAAAACTGTCTCATGGACAAAATATATAGCATAAATTTTTCTACGAACGCTCGTGGACAAAATAAAATGGATAGGAAAAAAAAGTTTCAACTGATTGAAAGGTAAAATAGTATTTTTATAGTGGGAAAATGACTTTTTCGAGGGACACTAGGGAAATGATTTTTTTGAAATTAACTTTTTAATAAATTCGTTAAGCCATACATGTAAATCTTAATTAAAGTTATTTTTTACACACAAAAAAACAAATGATTAATTAATTTAGAGTTTTCCAAAATATTTACTGTGTTTTTTTATTTTTAGTCCCTAACAGAATCTAAAAAATGCTTAAAACTAAAAGTAGAAAAAAATGATTAGATTTTTTTTTGTCGTCTTGGATTAAAAAAATTGTAACACTCTCTTTTTATTTTATTTTTTTGTAAAGTTAAAATGTAACAAATTTCTTTTATTTTTTTCAGTATGCAACATATTTCTTTTCACTTAATTGGTAACTTGTGATTGAATTATTTCACCCAAAATTTTTATTTTTTCTAAAATAGAAAAATCAACTTCTTGGTAATATTAGCTAAATTTACATTTTATGGTTACTAATATATAATTTAAAAGAATTTTATAACAATGGCCAATAAATACTACAGTATAAGGTGATTTGTACAAACAAATTTTAGTGTACAGTTTTGCGCATTGGGCCAAAAACAATAGTATAACAGAAAGACCCAATAAAAAGATAAGTAGGTGAAAGCCTTTTTAAAATCAACGGTTCTCTCCTTACGAAATGCAAAGAATCTTCTGGATCCTTTCTTCAGCTACTCTCTCATTTATCTAAACCCTAACCCCTCAGAGTCTTAACCATTTCCTTATCCACACCAATCCAGAAACGTTCCTCAAAAATCTCGCTGCTTCAGTCTGAAAATGGCGTCCGCAAACGCTCTCTCTTCAGCTTCCGTCCTCTGCTCTTCCCGTCAGGTACAAAGTTTGTTCCTTTTTATCTTACTGTAGAAGAAAATGAATTATATTCCATTACTTGTTTTGATTGGATTTGAACTTTACTTTGTTCTGTTTCAATCGCTTTCCACCATTTGGTTTCTGGGTTAGTGACAAAATGGTAAATTTCTATTTGGGAATAGAAGAAATCGATTGAGTTTGTTCCATTTATCTTCCTTAGCTACCTGGAGAAGAAAATGAATTTATCTTCCATTACTTGTTTTGATTGGATTTGATATTTGCTTTGTTCTGTTTCTATTGCCTTTTGTCTATTTGGTTTCTGGGTTGGTGATAAAATGGCTAATTTCAATGGGGAACTAGAAGAAATCGATTGAGACTAATGTAAATGAATTTGTTTTATTCATTTTTGTGAGTACAGAGTAAGTTGGGAGGAGGGAAACAGCAGCAAGGTCAAAGAGTAAGCTACAATAGGAAATCAAACAGACGTTTCAGTGTTAGAGCGAATGTAAAAGAAATAGCTTTTGACCAGAGCTCTAGAGCTGCTCTTCAAGCTGGTATTGACAAGCTTGCTGATGTTGTTGGTCTCACTCTTGGCCCTAGAGGTATTTTATTACTAGCTCTACACTCTCACAATCTCCATCTGTGTGTGTCTCTCTTTTGACTTATGTTGGTGTTTTCATTTGCTTTTATGAAGGGAGAAATGTTGTGTTGGATGAATTTGGAAGTCCTAAAGTGGTGAATGATGGAGTTACCATTGCTAGGGCTATTGAGTTACCTGATGCCATGGAAAATGCTGGTGCAGCACTTATTCGTGAGGTGGGTGTGAGAGAGCCATAGCTTTGTGTTATTGTTTATGTTAATGCTATTTATTCGGTGTGGTTTGATTTGGTGTTGTTATGTGAAAGGTTGCGAGTAAGACTAATGACTCGGCTGGTGATGGAACAACTACTGCGTCTATCCTTGCTCGGGAGATAATCAAACATGGATTATTAAGTGTCACTTCTGGTGCGAATCCTGTTTCCCTCAAGAGGGGAATCGATAAGACTGTGCAAGGTCTGATCGAAGAGCTTCAGAAAAAAGCTAGACCTGTGAAAGGTCGTGATGACATCAAAGGTACTATCTTTCCGATGACCTTCCTTGTAAAGCAGCAATGTTGTCGATCGATTGTTTTTGCTAATCAATCTGTTTTGTTTTTTTACAGCTGTGGCTTCTATCTCTGCTGGAAATGATGACCTAATTGGTACAATGATTGCTGATGCCATTGACAAAGTTGGACCTGATGGTGTTTTGTCCATTGAATCTTCATCTTCTTTCGAAACCACGGTCGAAGTTGAAGAAGGAATGGAGGTATGAGATTTGTCTTTATTCACTCTTCAACTCTAATTTGATTTACCATGGCTAACTTGATTTCTTACTTTGAATTACAGATTGACAGAGGTTACGTCTCGCCTCAATTTGTTACAAACCCTGAGAAGCTACTAGTCGAGTTTGAGAATGCTAGGGTTTTGATCACGGATCAGAAGATCACTGCAATCAAAGACATCATCCCTATTTTGGAGAAGACCACTCAGCTTCGAGCTCCCTTGTTGATTATTGCAGAGGATGTTACCGGTGAGGCCTTAGCTACCCTTGTCGTGAACAAGCTCCGTGGTGTTCTCAATGTTGTCGCCATTAAAGCTCCTGGATTTGGAGAAAGAAGAAAAGCTATGCTTCAAGATATCGCAATCTTGACAGGTACAGTATATGGGGGTTTCGCTTGGTTTTAGTTTATTTTTGTCTTCTCTATGTTGTGCTCAGAACTAACTTTCTATCTATTTGTATGTTCTTTAGGAGCTGAGTACCAAGCCCTTGACATGGGCTTGCTTGTTGAAAACACAACCATAGATCAATTGGGTATTGCCCGAAAAGTCACTATTAGCAAAGATTCGACTACCCTTATTGCAGATGCAGCTTCCAAGGATGAATTACAAGCTCGGATTTCCCAGCTGAAGAAGGAACTATTCGAGACTGATTCTGTGTATGACTCAGAGAAGCTCGCTGAGAGAATTGCTAAGCTATCTGGAGGTGTTGCTGTCATTAAAGTCGGAGCAGCAACTGAAACTGAGCTTGAAGACCGTAAGCTTCGTATCGAGGATGCAAAGAACGCAACATTTGCTGCTATTGAGGAAGGCATAGTTCCAGGTGGTGGCGCAACTTTGGTGCATCTCTCCACAGCTATTCCTGCCATTAAGGAGAAGCTAGAGGATGCTGATGAACGTTTGGGAGCTGATATAGTACAGAAGGTAAGATTCCTATGTTTCCACATTTGGTTTTACCGTTGGGTTTGTTTTTTTGTGACTATAACTTATGAGAGTTTATGTTTTGAATACAGGCATTGATGGCTCCAGCTGCACTTATTGCACAGAATGCTGGAATCGAAGGAGAAGTTGTGGTTGAAAAGATTCTGTACAGCGAATGGGAGCTCGGATACAACGCGATGACTGATACATATGAGAATCTGTTGGAAGCTGGAGTGATTGATCCCGCTAAAGTGACAAGATGTGCGCTTCAGAACGCTGCTTCGGTTGCAGGAATGGTATTGACCACTCAAGCCATTGTTGTTGACAAACCCAAGCCTAAGGCTGCTGCTGCTGCTGCTCCTCAAGGTCTCATGGTGTAATCAAACATCTTCCATATCATATGGCATATTTGTCTTTTTTTGCACATTTGTCCCCATTTATCTGCAATGTTTTTCTATTTTGGGGAAGTGAGTAGTTTGTTAACAGTAACGAGAAATAATTATCTGTTTTTTTGGTCCAAGGATCTCATTCTGATTGTTGTTACTAGTGAAATTCCAAAATAAGACTTGGACAAAGTTTGTATTTCAACATAGCTGTTCTTGCATCTTCCACATCAGTAGCCTTATACCAGCATCAAGAGTCACTGTAATTATGACTATTGGCAACTACAACGCAAAATGGTGTATACGAAAATGACTTGTATACACAATTCATAACTTGAAGAAATTTTACATCTTTCCTCTACTTTTTATGACTCATACCAAGCCTCATTGCAACCACTAAAGATACAAAATCTCGGAGAATCACTAAAGTTAAAAAAAATCTTTAAGCAACTCGGAGATAATGAAATCACCAGTGACAAAAAGAGTGTGAGCAAGCAACAGCTCTGATGCCATGATCGAATCACCATTGAGACTCCAAGTTTCTGAGCCTAATCTGCCGTAATTTTCACTTCTGGTCAGCGTCACATAGCGTTCCCGCTCTTGCTCAACAATCATCTTCTACAAGAAACACCAATTTCACATTCACATGTTTGTCGTTGTTCTCTTCATTCCTTCGACACCTTGTTTTCATTCATCTTCATCATTATTAAACTCAAAACATGAAATCATCTTCTACTTCATTCTCCAACTCTAATACACTCACTAAACAATCCTCTCTGACAACATATAAAGTAGACTCACTAATACTCGTCCCAGATTATCCGAAACCACTAATCTTCTCAAGAATGTATATTGTATAATATATTTGCATCTTTTGGAGGTATATAACAACCTTTGTGCACATCAATCATCACCATCCTTACAGTTTAGAGTATTAGTTCAGCCAGATATATCCTTCAAAACAAGTTTTTGTATTTGAAACCCGGTTGGGTAACGGCATAACATCTCACTCTTGAGGTGAGAAGACAGCAGCTAAGTTTTCCTCTTCCAATAACACACCTTCATTGTGAACCAAATCAGAACAATATTTTGGTTTCACACCGCTCTTAACCACAAATGTAATCATCATCTCTGCTTCTTTCCGGTTCACTTCAAACAAAGCATCAGCTAATCTTTCAAATACTGTAGCATCAGGAATGAATCCTTTCCTAATCATCTCAGCCACCAATTCCAAACATTTATCAATCATTCCTGCTCCATAACACCCTTTAACCAATGTAATATACATTGCTTCATCAATCTCAAATTCATTTACTCGCAACTCATCCAACAATCTCATCGCTTCACACACTTTCCTAGCTTTCCACAATCCATTCATCAACACCCAATACATATCCTTATTTGAAGTAACACCTCGAGAACTCATTTTACTGTGTAGCTCAAACGCTTTCTCCACTAATCCGAATCGAAAATACCCATTCATAATCAAGTTATACAAATAAGTTTCCACTCTTAGCTTCTCATCATGCATTGTCTCAACCAACCTCTCTGCTTCTTCAATCTTTCCATAACTAGTGAACCCATCAATCAAAACCTTGTAAGTATCAAGATCAAGCTTCACACTTTCACTCTCCATTAACTTAAAAACCAAATCCAACTCATCAAAATCCCATCTTTTGACACAAGAATCAATCATCGACTTAAATGTAACAATATTAGGCTTAACCCCTTTAACCAAAATCATCTCCTCAACCAATTCTCTACCTCTCTTGATCTCTCCATTGTAACACAAAGCCGAAACAACAACTGTTAAAGAGTACACAGATACAACATCTCTCCCTGACTCCACCATTAAACGAAAGAACTCGTTAGCTAACTCCATCTGATCACATCTTTTGAGATTTAACAAATGTAAAGTACAAGTCTTTTCATCAATCTTAATCTCATTGTTCTTCATATACTCAAAAACCTCAACAACTTCATCAAATTTCCCATTATCTGAATAAACCATGATCATCGAATTAAAGAACCTCGCAACAACTTTAGCCTCACAACCACATTCATCAACAAAGCTAGAGACGATTGTTCCAAAAGGGTACCTGATAATGTCATCAATCGCTACAGGTTTCAAGAGTTCTTGCGCAACTGAGAACTTCCTCTCAGACAAAACACGGTAAGTTAGAGACAAGTGAGCTCTGAGATCAGGTTTGAATGAGAAAAGAGATGGGCTTTCGAGGATGAAAGTGAAGAGGGAGATGCATTTACAGGATTTAATATATGGGTCTGATAAAATACGGCGAAAGGTTGAGAGATTGAAATCGGAGAGTTGTGTTTTAGGTGAATCATGAGTTTGGTTTATAGATGAAGAACAGAGGAGGAGTTTGTAGATTGAGAATGGATAAGTTTGTTTTGCTGTCTTTAGAGTTTTCGAGAAGCTTTGTAGAGTCATCGTCAATGTCTTCGAAATCGTCTCATCGGCAGCTTTGGCCTCTCTCTCCGATCCGATCGTCAGAGGACTCAGAGCTGGCAATTTGGATCGGACGATAGAAACAGCGCGACGTTCGATTTTCCAATATAAAAACGGCACGATTTCCTTGTCACCTTTCATTTCTCCACATATTTTTTTGTTTAAAAAACAAACAAAAAAAATCTGAATTGTATGTTTTTCTAAAATGGTTGATGGCATTGAATTAAAAGGATTACAAAAATTTATATATGGCTAGTAAACCAGACAATGTTATAAAACATACGCTAAAAAACAGTATAAATTAATGCCGTCAAAAAAAGAAAGGTATATATTAACAGAATTTTGTGAATTTATAATTGTGAGTTGAGAATTAGTAGTATGGTATTAAAAATAATTATATTCGACAAGTTTTGTAATTTTCATGTGAATTTTAGCTTAAACAGATATTATTTAACATTGCTTCTTTTTTTCTAAATATATATTTTATTTATTTTTGAATCTTTTACGAACAATGAACATACAATTGAAAAATATAAAGGAGATAAAAGTAGGAGGCTAGCTAGAGAGGAGAAGTGAGATGAAGAGGGACTGAGGAGAACTAATCTCAAGGAAGCAAGGAGGTGAGCTGAAAATGCCGAAACCAAGTAGAAAGGTAGGACTTTGTGACCAGGCCGAAGAAACTGTCGGATGGTGTGGCCGCATAGCCGTTCCTAGAGATTTTAGGACCCTAGGCCAAAAATAATAATACTCTATATGATTTGTTAATACTAATTTTAAAATTAAAATAATTGTAATTAATATATTTTCTATATGATTATGATAATGAATTATGAAATTTGTGAATAATATTTTTCTAAGAAAAAAACTATAAAAGGATCATAAAAGAAACTAAATTGATTTTTTATAATTATGTTTGTAAAAAATAATTAAAATAAATTATTGGTAAAATTTATAAGTAAGAGTAATTAAAGAGTGAATTGAAAATAAAAAGTATGCAAATACAAAAAAATAAACATGTATTGACCGCAAAAATTAATTATGAACAATGAAAGATTTAAAAAACCAATGATAAGGATTTGAAACTGAATGGGGATATACTTTGAGGTAACTTTAAAACCATTAGATCACTAAATATTTTGATATTTAGGGTCCTAAAATTTATAAATAAAACAGGATCCTAGGCGAATGTTTAAAATTTTCCTTCCTAGGCACGGCCTGGGTGTGGGCATTACGCTTTGGCTGAAGTTCATAATTTGTTGCTTGAAAGAGCATTGTTAGTTAGCTTAATTCTTAGTCTGTTGGATTTGGCTTTAAAAGTATTTGAGTTCGATTCTACAAAAGTCGATACTCGCATTATTTGCACTAGGTAGTGTGGCACGCTAGCTAGTATAAAGAACATGTGCGGTTAAGTGGTCAAATGATCTAAAGAAAACAAACTCATTCGAATTTGTTGTCTGGTACCTGATCTTAGGAGTTTTAAGATTCTCACTCTTATGCAAATAACAACACATAATCAAAAACCTTAAGTCGCACCCAAGCACACTGAAAATTTGAAACCCCTAAAGGAATCTCACAAGTTATTTAATTCAAAATTTTACATAACCTAAAAGATAGACAACGTTAAACCCTAAAAATCATAGACATATACATTTTCATTGAGAAGATATGAAAACTTTGGAAACCTATATATGTTTTTTTTTTAAGTCAAACTATACGTTCCTTTAAAAAGAAAATTTATCTATTCGTAGAAAAATATTATATATATATATATATATATATATATATATACTCGTTTTAAAGTGACTGTGTTTTGTTTTCCGTCAACAACTTAATTTCCAACTTTTACTAAGTTGCGTTTTAAAATACATTAGTAAATTGACATGTTATTTCGTAGTTTTTGTCAATATATAGCTATGTAGATGTAAGATATTATGCTGATATCCTTTTTTTTGCCAACTCGTGGTTTTAGTTCAACAGTACACCTTACTGTCATGTTATATTGAATATTGAAACTATAAATTTAACGTTTTATATGCCAGTTTAACAAAAATAACACGTATTAGATTTCACCTTATGGAATACTTATTGAACATTCAACAATTTTAAAGTTTGATCAACACCAACAAATAATGCCTAATGTTACCAACAAAAATAAAATAATGCCTAGCTACTCATTGACGTCTGCTATTTGTTGCTACTGAAAAATGATATATCCGCATGCATATGCGTGAATAAATGTAAAATATATAGGATAATAATTTCTTCTTTGTTTTAGACGTCATTAATTTATTCGACTTCTGGATGTGGGTGTAGCTACGATATCTGTTCTCCAAATGTATCGGTGTGACATCTACTAAAAAAAGTTGTTCCAACGTTTACTAGTTGTTGATTATATCCATTACTTTGAACCTTTCATTTCTACCGTAAATCCAATCCAAATATATATTAAACTATTGTGAGAGCTAGAAATAGAAAGAGTAACAACCACATAATTATATTTAGAAAATTTTGTAAAAGTAAAAGAGAAACAAAAAGAGAGTGTAGTCAGAATAATATATATATATATATATATATTTCTAAAATCAAAGCTGATAAAACTGTCTCGTCAATTCTGTTGATAGGGAGTAACAATGTGACATTGAATTGCTGTATGTGTACAACAAAATGCTTCATTGTGATAAAATTGTAAATCACTTTCAAAAATTGCTAGCCATACAAAATATTTGAAAGAAAATATCGTCTAAAGCTATAAATAGTAAATAGCCAATTTGGTGATACAAACACACAATAAATGCCTAAAGTGTGAGAAAATTGGGAATAATAGGTGCAACTGCAACTATAAAGAAATGGTCCTCATATACTCAGTTGCGTCTGATCTCAATCTCAATGGACCACACACACATATTCATCCCCTCAAGCCAATATATAGTCTCTCATTTTGTCGGATCTAGATACGTAAAGATTCTAATGCATTTTTTTTCATTTATGAGATGAAATAGTATAGTAGCTAATTAATTAGATAAATAAGAAGATTCATAATCAGAACACATAATATAAGATGTACAGTTCATAAACGCATCCATGTTTTAAGAAGGAGATACATAATCAGAAGTCAGAACACATAAGATCTACAGTTCATATATCATCATGATTGTCATTGTGCAATACAAGAATGAGATAGAATGATTTCGCTTCCACTTATGGAGCGTGATCAATGGATGAAGTTTAGGTCATCCAATGCATTACTCAAAACCATTCAATTTATAATGGAAACTATGATTGATTTCTTTGAATAACTAAATTAATATATGTGGAGGGAGAGTTTACACACATCTCCATGACATACAAGACATTACTAAACACATAAAAAAAATTACATGTAATTAGTACGTTTACTAACCAAACAAAGTATTTAGAATTTGATTTGGAAACAAGAAAAGATGTCATATTGATTAGGCATGATTTTAGTTCATAATCAAACATTAAACTCATGGCTATGGATATTGTTTTGTTCAGAATAAATATTTATGATGACAGAGAACAAAAAGAGAGTAGTTTTGGTCCATTGTTTTTCAGTAGTATCACAGTTATATGAGCATCTAAATATGTAAATAGAGGGGACACAAATAGTTGGGACTGAATATGCCTAGCCTAAATGTGTAAGGTCCACCAAAAAGTTTCTGATTGATTCTCAATTTGAATGTAATAGCCAACAACAACCAACAAAAAAATGACAGTGTGTCTTGAAAAACTTTTCTTTGATAGACATCAACAATAGTTCCATATAGGCCCTTTTCTATTATCTCAACTTCCACAATATCCTTTTTATTTCCCCCCAAAAAAAAAGAAGAAGAAGCTTGGCAACAAATGAAATAAGGTGTATATATATATATATATATGTATATATATTAATTACCTTAACTAGATCCTTTGATGATGTTGTTGTCTCGCAAGCTACATGAAAAGGTACAGCCAAAAACCATAGATTCTAAATCAGATCCAATGTTATCATCGCATGAAACAAGATAACCAAAAGAGTTCTTGGTCAGATCTTTATATATTAAAAACTTATAAAAGGTGACAAAAACGAAAAAAGAAAAAAGATTTCAAGCAGAAGCAAACCAACCTGAAGAAGATCTGGATGGAATATAAATTGTATATATAGAGAAAGAGAGGTAAAAAAAGAGCCGTTGATTGCCGATGCAGCATCATCAAGATTCTCATTTTCACAATGAACTTTGGGGAGAGTGAATCACCACCGTCCATCAACAGATGTGAATCTTGATGATGCCACAGCAGCAAACAACGACCGTGGCTCCAAAAATTAGTCTTCCATAATTGGTTTAACAATCTTCTTGAAGTAATCTTTTGTCTCTCAAACTCAAACTCTAAGTGACTATACTTCTTAATTTATAGACTCGTACCTCCATATATATAATATATACATAGATGGGAGAGATAGCATGGCGGAATAGTCGAGAAGGCTTGTGTGTGATTGGATGAAATGTAAAGTAACTATAATAGAAATTTTACTCACTTCTACTTTAGTTGAAACCTAACCACGAAACCCTAACAAATAGAGATGAGAGAAAGGGAAGAAAAAAACTGCTGAAGACCCTTTTAACTTTGTTATATATACTGCTAAAATAGTAAAGTGAGACGAAACCACAAATTTTTACTTTTGATTTGCAAAAAGAAAAGAGATATAAGATGACGTATGTATTACATGTTTACCAGATCGTGGAAGCCACATATATTAACAGAGAAGACCTGGTGAGATCTAAAACAGAGGAAAGCGAGAGAGAGAGAGAATAAGGTGTGTGAATGAATATATATGCGTATAGAAAGCATAGTAAAAGATGTGAGTGTGTGTATATATGCTACTTTTGGTAATTAATTGTTAATAAATGGTGATAGGTTTAATGGGTTTTGCAAAAGATATATTAGTAATATATAATGTTGGATAAAGAGTTGATTGATAGAAGATGAGCTGTGGTTAACAGAGTTGGGCCAATGGAGTTAGGCGCGGCCGTCTTGGAGTTCCATCTCGTGAAGGAATATATCTCACTTTTCCCACTTCACATGTCGAACTTTCTTATTATTTGCCCCAACTATTATTTGATCTAGCTAAAACTTTTATGGTATAAAAGAAGACGATATAGTTTGAGATAGTAAAAAATATTGGTAAAAGAAAAATAACAGTGAAAATATATATTTAGAGGTCAGCTATTAGTTATCTTATAGTTAACAATGCATGGGTAGATGTACTGGAAGTTTGGAACTAAGGCAAACTTCATTATTTAAGTATTTCTTTCCGATAAACCGAAAAATCTGAATCGAACTAAATCAAAACCCCGATTGAACATTTTTACTCTTATCACAAAAACAAAAATTGTTTTCCGTTCCTTTTTTTTTTTTGAATCACAAATCTTACCATATAAGTCCAAAATGTTCTAGTCACCAATTATTTTTTCAATTATAACTTTTTTTCTTATCGTCTTAAATTTTTTCTATTTATGAAGAGTTTATTGTTATAAATTTAGCATAATGTTTGAGGATTGAATTTGAATATTATACTCTCTCTATTTATAAATAAGTATCCTTCTAGATTTTCTCACGCATATTAAGAAAATAATTAAATTTTTCGTTATACCCCTAATTCATGTACTCTAATTTTTTTTGTTATTGGTCAATATATTAAAACAATAGAGATAAAACTGGAAAATGTATCAAACATTGCATTGAAACTCTAAAACAACACTTAATCTTAAATAAAAAATTAATCTTAAAATAACACTTATTTATAAACTGAGAAAGTATAAATGTTCATGAACTTTGCCCTATAATATCACTATATAATCAAATATATCGGTGTATGTGAGCATTTTTTTAAATTTCTTGTATCACTATTATGCATTTTTCTGTCGAATCTCAAAATAGGACTCTTAGAAAACAGTTAAAGTAAAAAAAAAACACACAAACACATGATTTATAGCGGTTTGCCTCAACCATGTGAAAGAGACACCAACTTTCTGCGTTGAAGATTTCATTATAATTAAAAAATAATTCTGCTCTACAATGAACAAAATTTGGTGTTTAAGAAAAAAGTTATTAAATATTTTTAAGAAGCAAGTTCTTTAATGGTTTACGGGAAAAATCTATAAAATGATAGAACTTGCGCATATTATAATATCATAATCTTCACTGATACAAATATCCGCTAATATAAAGAAAAAGTGGATTGGATCGACTTTTATTGGCTATAACCTACACACTAATCATATATCAGAAAAAGCTAATCCATATATGTATATATATAACCAATCCTTTTAACAAATCAATCACTAACTTTTTAACATTTTTCCCCAAAATAAATCAACCACTAACTTCAACAAGTACTATTATTGTATTTAACAAAAAAAAAGTAATATTATTGTATGTTTTATTATGATGTAATACGTATATCTATAACTGATAATATATATATATAATAATCAGAAAGTATGGTCTTCAATGTTCAGGTATTTTGAAGTATTTTGTTGAACTCGTTGAACCCAAGGAACTCTGATGCTGTTACGAGGATCTGGTCTCCGATTATTTATTTTTTTCTTATATTAATCTATCCAAAAAAGATTACTTGGTTTAGGGTAAAGATATTGCATTTGAAAACTTTTGGACAAAAATAACCACAATTATTATAAGACTACTAAACACTAAAATATAAGTATCATGTGCTTTTTTGTCGTTGTCATTATGCCAAAACGCACTTGCCAAGATACGTCATTGTGTTTAAATTAGAAAGAAAAAACAGTTTTCTTTCTTTTATAGTAATAAAAAAAAACAGTTTTAAAAACATTTACCACTTCTGAAAAATACAAAAAGAGAGTTCAAGAGACCATCTCCAATTCTACTCTATATTCACCCCTAAATTTAATTTTGCATTAAAATCTTTCTAACCCTACTCAATTTCTAACTTCAAAATGGGAAAAAAAATGAAAATATCTATTTTTTACTCAATATTTGGAGTTTTCAAATTTTAATTTTAATTAAAAAATGAAGATCTCCATTTTCAACTCAAAATAGAGTAGGATTGGAGGAAAAAAAAAATCAATTCCAAAATAGAATTAGGAAAAAAATGGAGAAATATGTTGATGCCTTTACCGTTTGATCTTAGATATTCTTATTTTTATCTTTATGATTCGTTGGTGTTTTTTTCCTTCTAATTTGTGTTTTGTTTTTTAGAAGTTCTAGAATGTTGTTATCTGTATGTTTGGTGTGTTTTGAGTAATTTCAAGTTTAGATGATGGAAGATGAACTTTTGGATGCACACAAAATAACAATGCATGATTTGGCCTTTCTCCGGTCAGAAACAGAAGATTTGATGACCAAGTCCCGAGCGGCTTGAAACTAAAATTTTAGTCTATTTTTGTTTTTGAATAATATTTAGTTTTTTCTTTGAATATTTCAATTTTAATTGTAAATTTTAAATTTATTTTAAACTCTAAATTTTAATTTACATTTCATTTAAAAATAATTTTATAAGTTAACTACAATCAATTTAATTTAATTACAATTGCAATTTAATTATTTTATATTTAATATTATTAATTAAAATTTAAAAATTAAAACTAACAAATCCGTTGGAAACTAATCGGTCGGAAAATTGTATGTCAGAAATCCGTCGAAAAAATGCTCCATCGGAATTCCATCAAACATTGTGACAGATTTTTGATAATTTTTTTTTCCAACACTCTATAACAGACGGACTGTTTCTGACGGATTTATGATGAAATTGTCCGTTTGTTTAACATTGTTTTCTTGTAGTGGTCCATTCTAAGTTCTATTATTCTAAAAGGTGGAAGAGCCACCCTCTAAAACTAAACAACATTTGTATGAAAGAGGACCATATCTTTCAATGCCCCCTAGTGGAGATTACTCAAATCTAAAATCTTTAATCTTCTTTTTATGATGATTTCTTGCTTTATCTTTGGTCTTGTGTTTTGTTTTTGTGAATATGTAAATACGTAGTATAGTTTTTAGGATCATTTGTTTGGTAGATTATTTTTCGATTTGTGGTTTGATAATGAAGATTTCTTTTATCATTTAAATTCAAGACTTAGAGATTTTCCGTTCAAAAAAGTTCAATGAACCTTTTGAAGTTTGAACCAAACGTTTTATGAGCTTTACTCTTAAGTCTTAACCAATAAAAATTCATTATTAAGGTGATTAGTGGATAAATGAACTTGTAAATGAAGCTTTTTGATTTTTAAATTAGTAAATAAGAGTTTGTATAATTGTTAGTCTAACATAGTCAATTGCCTTATCCATAATCTAATGTTATCATCATATGTTACTTTCGTTTACTAATTGGTTTGTTTTAGAAAAATAAATAATTTAAAGGTTTGGCTTGGATATTCAAATAGACAAAAAAAAATAAAGGTCTTTTTCAAATGTATTATTAACGCTCGCTATAACGGAATGGTTTATAACTCAGCACACAGACTTTTGTCCCACTTGACAAATCCTAAACTATTGTTTAAAGAACATGTTGTCATTAACGGACCAACGCATTAACAGAAAACAAAAGTTTTATATTAAATGAGTTTAATTAAACAACGCACTAACAAAAAAACAAATTATTAAAATGAGATTGGTTAGCCCTAATCAACCCTCTTATTCAAGAACAGTTTGAACTATAAGTATTGATATTCACAACGGACATATTATATATTTTCATATATTCTTTTTGTCAAGAATTGTATATGTTCCATATTTATCTCTTCTCAAACTTATATAAATATTGTAAACACTTAATGAATAAAATCATCAGTTCATAATAAACTAATAATACTTAGGTTCATCCCTAGATGTGAACCTTTTTGTTCACCTCCTATTTATTTAGCCAATCAAAATATACCATGTAATATTATCATTAATCACTCTTTCTAAATCTAATCAATTAATCATTAATCACTCTTTCTAAATCTAATCAATAAAAATATATCAACTAAGATTATATTTAAATAAAAATAATAAATTAAAATTACAATTAAACAAATGAAATAAATAAAATAAATTTAGAAAATAAAATAAATTAAGAAAAATCATCCAATAAGATTCACGTAATATTATATTTAAATAAAAATAATAAATTAAAACTAAATAAATAAAACATATAAAACTATACCCTAAGGGATACAACTCAGCGAAGCCAAGGATTAAAATTTTTAATTTTTAATTTATTTAATTTATTTAATTTTTAATTTAAATAAAAATAATAAATTAAAACTAAATAAAAAAAACATATAAAACTATACTCTAAGGGATACAACTCAACGAACCCAATGGCTAAAATTTTAAAATATTTAATTTGTTTAATTTGTTTAGTTTTAATTTATTATTTAACTAAAATTAAATAAATAAGATATATAAAACTATACCCTAAGTGATACAACTCAGCGAATCCAAGAGCTAAAGTTTTAAAATATTGAATTTGTTTAGTTTTAAATTATTATTTAAATAAAAATAATAACTAAAACTAAATAAATAAAACATATAAAACTATATCCTAGGAGATACAACTCAGTTAACCCAAGAGCTAAAATTTTAAAATATTTAATTTGTTTAATTTTTTTAGTTTTAGTTAATTATTTAAATAAAAATAATAACTAAAACTAAATAAAACATATAAAACTATATATCTTAACAAATACAGCTCAGTGAACCCAAAAGTTAAAAATTTGAATTTTTGAATTTATTTATTTATTAAGTTTTTATTTATTATTTTTATTTAAATATATTATTACGTGGCATAATCTTATTTGATGAATTTAGAAGAGATGAACACGTATTTTTCATAAAGTGGTATCAGAGCAAAACTTATCCAAAACCTTAAAACTACCGCATCTCTCTTCTTCTTCGTTCTTCTCTCCTTCTTTTTTTTCTCCCTTGTTTTCCACTCTCTTTTTTTCACGATGGGAAAAGAGTCTTCTTCTTCTTCTGAACTAGCTCATGTCTTCAACAAGTGTGATCCGAAAACACCATTAATCTCTCTTAACATGTCAAACATAACGAAGTTAACTCCAACCAATTTCATCACATGGCGCTTGCAAGTTCATGCTCTCCTGGAATCACACGAACTCAACTGTTTCATATCTGATGAAGATCAATCACCATCAGAGACAATCTCATCTACCGATGGTTCCAACAAACCAAATCCCAGCTTCACAGCTTGGAGACGTCAAGACAAGTCTCTTTACAGCTCACTCATTGGCTCCTTGTCTCTTTCTATTCAGCCAATCGTAGCGCGCACACTCACCACTCACGACATATGGCTTATCTTGTCTCGCACGTATGGAAAACCATCACGAGGACACATTAAACAACTCAAGCAGCAGCTCAAACAGATCACCAAAGACAGCAAATCAATCCACGAATACATGCGGATCATCATTGACAAAACCGATCAGCTTGCACTCCTTGCATCTCCACTTGAACATGAGGATCTTATCGACATCATTACAGATGAACTTGGTGAGGACTACAGACCTATTGAGGAGATGGTAAACGGATGTGATATTTCGATCTTTCTTGATGAACTGCATGAGAAACTCATCAACAGAGAAAACACATTAAACGTAGCAGCAGTTCCTGTGATGACCTTTCTGGTTACTGCCAATGTTACACAGTTCAATCAGCAATAATATCATTCTAACTCTGGCTCGCGTGGAGGATACTCTGGTTCTCGAGGAGGTTTTTGACCACAACGTCCTTATTTGGGGAGGTGCCAAATCTGTGGCGTCCAAGGACATGGAGCTAAAAAATGTCCACAATACCAGCCACAATCGATGTCCTGTGTGACTCAGCCCTCATCTCAATATTGTGGCAATGCTCCATCATCTCTAGCTCCACACCTTCCGCTACCACCACCTCAATCGAATCCTCAAGCTCATTACACCACAATTTCTCATGACTTGTCTCCATGGCTACTCGATAGTGGTGCCTCGCATCACATAGCCAGTGATCTCAGTAATCTGCCACTTTATGAACCATACAATGGTGGTGAAAATGTCATGATCGGAAATGGCATGGGCCTTCCGATCACTCATACTGGTTCAGCTTCTCTTCCTTCACAATCTCGTAATCTTCATCTTAATGATATACTTCATGTGCCTGACATGAACAAGAATCTTATTTCTGTCAACAAACTTTGCAAAACGAATAAAGTTATGGTTCACTTTTGTCCTTATGATTTTCAGGTGAAGGATCTCAACACGAGGATAACGCTACTCAATGACAAGGCCAATGAGGGAGTGTATGAATGGCCGATGATTACTTCCAAGCCCTCAAACTCTGTTTTTGCTTTTTCATGTTCTAAGTCTTCTTTTTTGGATTGGCACTCACGTTTAGGTCATCTAAATTATCAAACAGTTCACTTTATGATTTCACATTTTTTTTACCATTATCTTCTACTATGTCGTTTTTGTTACCTTGCAACTTTTGTTCTAGTAATAAAAATCATAAACTTCCCTTTTTCCATCTCTACTTTAACTTCTCTTGGTCCCCTTGATATAATATTTTCTGATGTGTGGACATCTCTGGTTATGTCTATTGATAGTTATCAATACGATGTTATCTTTGTTGATCATTTCACTAGATATACATGGCTTTACCCTTTGAAAAATAAATCTTAAGTTGCTCACATTTTTCCACTCTTTAAAGCTATTATGGAAAACAGATTCAAGAAGAAAATCACAACATTGTACTCAGATAATGGTGAAGAGTTTATTGCCCTACGACAGTTTCTGGCAGCACATGGAATATCTCATTGCACGTTTCCTCCTTACACACCTGAACATAATGGGATCGCAAAACGAAAGCATCGCCACATTTTTGAAACAGGTTTCGTACTTCTCACTCATGCAGGTATCCCCAACAACTGAACTTATTCTTGTGCTACAACAGTGTATCTTATCAACCGCCTTACAACACCAAATTTAGTCAACTCATCTCCGTTTTACTCACTTTTTCACATGGAGTTAAATTACATGAAGCTGCGGTCATTTGGTCTTTGTTATCCATGGATTCGTCCTTATGGAAATAACAAATTCAGTCCACATTCAACACCTTGCGTCTTCTTGGGGTACTCTACTCTTTCAAACATCACTAATTCTTCATCACTTCAATTTTCACCCTCTGATTCTACTTCAACTTCTGTTTTATCCACCTATCATCGGCCACTCACCTTACAGTTACCCCTGTGTGGTGACTTTACCTGAACACGAGGATGGAATTTTTCCTACAACAAAATCGTTAGCTCCACCAGCACCGACTACTCCGACTGAACCGGTGCCTATCATTACACCAGAATCTATTGCTCCACCGGCTCAAAACAATCCGCCAGCTGCTCCAGTTCCAGTCAACACTCATCCCATGTAAACTCGCTCCAAAGACAATATTTACAAGCCCAATCCAAAATATGGTCTTGCAGTTATTCTCTCGGAAGTGGAACCTGAATCTCATACACAAGCTCTCAAAGATGAAAAATGGTGTCGAGCCATGAGTGATGAATATGATGCCTTTGTGATAAATGATATGTTTGATCTTGTCGACTGCTCTGAGGCTACAACCATTGTTGGGTCTAAATGGGTATTTTGTATTAAAAGTTTACCAAATGGTTGTGTTGACAGGCACAAAGCTCACCTTGTTGCAAAATGATTTTATCAATGACCAGGGGTAGACTTTCATAAAACATTCAACCCCGTTTTCAAACATGCAATTATCCGTCTTGTTCTTGGTACTGCAGTCGCGAAAGATTGGCCGTTGAAATAACTTGACGTTAACAATGCTTTTCTTCAAGGAATTATTGATGAAGAATTTTACATGTTGCAACCACCAGGTCTTGAAGATAAGGATAGACCAAATCATGTTTGTAAGCTCAAGAAGGCAGTCTATGGGCTGAAACAAGCTCCATGTGCTTGGTACACGGCGCTCAAAGATTATCTTGTGAGTATTGGGTTCAAGAATTCTTATGGTGATGCATTGCTCTTTATTCTCTAAACAAGTCATCTTTTCATCTATGTTCTAGTCTATGTTAATGATATTAGTCTATGTTGATGATATTAACATCACCGGTAATGCTCCATGTCTTGGATCTTCTAGCTGTGAGATTCTCACTTAAAGACCTTGGTGAGCTCTTTTACTTTCTTGGCATGGAAGCTTATCGTACAACTGAGGGTCTTCTTCTCACTAAGACCAAGTACATGACATATATTCTTCAGAAAACAAAGATGGTTTATGCTAAACCCGTTGCCACGCCAATGTCGTCATCCCAAACTCTAACACTTGACTCCGATGATGTGCTTTCTGATCCAACCGAGTACCGAGCTACAGTTGGAAGCTTACAATATCTTGGATAAACACGATCAGATATTGCATTTGCAATTATTAGGCTCTCACAATTCATGCACAAACCGACTTCTCTATATTGAGAAGCCGTAAAACGAGTGCTTCGTTACCTCGTGGAAACAGCTAACAAAGGTATTTTCTTCTCGGCCAAAACACCTCTAACTCTACATGCATATTCAGATGTCGACTGGGGAGGAAATCACGATGATTATTCATCCACAGGAGCGTACGTTGTCTATCTCGGTAAACAGCCGATCTCATGGGCTTCTCAGAAACAAAAGGGAGTTGCGAGGTCGTCAACGGAAGCAGAATATCGGTCTCTCACTGAAACAGCATCTAAAGTTAAGTGGCTCATTTCTCTCATGACTGAGCTCGGAATTCAGACCTCTTCCATACCAACCATTTACTGCGACAATGTTGGTGCCACCTATCTATTCGCAAATCCAGTTTTTCACTCAAAGATAAAGCATCTTGTATTTGACTACCATTTTATTCGGGAACTAGTTCAAATAAAGTTGTTACGTGTTTCACGTATTAGCTCTAAGGATCAGCTAGCAGATGCATTGACGAAACCATTACTACGAGCTCAGTTTCTTGATCTATTAGCCAAAATTGGACTTTCACATTGACGTCTACGAGCTCGGTTTCTTGATCTATTAGCCAAAATTGGACTTTCACATTGACTTCCATCTTGAAGGGCATATAAGTAGAGATATTCACAACCAACATATTATATATTTTCATATATTCCTTTTGTCTAGAATTTTATATGTTCTATATTTATCTCTTCTCAAACTTGTATAAATATTGTAAACACCTAATGAATAAAATCATCAGTTCATAATAAATCTATATGAACTATAGTTAAAAATTTAGTAGATTATTTAAACAGTTATTCAGGGGAACCATATCTTATCTAGTGGATATGAGCATGATTTTAAAACTCCATCTTTTTATTTCTATCTCCCGTTAAACTCGATTTTTATTGGTTAAAGAAAAAATGTTTTTGTCCAAAATAATAGAAAGTATCAAAAGGGGAGATTCGTATCAGACCCAGTCCACCTGAAAGGGACCCCAAGTCCGTACAGTATGACGTGGATAGGTGTAGATTTTGTGAACAAGTTGTTTGGTCACTTGGCTTTGATGACGTGTTCCGGTCGAACCCTCATGATTTCTTCTTAGCCACATCTCTCCCTTTGTATTCACATCATTTTCTTGTTTTGTCAACCGTACATTTAAATTTGAAAAATAAATAAATAATTGTACAATTGATAGAAACAAGATTACAAGAATAATCTCATCAAATCTAGTTCTAGTTAAACAATTTAATTAGCCGTTCCTAAAATTCACCAAACTATTCCAAAACAAACCAAAATTTTTGAACACAAATCCGAATCGATTTATAAAGAATAATTTGTTTTATATTGAATTTTCCCAAAACAAAAATCTAATAAAACTAAATCAAACTACATATTAACTAATCTCTCTGTTTTTGAAAGAATGTCATTCTATAACTGTATTTTTGTTTTATAAAGAATGTCATATTTTCAATCTAATTTCCTAATATACTCTTAATTTATAACAACTTTTCTTTGAATTTAATTCATAATCCACTTATTAAATAGGGACATTTGGGTACAATTGTTTTTTTATAGAAAATTTGTGTTAAGTATGTCAAAATGACACTTTTCAAAAAAAAAAACATATTTATTAAAATGCGCATATTTAATATTAAACTTTGATATTTTTAGTTGGATATTTATATTTGTTTAAAACCAAAGAAAACTTGAACCAGATTTATTAAAATAAAATCAAAAATTGAAAAGGAATATAATTTAGTCCTGAATATGACTGACTTATTTTATAAAATTTGGAAAAATTAAAACACGAACTGAAACAAACAGAATTATTGAATGTCGACTTCCCCAAAATTCAAGTGTAGAAATAATTTTAAGAACAAATAAAAGAAAAAGGTTAAATGACATGGCTCCCATGAGGTGAGGTGGAGCGATAGATTCAATGGAACCTCACGTGGCACTCATCGTGGTTTCAATAAAAGTGCATCAGATTCAGAGGGACACACCTTGCCACGTGACCTGTGGGCTCTAAGTACAGAGCCATTTCCTATCTGATCCCTTCTCTCTCTCTTTTGCTTTCTCATTTCTATGTGAAATTGAAATATACGGTCTCATTGTCATATCAAACGCGGAATTCGAAGTAGTTTTGTGAAAACCACTGTTTGACACAAAAGTTTGGGTTTTTTTTAAATTGAAAAAAATAAATAACGGATTTTCGAGATATGTGTTTCTGTCTGATGGATAAAAAACGCATTTCAAAATCGCACCATATATCCAGCGGTCAAATCAAAAACGCTTTTAAATAATAATTTTTTTTTAATAATCACTCTCTTCTATAAAATGGTCATATCTATACATCATATTTGTGCACACTCAACTAACAAAAACCACTATGATACAAGACCTGAATAATTCTTTCCTCTTTTTTTTTTAAATAAGGTAAATCTTCTTTTAGTTATAACTTATAAGATATATAAAAAAATTAATTTCATCTAAATTAAATTAAAATATATTAATTTATTTCATATAAATTGAGTTAAAATATGAATAGTTAATTAACTTAATAAAGATTAACAAAAAATCTTACAAAAATATATTTAAATATTTTATAATTTAACAAAAATAGATGTCTTTATTCATAATTTAATAACAAAATTAATTTAGCTGTTTAAAATTTTATTTAAACATAGTTTACATTTTACATCTATAGATAGATTAGCTTTTCAGATTGTAATAGTTTTTTATTGTGTGTTAAAAGTGTATGTACTCGTAGTCATACTTTTTAAATTTTAAAAGTCTAATTTAGTCATAGTTTAATTAAATTATTCATGTATTAATAGTTTAATTAAAGTTAACTTATAATTAATATATTATAATTACATTTTTATAGAATCTCATCTTATCCATTAACTATATGTGTTTTCATTATATTATATGTCATGTTATGCAAAACTAAATTTTAACTATACAAAATAATAATTTTGAATTAAAATACTTATATACATATTAGTAAAAGTTAAATATATATATATGCATTAAATAAATATTATACATATATACTTGTTTTTATCCTAAATATGTATAACATATTTATATTGATTGTTTACAGATTTTATTGAATTTCTTACTAGTTTATAAAAAATATAAATTATTGTAAAATTTTAAAGATTCAAAATTTATGTTTTAATAATAACTTATTTGCAAAAACTTTATTATTTTATTTATACAAATATATGTATATATATACCATATTTTTTCAAACATAAAACATATATTTATATCACCGTTTTACTTAAATTACATTTTAATATTTTAAATACATTTTAAATCGGTTCAACTTTTTATGATCATTATTAAATAAAATTTTAAATAAATTTTAGATCAAATAAATAATTCTATTATTAAAATAGCAAACAAGATAGTTAATAGTTATCATATTAATTGTTGAAAAATATAAGACTAATTGTTGAATTTCACTGAATGTAGATATGTCTTCTCATCATCGACGGAACACGAATTCTACTAGGCCAACAAGTTCAAATCATCCCACAGAAGTTTCAACTCCTCCCACAGAAACAACTCTTAGAGTAAATATTAGTTTCCTTTTTATTTTTAATTTAAATATTAATTCAATATGATTTAATAAGTAATGTTGTAATTTAAAATTTTGTAATTTAAAAATTTTGTAGAACATAGACAAAGACAAATATAAATGGTCGTATATACAAAAAAAAACATTAATTCAATTGTTCGACGAAGCAGTTGCCATGAATAATTATACTCTTAAACATCCTACAACCATTGGTAGAGAGTATATGGTTCAAAAGTTTAACCAAGCGTTTAACATGAATATCACTTATGGTTTCTTCAAAAACAAATTTGATGAGTTCAAAAAATATTTCAAGAAGTGGAAGACTCTTATGAATTCTACTAGTATCTCAGTTGATTCTGATACATCTATGATATATGCATCTGACGCATGGTGGAAGAAAAAATAATTCGTAAGTAGACAAAATTCTTATAGTTACCAATATATATATATATGTATGTATGAGATAATCTTATTATTTACAATGTATAGAGATGCAAAATAACAAAAGCCTTGAATCGAAAACCGCCTGAGTTTTGGGATGTAATGGTGCGATGTCTTGCATTATATGATGTTCAATCACAATCTCAAGAATCATCATGTCAAAGAAGAGAAGAGCTTAACGCACATGCAGTTGAAGAAGAAGGTGATGATGACTCAGACGCCAATAGTGGTGACATACCACAAACACAAGTTCATGAAACACAAGAAGAAGAAATGTATCGTGTTACAATTGATGACAATATACACCCTTTACATGAAACGGTCCAAAATACTATTCGAAGAGACCAACAACGAGGGAGGTTAAATTTGCAGTCAACTGCTAGACGTGGGAGCAATTCACAGAGATTAGGAGGAAGCTCATAAATTTCTATTGGGAGTGGTTCACGTAGAGGCCAAAGAAGATAATCATTTGAAACAAACATACAAGACACAATTGTTGGATATACATAATTTCAACGACAAAGTTTGCAACAACTTCGTTTAGGTGCTTTTGACCAAGATGACTATGATGAATAGAAAAAGGCTGAAGCGATATTTCTTGCTCTAGAAGTTCCAAAGGGCACGAAATTTTCTGGGCATGCCTTAATAAGCTTCAAGAGTTAGTATTTTAGTGTAAGTATTTCATTGATATAGGTAGAAGCAACAATGAAGATAAGCTAGAATTGTTAGAAGCAATGACATGTGTTTCACGGAACAACGAGGATGTGCCAAAACAATTAGGTGCGGGCCAACAGTCGGGTACACCACCAAATGCTCAACAATGGGATTCACCTCAATTTACTCCACAACGGAGCACACCACCAAATGCACAATAATGGGGTACACCACCAAATGCTCAACAATGAGGCACACCACTAAATGCTCAACAATGGGGCACACCACCAAATGCTCAATAATGGGCCACATCACCAAATGCTCAACAATGGGACACACCACCAAATGCACAACAATGTGGCATACCACCAAATGCACAACAATGGGGGCTATCACCAAACTTTCAACCTTGGGTTGCACCATCAAACTTTCACCAGGACGTCAGCCACCAAATTTTCAACAAGGCGGTTCATCAGGAACAATTCCAACTAATGTTCATTACAGATTTTCCGTTGGAAGTCAAGAAGAAAGTGTCAGAAATACTCAACAAGATATTTCAGATGGAGCAGTAGGAGCTTCACCAAACGTTCAACAAAAATCTTCACGTGGTCTCGATTTCACAAATTATTTTGAAGCTGGCCATATTTTACATACACCGAGACCCGGAGGTCTATTCAATATACGGGGAACTCCACAAGGAACATCTGCAAATATAAATGAAGGTCATCAAAGTTACTCAGAAGACGAAGATTAGTTTCTAATAGTTGTGATTCATTATTCTAGTTTATGTAATAAAATTATTTATATTTTGATTAATCAATTTTAGCATTTTTTAACTAGCTAATATAAGTTTATATTTGTTTATGATGTGTTTTGTATCTCATGTTTAAAATTTCAGGCTTTTCGTATATGTCATTTGCGATCACAAGGCATCCACAACCAAAGTTGAATTGTGGAATTTGGAGAATGAGCAATTTTCAGAGTTAATAATTCAACCAAAGTTGACTTACTATCAACAATATTTTGAAAGAGCACCAGTACAAACCGATGGAGGTTTGGCATGGAGAAACATTTGGCGTCGAGTGCAAGAAGATGATGCTGCTTGTCTTCAGCTACTATGAATGTCACTACCATGTTTCACAACATTTTGTGATACGCTACAAAAAAAATTATGGACTACAACCAACATTAAATATAAGTATTGAAGAAAGTGTGGCTATGTTTCTACGGATATGTGGGCACAATGAAGTTCAAAGAGATGTTGGTTTGAGATTTGGGCGAAATCAAGAAACTCTGCAAAGAAAATTTATGGAAGTTCTTACCGCGACTGAACTACTAGCAGGTGATTATATTAGAATTCCAACAAGAGAAAAGTTACATCGAATTACTGAAAGACTTCAAACAGATCGAAGATATTGGCCATATTTTAGTGGATTCGTTGGAGCTATGGATGGAACTCATGTATGCGTCAAAGTGAAGCTTGAGTTACAAGGAATGTATTGGAATCGATACGATAATGCATCCTTGAACATTATGGCAATATGTTATTTAAATATATGTTATTTACATATATTTGGAATTGAGCACCGGAATCATGCCACGATACAGCTATTCTTGCAATGGCACAGCAAAGCGATTCTGAATTTCCTTTACCTCCATTAGAGAAGTATTATCTCGTTGATTTTGGCTATCCAAACAAACAAGGATTTTTGGCTCCATATAGATCATCACGAAATAGAGTTGTGAGATATCATATGTCTTAGTTCAACTATGGCCCTGCTCCCAGGAATAAAGATAAATTATTCAATTGATGTCATGCATCTTTGCGTTCGGTCATTGAAAGGACGTTTGGAGTTTGGAAAATTCTTTTTTATTTTCCAAGATATAGTCTACACATATAAAAAAGAGTGGTAATTGCTACAATGAGATTACATAATTTTATCAGAATTTCAAACTTTTCAGATGCAGATTTTGCAAATAAAGTGTCAGAAACAGAAACAAACAACAGAGATTCTGAATCTAACTTAAATGACATGAAAGCTGCCGAGTTAGCACATGGAGGATATATGGCGCAAATAGGAGATAATATTGCAAATATGATATGGAAAAATTAGAGTATTCGGCGTATAACCTCCTAGTTATAAAAAAAACCCAATGTACTTGATAGTATTTTTCTAGTGTATTGTACTTTATTATTTTTGTTATTTAACATTTAATTTGATATATATAAATTGGAACTTTTACTTCAAATAAAATTTAATATTTAAAGTTTATAAATAATAGATAAAAATATTATTTCATAAATATTAACTAAACAATTTAAATTTATAATTACTCTAATATTATAAATTTATTTTTTTATTAAAATATTTAACTAAAATTTGTATTCCGCACCACTTGATACTTTTTTTACCAATCAAACATTTATTTTTTACTGCAAAATCTTTTTTTCACCAATCAAATATTATTTTGTATCGCTTATTTTATAGAAACCGCACTTGTTCCGCATAATATATTTTCCTGCATGTACCACTGTTGATCCGTACTGCACTCATAATTCATTTTTTCCGCATTAGCAAATACGTTGTTACCATTCAGACCCATTATAATGGAAAATATTATTGCTTTTTCATCTCCGGACATTGGATATCCCCATCACCAAATTTGATATTGTATATAGGTTTCGAATCGTTGTTGTCAGCGGCGGAGTGGTAATATAAAGGGTGCAAAAGAGTATAAAGGGGGAATTGAAACGTTGATCTCAAGCTGATATAGGGTACATTTAAACTATTTTGCTACTATTAAATGTCATATCTAATGTAAAAAACAAAATTATTTATAGTTTATAGAATGTATCTGCACCCATTAAAATCATGCCGCCTCCGCCCCTGGTTGTTGTCGAGGGGCAGATTAAACCATCAGCGAAATAAACTATTTTGTTTATTAGAGGTTACATATTAATGAGAATATTAATTATGGTTAAAAGTAAGTTAGTTAGTTGACTAATCCCCGTTTGTATACAAAAAGACCTCACTCTATAGATTAAGTTAATGGAATTACACATTTATTTATTTTCTGTGCAATCTGATATGGTATGAGAGCTGTGGTTTACACGCTTCTGTTAGTTTCATTTTCTTCATCAGATTTTCTTAAGAATTTTTAAATTTTCTCGAGAAAATCCTCTTTCTTCTTCCGCTTCGATCTTCTTTTGCTTTAATCTTGTTCAGGTGAATGTTTCTCAATCTAAGATAAAGATCTTTAACCTCGTGTTTTGTTACTTCGAACTTTTCATCTCCATTTATGCGATTCTCAGCTCGATTTCATCTCTGATTTTCCTTTTCTTTTTCTATAACCTTTGATTGTTGTTATCTATTTGATACTCAAATCGACACAATCTTCTTCCATTATACTATGTTTCTTCAAATGTCTCTTTAATCTTTCAAATTCGCTCTCATTTGAACAGAAATGACTACATCTACTCGCAATTCATATGATAATCCGTATTTTCTCAATGGAAACGATCATTCTAGCTTGAATCTTGTATCAGATCGACTTACTAGAGCTTGTGACTGTGAAATTGATGCTTGGTTTGGCTGCTAAGAAAGGTTAGGTTTTGACACAAATGGATGTCAAAAATGCTTTTTTACATGGAGATTTAGAAGAAGAAATTTATATGACTTTGCCACCTGGATATACTGCACCTGCTGGTAAATATTTACCACCTAATCTTGTATGTCGTTTACACAAATCTCTTTATGGTTTGAAACAGGCTTCTCGACAGTGGTATAAGAAATTTTCAGAGGTTTTGATTCATGCTAGTTTCATTCAATCTCAAGCTGAGAATACTATGTTTGTTCATATTACTTATACTTTCTTTATTCCTATGCTGGTGTATGTTGATGATATCTTCATTGCTAGCAATAATGATATTGCCTTGGCTCAGCTAAAGAAGACTTTATATGCTGCTTTTCAAATCAAAGATCTTGGTCTTCTATAGTATGTTATTTGTCTTGAAATAGCATGTTCACACAAAGCCATATCAGTTTGTCAAAGGAAGTATGCTCTAGACATTCTTGGTGATGTTGGCTACATTGGTTGCAAACCGGTTTCTACTCCCATGGATCCTACGATTCATCTCAGTAATGAAAGTGGTACTCTTCTTCTTGATTCCTCTCCTTACAGGGGTCTGATTGGGAAACTACTTTATCTTACTATCACAAGGCCATATATCACTTTTCATGTGCATAAGTTGAGTCAATTCTTGTCAGCTCCTAGAGATATTCATTTGACTGCAACACACATGATTGTTAGATACATAAAGAATTACCCGTGCAAAAGGATTTTCTATTCTATAGATCCAGAGATCAGGTTTAATGATTTCTCAGATTCAGATTGGGCTACTTGTTCAGACTCACGACGATCTGTTACTGGATTTTGCATTTTTCTTGGTGACTCTTTGGTTTAATGGAAGTATCGAAAACAAAAGATATTATCTTGCAGTAGTGCAGAGGCAGAATATAGGACAATGGCTGACACAACAAAATAACAAATGTGGCTTGCTAATATTCTTCATGACTTGCAGATTAAAACCTCTAGTCCAGTGAACTTATATTGTGACAATACTGATGCACTTCACATTGCTTCCAACTCTGTTTTCCATGAGAGATGTTGAGTTGGATTGTCACAAGGTTAGAGACAAATACAAGGAAGGTTTATTGCATTTGATACACATTACATCTGACAATCAACTTGCTGATCTTTTTACCAAAATTGTTCAACCATCGGTCTTCAAATACCTCATGGAGCGTTTCAAGTTTTCAAGTCTTTATCTCCCTTCAAAATCTTTGTGAGCTTTGGCTTGAGGGAGGGGTATTAGAGGTTACATATTAATGAGAATATTAATGATGGTTGTTATATGGTTAAGAGTCAGTTAGCAAGTTAGTTAGTTGACTAATCACACCGCTTGTATATAAACACCAAAGACCTTACTGTATATTAAGTTAATGGAACTATACATTTATTTTTTGTGTGCAATTTGATATAGTTTTTGGGATGGTTTACAATCTTTTGCGGTTTTAGGTTTTTTTTATAAAAACAGATCGCAATTTGTCGGCAGTGATTTTTTAAAATTTTTTGTTTTCTGTCCGTATTACTAAGGAATATAACTTATGAATGGTTACAGAATTGAATGATCTAGTCCACAAATGATTTTGTCCACTATATTCGTTGTATCCATTCGAATTATAGTAAAATAGGCATTTAGTTATTTGCTTTTGTTTGATTTAGTTATTTAGATTTGGATTTTAAAAATAGATTTTATTCGCTAAAAGATATTACTAAATTTAGGTTTAGATTTAGTTTTAGATAAAAAAAAGTTACAATAATCAAATATAAACTATCTAATTTTAATTAATCATATACTAAATTTTGGTATATTTAAATATTTTTCTTATCTTAAGCGGATTTTGGTTTGGTTCGAATGCGAAAAAATTGGTATAAAATTTATATATCATTTGAATTATTTTTCAATTTGATCTCAATTTGATCTCAATTTGATTTGATAAATTAGGTTTGATTTGGTATAATACTATTTGGTTCGGTAATTTTGCACAGCTATAATATATTGAAAGTTATTTTGGAATATTGAAGAAACTCAAAAGAACAGAAAAAAACGATAAGCAAAAGTGTTGTGCGCCGAAAAATTGTACTAATGGAATCTCATAATGAGAGACAGAGCCAACTCTGAGTACTAATTTCAACGTTTCAACTCCTCATTGGCTACTCTGTGGCAACAAATCAAATGAAAGACATTTTGTTTTGTATTTTTAGACTTTGTTTTGTTAAAGTTGTATATTTAGACTTTAAACAAAGAAAACGAGTTGAAAAGTAATAAGGGACAAAAAAATCTCACGTGAAAAAAACTGAACTAGATCGAGTAATTCAGTGTCACAAGAGATACGCCACATCACATTGCTTTTGAATATTCGTTGTGTAAACAAACAAAATGCATATAAATTGGAAGTAGATCATACTCATGAGACACACGATAACTAATGAATTAAAATTTACCTACACTAGTTAAAAATTTAATAAATAGTGAATTAAAAATTGACCCATATGAGTATAAAAAAATAAAAAAATATGGGCCTAATTTTTATGATTTCTACTATGTTATTTTTATAACATTATTTTGTGCGTTGGTTAAAAAGATGATGAATAAAAGAAAGTTTTTTCTTAAAAAAATCTTTTAGCACAGATTCATAATAACATTGGGTCGAGCCTAGGATAGTAGGATTGCTATACCAAAAATAGCCAGGGAATCCAATTTTAGCAAATCATAAATAGTACGAATTTTGAGAAAAAAAAAGAGTGGCTTATTTTCAAGATTAGACATATTGACTTTAACAAAAAAGAAAAGAAAAGATTAGACATATTGTCTGATATTTCATATTTGGTGCCCTTGGTACGTGAAACTCGTGTTTAATAGTTATTTTGTAGTTACAATTATAGTTGCTATGAGCCTATGAACTATGAGGAATTAAACCGAATATACAAAAATTTGATTTAGAAGTTGCTCGGACGGTTCAAAGAAGTTGGCAGTTTTCTAAAACTCGGAACGATCCGGGCAAGAATCTAGTCCACTTAAACCGGGAAAAGCAGTGACCAGGCTAAAAATGTCCATGAGCTCAGAATTATCTATTTTGGCTAGAGTGGTTAAATAAAATTCAATTATAAATAAAATAATCAAATTTTCAAATATAAATGTTCTGATATTTAAATTTGCCATTGATTTATTTCATTTGATCAATTTTGAAAATTTTCAAGGAGCACGCAAAATTACCGAATGAAATGGTATTTTATCAAACTGAACTGAAATTCATCAAACCAAACCAAAACCAAATTTAAAAATATTCTAAACTCTATACCGAATTACCCTAACAACCAGCCTGCTAACAACCATTTATCAATATCCACTAAAACTTAATATATTTTATTAAATATACACAAAATTATAGTATCAATGAAACTACTTATTCCAATAAAAAACAATCATTTCCTCTTTTTTTTTACATATAAAAACAATCGTGCTTATGCATGCATGGATGCTCAAATATCTTATGCGTTTCATTCTGAGAGGAAGCTGCACCCTGAAAAGTTTAAGAATCAGCTGGTTAATCATGTACCTTTCCTTGTGCTTTTGGTCTGCGTACTTATACAAGATTACCCTAAATGTGAAAAATAGCGGGATTACACCTTTCTTGTTATACTCCTTCACTGAGATTTAAAGAATAATATTGGACGTGGTTTTCAACAAAGTAAATATAAGATGTGGAGTTCGGAGAATCCAGTTAAATGAATTTATGGCTCGGCTATGACAAGTTAATTGGATTGGTGTGTTTTCTATTTTATAGTTGCGTCTTGTGATAGGCTGCCTACGTATCCTCTGGTGAGGGATTAAGCCATTCGTAGTTCGTAGTTGGAGGTCGGCGAGGCATGTCGTCAAGGGAGGTCGATAATGTAAGTTGTCATGGGAGTTTGTATAAGTAGGCACTTCTGAGGTAGGTTGGTGAGTTAGGAATTACGAGGTGACGAGGCGATGAGGTGACGAGCTGATGAAACGATGAGAGGGTGGTGAGATGAGACGACGAGGTGGCGAGAAGACGAGGCGGCGAGGTATCGAAGTGACGAGGTGACGAGGTCATGAGGTGGCGAGGTCATGAGGTGAAGAATATGATAGGTGCAAATCATACGTGATCAGAGTGAAACCAAAGAATTATTATCCTCCATTGACCATCTACAACATATGGTTAAAGAGAAGGTTAGAAAAATCTTTTTGATTAACAACATCAACATAAACATCTTCCTTAAAGATATTGCTTTAATGCTTATATAAATCTGATATTATATAAATCTTTTTGTTACAGGTTGCTTTATTGGACTCAAAGATATCGAAGATGCCCTTCTTCATCTTGAATGCCGACCAATTAGAGCAACTTTGGCATTGTTCCATCATGAGTATGCTACCATTGGAAAAAAGGTAAGTCATTGCTTTGTTTATTATCTAAATTTATTTTATCATACTAAACTGATTAGTTTGTTTTTGTTTGAATATAAATATATTGCGGACTTGTAGAATCATACTCTCAATTTTATGGTCTGCACACGCAATTTCTCTAGTGGTTGTGGGCGAAGAAAATAGACAAAGATTTGTTCTTGCTAAAGCAAACCATGGAAATGGTGGATACATAAAAATCTTCTTAGAAATTATGCTTGTTTACATACCCACTCCAGCTGAAGGAATTTATTCTTTCGAGTTGTATATTTAATTTTGTTATAAGTATTTTTCCAAAAACTGAAGGAATCGAAACCTGAACCAAATAACTTTTTAACCAAATGAAACCTATTTTCTAAAAATCCAAAAATCTGAACCGAGCCGAATAACCGAATACCTACCTCTTTTAGATTGTTGAGTCTGGTTGAATTTAGGATTTTTGTTTTTGTTTCAATGTTATAATTCCTAACATAATTATTCGATACTTTGTTAGACTTTTAATGTTAGATATCAAATATAAATTGTTTCGAATGTTACCTGATCGACAAGAATAACCCAATGATCGAGTAACCAAAAATACTTTTCGATCTTGTAGTTGCAAAAACAATGAAATATTAAATATGAGCAAAATACAGAATTTGAAATAGAAATATTTTGTATTTAGAATCGGTTAACCAAACCCAACCTAATAATGTTACATTACAAACAAATGAACAATGTCTAAAATCAAATATTTCAGCTTGTTTGGTAGATTTTTTATATAAACTTCGAACAACATGATTTCAATCGAATTACCTAGAAACCGTCTGAACCGAATCGGTAAGAAGAGAATAAATATTAGTCTGGACCAGCTGGTTTTGTATACCGAACGAAATCATGAAGAAGCAAGATCATTACACACTACTTAGAAAGAGGCATCATCATCATCATTTAAACATTGGCGTTCCCTCTTCTTTGGACCGGCTTATATATCACCACAGTGACAAACTTAGACCTGAAACGATGCGAGAAACCGAGTGCTACAACTGATCTTGGGGCGTCTCGGTTTTCGATATAGAGATGGTTCAGCACAACATTCTGTGGCGCAGAAGCCAATTCCGTGCTACCCGTACTACCTAACAGAGAGTGTTGAAGGTGTGGTGGTACTGCTGGAGGATCTCTTGTCTCATCTTCAGTTGTGGAATACAGATTGTTGTAACTTGAAACTGGCGATACAGGTACTTCAAACCCCGCAACCGTCATGTCTTCCTGAGTTTGAGAAGAAGATAAAAGAACGAAATTTAAGTGAAGGAATACTGAAAAATTACTCGGGTTTTTCGGTTCAAGACAAAGAGGTTTAAGGTGGCTTACAACATCATTAGGATTTTGATTGTTCATGCTGAAAAAGATTGCCTTCTAGTGCCTAAAACACACAAAATCATAATTTAACCGCGATTAAAGTAAGTAGCATAAGAACAAACCATCAAAGCTAAAGCAGAAATGAAAACAATGATATTCTCTACAAAGATTCAAGAATTAATGGACCACAGGAGTTAGAAATGACATTGATCATTTTCACAATAGAAACAATTTGGCTTAAAATTGATAAACAGTAGAAATCATTTCTTCTTTCACTTGGAAGACATAAACTACATAGTTACTATCCCATACATCTAAATCCCACAGCTAATTCTTCTTTCTGTAGACTCACATCATACGGATATATCTGACTAATGTACCGACACACATTTTACGAATGATGTCTCAGCTAAAGACCGTTTAAAGCTATAAGAAAAACTGCATTGTTCAGCTCAAAGGATCCAAACATTTCCAAGATAGAATCTACCCATTAAGTTTTTTCAGTAAACAAATGCCATGTTCAGATGAGAACTGTAAATGCTTCCCATCAAGTGATGATGAAGAAACTAGGCACTTAAAGGTTCTAGAGCATCTAAGATTCGAAGCCTAAATTGTAAACCTAGAGAGTAAAATTCACACAAATCAACTTGAAGCTATCAATCAATAGAGAATGAAACAACTTTAGTGACCCAATCTGATGAACACACACTTAGCAACCAAATTAGACTAAATTGAAATTTTTTTTACTAACTTTCAAGATACATAACAATGAACACAATATCTCAGATGCCCAAACATGATCTGAAGTTTCAATTCTCAGATAACAAAACTCACCTTTAGAAGCTAAATTCTTCAATTACACTTTATAGAAAACACAGCAAATGATCTCTATAGCGAAAATTTTCACAAAACCTGCAAAATCATCAGTGAAGACCCAATCAAATGACAATACAAGTAACAACCCACCTCAATCAAAACCCTAGAAATCACCGGAAAATCAAATTTTGAGGAATCAAACAACAAAAAGATGAAATTTTTTAACCATGGGTATTCAATTTTCTTCAAAATTAAACGAAATCAAACATTGGAGAACGAAATAGAGAAAGGCAACGAAGAGAAGAGAAGGGTTTACTCTGTTTTAACTTAACCTCAAAATATGAAATTGCTCAATGATTGATTTGATTAATACAGCTAAGAGAGGAGACTGGCTTCGTTGTTGAGATCCTTGGAACGGTGAGGAACAGAACAGCGACAAGCATCAGCTTTTGTAATGCTTATTGGCTCAAACTTAGCTATCTTCAGAAAACATTTTCTTTCCTCTGAAAACATTTTTTTTCCTCTTACAGAGAAACCATTTTACTCTTTTAACTTTTCTTTCTTTTTAGTTCCCAATAAAAAATAAACATTTAAGGAGTCATATCCAATGAAATTCAGATTCATACAGTCAGTTTTTGTTTTATTTTTTTACTTGTTGTTTTCTTTCTTCTATGTGTATGTATTTTCTAATTTTTATATAAGAAAATTAGTTAAAAACTAATTAGTCAAATTCTAAATAAAACAAATTCAGATATTTTAGAGCTAACCATACCACGATGTATTTATTATACTTAGGACTTCATTGGTTCACCCGCAACCACTTACAAACGCAGCGTTTACAATATATCATTCCGAAATGCTTGAAATCGCTAGATTTCAAAAGTTTATTTCAGCTAACGTTTGTGGCTGCGGACGGTTGCGGTTAGTTTTAGAGAAAATATTTTTTAATTTTTAAATTTATAATACTAATAAAATTTTATAAAAGAATCAAAAAATCAATTTTTTTTAAATAAAATATTACTATAATAAATTCTTAAATGTCTTATATATGTATTAACTAAACTAAAATATATTTATAAGTATAAAAATATGTTTCAAACCTCTTACAAAATTAATTAGTTATTCTAAAATTTATTTAAAACTTCATTTTTAAATTTTGATTATATTAATACAATTATTTTTAATAGAAATTATATATTTTCAATATATTAGATAATGTTAAACATCAACCGCAACCGCTATCAATTGGTCAGTAGTTTCCCACAAATACATATGTTTCTAATTGTTAAACCAGTCGTCTAAATCACTTGATAACGTTTATAACCGCTATCACTCATTTTCACAAAATTCTGCAATCGCAACTGCAACCGCAGCATTTAAACCAGTCGAACCCTTAATTAGATAACTTTAAGAGAAAATTTAGAAAATACCCTGTTTTATTTTTTTATTTAAAAAATATCTTCTCTTTATTTAGTCTATTTTTAAAAGAAAATATTGTTATTGTTTTACTAAAATACCCTTTTAAAAGTGAATATAATTTCTAGAAAAAAATCAATTAAAAAAATAAAATCGAGTATATCTTTTTATTTTACAGAAAAATAAAAATTTTATTTGGGAAAAATGTAAAAAAAATCTCTTATTAATTGGCTAAAATAAAAAAAATCTAAAAAAATCACAACATCTTCATCTTCGACGAAACAATTCTCTGAACCAATTTTTTCTAAACCCAATTAGCTTCTAAACAATTTTCTTTTAAGGTAAAAAATAATGATTTTTTTTATCAAATAGAATTCAAACGGAGGCTTTATTATCTGTTGTTAAAGAATCTATATTTGATTCACGTTGCTTATGAGAGTTAATGCTCTGTTTTTGCTTTATGATTTGTTGTACATGAATGTTAAAGGCAAAGTTTTAGTTAGAGTAATCATGTTTTAATTTTTATATGCTTCATATGGTTATGTAAGTAGATTTTATTATATAAAATCAATAAAAAATCTTTATCTCAAAACTTTTTTAAAATAATAATAATTGTTATTATTTAGAAAATTTGTTTTTATTTATTAAAAATAAATGACTTGTAAATTAAATAAGAGTAAAATTGTCATATCATATACATAAAAACATTGATTTAAAATAAATAAATGAAGAGGGTATTTTTTAAATAAAAAACATAAATAGGGTAGTTTGCAAAATATCCCTAAATTTAATATATATTAGTCATAAATTTTATTTCTCTTTCCTTTTGTTGGTCTTACCTAAAATTTATTTTGTTAATAGAATATATGAAAATTTCACATAAATAATTAGGTAAGATACCCGCACGTTGTTGATATTATTATATATATATGATTTTAAGTCAGTATTTTATTGAAAATTTACTTTTAATATATGGTGGGAAAAACATGTATTTAGGTAGGAAAAACATGTATTTAGGTCGAAATACTCAAAAATGATTTATTAATCAATATTAATTCAACAAATTTATAATACTAATCTAGCATAAAAATACAATTTAAAAAAAATATATAAAATAAAAATTTCTTATATGTTGGAAAATACATTTTTCATTCATTCTTTGTGTGAGCATTGAGGTATGCTTAGATTTTGAAGGTGCAACTTTTTGTCGTTGTCATTTTGCTTTCTTTTTTGGTGGCTGAGTTAAGCTTTAACTGATTCCTTCTTCATACGTTATTGGCATCAATTTAAGTTTTTTTTTTAATCGCTATTGAGTGAGGTTTTGGGTTTTTGTTCCTCGTGCTCCATGAGTTTGATATTAGTTATCATACGCAAAATCTTTTTTAAGGTAACCCTTTGATGGTATTGTGAGTGAGAGAATTGCATCTCCCTTTTTGAATTGCAACGATCCAAAACATTATTTTTGTTTTGTAGTGCACATGTTTTGAGGGTTATAGTTTTTTTGGGGCCGTAGATTCTTCTAACATCTAGGGCCCATGGCTTAGGACGTTTTACAAAACATTTTCAACAAAATAGCCCATTTAATTATGTTTTTTAACAAAACTAGGACGATCCTACGAGGCTACGATCCTATGTTTTTAATTATGTAGTTTGTGGACAAGATTGTATGCCTTTATACGTAATGACAATCTTGAGTTCACATATATCATGATATACCTATAGGGCCTAGTGGAAGATTTTGATAGTAATTTTGGACCACATGCATGCATATGCATGTATATATTATATAAAATTAAATGTATTAAGGTCACTATTTTAACATCCAATTACAAAAAAATGAGCACTTTAGCTCTAAAGTAAAAGATGAAGAGAATCAATATCATATAATGTTAAATTATTTTAAAATTTTAGACCAATTTAAAATACTATCTTTCATGAATAGACGATACATACTCTTTATAAACAATAATAATAGGAAACTTTCTTCGACCCGTCAACACCATTTTTTCACGACTTGCTTTGGAAATACAGCCGAAAAAGACTAGTTTACACAACACATATGTTTTATATTAAAAAAAAAAAACATATAAGCACAATGTAATTTTAATATATCAAAAAATAAAAAACAAAATCATGTGGTGACCATACGATACATGGTCTGATGGTCTTAACATGCCAACATGATTCGCTGAGGCGAGATTTTTCAAGTTTTTTACATATTTGTGGAAGAAATAAAAAAAGAAGAGAAAATTGAACAATTAATGTCACAATTCTAGTACTCACTGAGTTTATAAATTGTCTGGGATACGAGAAGATACGAGAAGGCTATAAATTGTAAAAAAAAGGCAGAAGAGTTGGGAAACAAAATGACATCCAAGTAGAGTAAAAGAGTTCTTCTAGGCGACTGAGATCATCTCAGGGTAATCTACGGCTGTGAGTGGAGCTTCTGGCACAAGAGCAGCTGGAGCAACAACCTGAGCAAGTGTAGAGTAGACATCATCTTCCTTGGGCGAATGAATGATGACAACATCAGGCAATGGTGTCATTGGTCCTGTTTTGCCCTTAGGATCCCAGTCAAGCATGATCTTCACCTTGATTCCCAACACACCTTGCAGATATGGTTTTACTAGATTAGACATTGCTTGATTACTTACTCACTAAAACCAATTCAGAAGAAAGAAAAACTCACCTGTCTAAGCAAAACATGTCTCACTGCAGAGTCAATGTACTCCTTGGTTGGTTGACCAGATGAGACCATGTATCCATCCTTGAACTTCATGGATTTGGCACGTTGATCACGGAGCTTTCCACTCACGATCACCTGCCAAGCAATTAAAATTCACAAGGTATGATACAATGTCACGATACCATGAACATAAAAACACTTAGAAAATAATGGGAATGGTATTCACCTCACACCCCTTGGCTCCATTCTCCATAACAAACCTCAAAACACCATAGCAGGCCCTATACCAAACAACATCATTGCAATATTAACATCAAGCTTTAATGTAGAGATGAGAGCATCAACATAATTTCTAGGAAGATACGAATTTCATGAGAAATTAAGAAGCCTGAGGTAGACAGATACAAAACAATGTTCAGTAAACATAACACCTACACAGAAGCTAGTTCAAACCTTAACAATTATCAAGAGTTCAATGGATAAGCGTATTACAGATACAGAATTACATAAAACCAAATGAATGACTGTGAGCTCATTAAAAAATTCTTAAAAAAACTCTGAAATCATTAAAAAGAAATGTCTAAAAAAATTCAATAAAAAAGACATTTGAAAGTATTTTTCCAAAGCATCAGTTTTCAATAATCATGTAAGATACATATACAAATATTATAACCAATAATAAATGTTTGGTTTCCTTGTGTATACATACATGATTTTAACTTAGTTATCAACTTTAATTTAGGTCGTCTTCTTAAAGTATGAAAACAAACAAACATAACTTGACCCCAAATTCAACTCCAATTCTGAAATCTGAACTCTGTTTTTGTTTGTTTATAGACTTAAGCCTAGCACGTTGAGCACCCCAAGTTTATCTGACTCCAAACGTTTGTTTGTTTGTTTACCGACTTACCCACAAACATAATTTGACTCTATTACATTTGTTTGTCTTTTCTTTTTTTTTTTTTCCACCTTAAAATTAAACCTTTTTTTAGTCTTAGTTAGACAAATGAAATTTCTAATATTTTGTCCACTTTGTTTTTCAGTTTTCTTTCAAGGGGGTGAAAATCTTCCGAGCTACACATTTTCCCTACGGCATTGATCTTCCAAACAAGACAGCTAACGGAAGATTCTCAAACGGTAAACTCGTCTCCGACATACTCGCAACCAAATTCAACATCAAACAGTTTGTTCCTCCCTTCTTACAACCAAATCTCTCCGACCAAGACATTGTAACCGGAGTCTGTTTCGCATCAGCCGGTGCTGGTTACGATGACCGAACTAGTCTCTCAACACAAGTGATTCCTGTCTTGCAACAACCAAGAATGTTCAAGAGTTACATTGCTCGTCTCAAACGTGTCGTGGGAGACAAGAAAGCTATGGAGATCATAAACAATGCTTTGGTTGTTGTGAGTGCAGGGACTAACGATTTCATCTTGAACTATTACGATATTCCTTTTAGGCGTCTTGAGTACCCTCACATTTCTGATTACCAAGACTTTGTGCTTAAGAGATTTGAAAGACTCGTGCGGGTAACGTTTAACTCATACAATATTACCAATTACAAGAAATTAGGGTATTGGAACTAAAAACTTTATCATATGGTTTTTAAACCCTTTTTGATCATTTGTTTTGTTAATCTTTCAAATCTGTTTCCGGTGTGTGTGCAGAAGCTTTACCATCTAGGTGCCGGAAAATTGTGATCGGAAGTTTACCTCCGATAGGGTGTTTACCGATTCAAATGGCTACTAAATTACGCAACATCTTTAGGTTCTGTTTGGAGCAAGAGAACAAAGACTCTGTTTTATACAATCAAAAACTTCAGAAGCTATTACTTAAGATGGAAGCATCTCTTACAGGAAGCAAAATCTTTTACGCCGATATCTATGATCCTCTGTTGGATATGACCCAAAACCCTAGCAAATACGGTATGTTTATATAAATCTCTTTCTTGTGCTGCAAGTTATCCTTCGAGTGAGTACTGATTATATAATTCGCGTGTGTGTGGAATTAAAACAGGGTTTAAAGAGACGAAGAGAGGATGTTGCGGAACAGGGCTCTTGGAGGCGAGCTTCATGTGTAATAATTTTTCTCCGACGTGTCAGAATCGGTCGGAGTTTGTGTTCTTTGACTCGATCCATCCATCGGAAGCTACATATAATTACATAGGCAATGGTCTGGAGCCTCAGATTCGTCAGTGGATTAAGGCTTAAGTCATCACGATTTGGCAAAAGTGAAACAATGTTATTTTGTTTCTTGATGCGACGATTTGTTAACATTTGTTTATTAATCAAATATAATTCTGACATCATTCTCAATTAATCAAAACAAAATAAAAAATCAGATAGTATCTTAGTCTAAAGAGAGTATATATTTATATTTATTCTACTACTCAAACTAATGGTGGTGTGACAATTCAAACCAAAATAGAAAAACTAACAAAAGAAAACAAACTAAAATTGAATTCTTGCGAGGTGAAGTAATGAACCAAGTGGTCAGGCAAGTAAAAATATTTGAACCTCGTGGAACATAAGAAATACAAAACGAGCTAAACAATGCTCGAAGGCGTCGAGCATATTTATCTTTATATATCAGTCAAAATACTAGAAAAACATATCAAACCTGGACATAAAAAATCTTTCAAAATCCCATCAAACATGGTCTTAAACCACTTCGGAACACGTTCACAGCAAAACGTATCCGTTTGGGATTTCTTCTACCTTACCACATGATAAAGTTTTAGGAGGTGATTGGTTGCAAACTTTAAAGATTTTAGAAAATTTTAAAGTTTCCACAGTTAATTTTTTAACCAATCAAACTTTAAAAACTTTTTTCTTTTTAAAAAGTCTTAAAATTCCAACTGCTCTTTTCAAAGTTTTTTTTTAAGTTTGTAGTGTAAATTTTAAAAATCTCAAAAATGAGATTTTTAAGGCTCTAGAAAAACTAAAGTAAATCAATTCTTTTTGTTTTGTTAATTAAGCAAAACAATTCAAATTCAAAATAATTAAATGATTAACAAATCATTAATTAATAATAATACATCCAATTCTTTTAATTCTTTTAAGTTATATTTGTAAATTAACATAACAATCCTTAATAATAAATAATACAACCAATTCTTTCAATAAAATTACAATTAAAAAAATCAAAATAAATAATAAATTTTATAATTAACTACATCATGTATGTAACAATTGTTCAAATAAGGTTTTTTGTTTTGTTAATTAATTAAATTTATGCTGAAGATCTGATTAAAAATCACACATACAAAAAATAAACAAAAAGTCATACATAAAAACAATTTATTATTTATTATTGAAAATAATTTATTATTTATTATTTAAAAATATTTAAAGTCACGGTTTCTACTAATTTTGTTATCAAGCAAACTTTTATATAATGTAACGAACAACAAAGTCTCTACAATCAAAGTTTATGCAAAGCCTCTACAATAGCACAAAGTAAGATTCTAACCAATCGGCCTCTTGATTTTTTTTTTTGTAAGAAAAATAAAGTCTTAATCTTGCAACAACGGATTCATTAAGTATCATTCAAATCATTAAAAAAAAAACGGATTCATTAGGTATGTTTTCGTTTCTCTTTATCCAAGAGTTTCTAGCTATTATTGTTCAGAAAAAATCATGCAACCGTGTACATAAATATTTAAAAAATTCATGGCGAATCTCCAAACCATTTAAAACAAGAGAAATGGTAGTTTGAAATATAGACAACTAAGACAAGTGCGTGTGAGTGTGTCATAATTCATAAATGCAAAGACAAATGTTTGATTTTGATTGCAATTTCAGAAACTCACGGACTTCCCTACCCTCTTCTGATCTTCCCGACCCCATCAACACTTTATTTTTCCCCTATCACACACAGAAAATCAAATTATCATTAATAAAACTTTCCTTATTCACAGCTAATAAAAAATTTCCTAAGTGCCAGCCATTTTGCCTCTGTCATCTCCTACTTACTCTCTTCTCTTTTGTTTCCAGCCATCACTCATCACGAGCCCATTTATGAACCTTAACCCTAAACCAATGTACTATATCTCACTCCACTTATTATATATCCCTCACATCATCATACCAAACTCTCTCAATAAACAAAAAAATAATCACTTCAAAATATATATTCAATGTTCAACACAAGATTTCATACTGTTTTCATCACTCTAAACCTTATATTCCTATACACCAGTGGGCGTTTAATACCACAAGAAAGTGTGATGGTGCCTTTATCAGTCGGTGACACGGTCAAATTGAATCCGAGGAATCAGATTTTCCGTGGGGCAGTAGTAAAGAGTTGTATGCCTAAAGGGTTTCGACCAAGATCAGCTCCAAGCCGGTTTGTAAATTACCATCCTCTTGTTTCCGCTAAGTGTTCCTCATCCAAAAAAGTTACCTTCCGTTCCAAGATATTGCCTTGATTCATTAATTTTCTACGATAGTTTATTTATGCAAATAAGAATGATGTTTTGATTCTTTTTGTGTCATTATGTATGAAGTAAATGTAATGCAAGTATGTTATGTTCTGTCTTTTTTTTTTTATCCATGGAATCAAGAAAATATTGAGATTACTTTGTTACCTTAAAGTTCTTGATCAACAGAAAATCTAACTCTTTCTACCATGCAAGTGTTCCGAATAGATCATAGCGTACGTAGTGCTAAAGTTTTGAATTTTTCTTCAAAAAATTGTATTAAGCAAATCAAAGATCTATATTAATATCGATTTAGTACAAATAGTAAAATTCGCCAGACTCTATCTGTGCATATATATATCTCTTTTATTTGTTTTGCAAATTGCAAACCAGACCCATCACAAAATGAAACAGATTTTTTGAGACCACCCGATCTAATGGAAAGGGTTAAGAACAACAAATTCGACTTTTCCAAATAATCGAGATTAGGCACAAAATTTTGAGTCATATATACTAGGAATGAGCTAAAAAAATGCCTTGAAATTTCTCAAGAAGGGATATATGTGAACATACTTAGGTTTGCGACTTGCGAGAAATTTGGAAAGATCACTCGAGAACCATTATAGCTAGAGTGGTTCATGCATATGCCAAGTATAAAGTTTGATCTAACTCGATATGTCGGTTAATTAGATTGATTTTGGAAGATGGATGGTCAAACCTCGGATGGGATGGATATGTGAGTCCAAAGAAAAAAAATGGTAGTTACGTTGGGGCCGAGGAACCACATGTGCTGTCTATTATCGTTTGGACTACGTTTTCTTTGACACTAATTGAGTAATTGTTCCAACCTTCTTAATTAAGATGTTAGAAAACCCTAATAATTGATCTTAGATGAATTTTTATTTTATTTTTGCAGTTGAAGAGAAAACTTATTTGCTTTGTGTTGTGTTATATTCTAGGTAAAACTATTAAAAAAAAGTCATTTTTGGAATTTTAATTTCAAATGGGGATTTTTTGAAAAACTTATCAAGGGACTCTATTTGAAATTAAATTTTAAAGGGGCCAAAAATAAAAATTGTCCATATATTCTATGTACCATGTTTGATCCTAAACAAAGTTAAGAGGTCGTCAATTCGAATGATGTTTGAGATGAAACTAATATTATACGATGTGGTTCCATAATGTTAGGAAACTAAATGTAAACCTCATTTTTGTAGGCCTTATTCTCCGAATTGATTAGATAACCCGGATCACAAAAGAAATGTTTGACGAAGAAGAGAAAATAGAGTAGCAATGGAGAAGTATTTTCACTATTTTGGATCACTTGATCGATTAGAAAGGGAAATAATTAGAGGGAGGGCCCGTAATTGCAATTTTGCAAATATGTATATGGGCCATTTTGCTTGCTCAAGCCCACTTCAAACAGAATATAATTGTATTTCAAATGTAATTGTTTGTCCAAGTAACCGTAACATTGAAAAATAATTTCAGGAAGCATTTTTTTCTTACTTTAATCATTTGCTTGATTTAAGATAATCAAAGTATCGCTGTCCTTTTGTTCCAATCAATATCTCGATATTTTTTCATTAAATAAAAAGAAGAAAAGTGGTTGCTAATACCAAAAAAGAGCAATATATTTCGATTTTTGTTTACAATTTTCATTTATCAAGCTAGAGTGAGCTCTCAAGTCTAGACCTTTCGGGTTCTGCAAATATGGAAACAAAAATGGATTGGGAATTCCTGTGCATCTCTCTCCAACAGCGCAAATATACTCCCAAGAAAAGATTCCTCATTTCCTGTGCATCTCTCTCTCGGTGAATCTCACTTCTTTCAGATCCAGGTTTGTCTTCTCCTGCTTAGTCTTCATTTGGATGCTGAGAAAAGCTATGAACTTGAAGTTATCTACTTCAAGGTCTTAAACTTGCAGAAATTGTAAAAGAAATACTCTTTATGGTGATTTATGCTAATATGCTAATTGGGTTTTCTTAGTTACTAAATTAGGAATCATTTCCACATTTTGTTGTTTGTTAGACATTAAACTGTAATTTAGTGAGTTTATGGAAAAAAAGTTTAGATTTTTAATTGCTCCATGAAGGTTATGTTACTTTACTTATTGGTTATGGAAATTTTGAAACATTATACTGATTGTAAAGTTGTATAGTTGTCAGGGAAGATTGAAAATTTGGGTTCTTGAAGTATCAAGAATGGAGGAGATACAGTCACAATCTGATCTTTACCGTTCATCTTCATCATCTGCTAGTAGTCCTACGAGTAGAGTCCCATCTAGTCATTTTTTCTATGTAAGAAAACCTGGTTCTCTTCGACAACCTATATCATTTGAGGATTCTCCTGAATGGGAAGATACAACAGATATTGATGTAAGAATGGAAGATGAAACTGGTGGTGGTAGTGATTCTATTAATGATGCTACAGCTACACCTATTTCTCCTTCTTTATCGAAGATTAATAGCGGATCAATGGCTTCTCCTCCTGTGCCTGAAGGAGGTGGTGGTGTTGTTGTTAGGAAAATTGCAGGTGCTTCTATTGCTTGGAAAGATTTGACTGTTACTATGAAAGGGAAGAGGAAATATTCTGATAAGGTTGTAAAGAGTTCGAACGGTTATGCGTTTCCCGGGACTATGACTGTAATTATGGGCCCTGCGAAATCCGGGAAGTCTACTCTATTGAGAGCACTTGCTGGTAATAATGCTATAAAGTATTTGTGAATTTGTTCATATTTATTATCAAGAATTCATGTTTTGGCTGGTTTATCATTTGTACTTGATCTCATCTTTTATAGGAAGATTGCCTCCTTCAGCAAAAATGTATGGCGAGGTGTTTGTGAATGGTTCAAAATCACATATGCCTTATGGATCCTATGTGAGTTACTATTTTCTATAGTTTTCTTGATCTTTTCTTTCAGTTTGTTGATATTTTTTTATTGTTTTCTGTTGATGCATTGCAGGGATTTGTTGAGAGGGAAACACAATTGATTGGATCGCTTACAGTTCGCGAGTTCTTGTATTATTCAGCGCTGCTTCAGCTTCCGGGTTTTCTCTTTCAGAAAAGGAGTGTTGTGGAAGATGCGATACAGGCGATGTCTCTGAGTGATTATGCAAACAAATTGATTGGTGGTCACTGTTACATGAAGGGTCTTAGAAGTGGTGAAAGAAGACGTGTCTCTATTGCTCGTGAACTTGTGATGCGACCGCATATCTTATTCATCGACGAGCCTCTTTATCACCTTGACAGGTTCTAACCATTTCTAGACTTATGTTATTATCTTCCCTCTATGACAAGGTAGAATCTTGCATTCTAAAATTAGTCTTTTTACTCTATTTTACAGTGTTTCAGCTCTGCTTATGATGGTGACACTAAAAAAGCTTGCAAGTATGGGATGTACTCTTGTATTCACGATTTATCAAAGCAGTACCGAAGTGTTTGGATTGTTTGATAGAATCTGCCTTCTATCAAATGGAAACACACTCTTCTTTGGGGAGACACTGGCTTGCTTACAGGTATATATTAAAAAATTTGAACACGAAAAATATCTTATATCAAAGCCAAAAGGTCACTCTCTAAATTATGTTTTACTTGTTATGTGTCTCCTTGAAGCACTTTTCAAATGCTGGATTCCCATGCCCGATAATGCAAAGTCCATCCGATCATTTTTTGCGGGCTATAAACACAGACTTCGATAGGATTATTGCAATGTGCAAAAACTGGCAGGTACATTCACTAGATATGAGTTTTATTTGATTTTTTTTTTTCTAGTTTCTTGTAACGTTAGTTTTCTGATATGAGCTAGAATATAAACAACAGGACGATAACGGGGACTTTTCAGCAGTGAATATGGATACTGCTGTTGCTATTCGTACTCTCGAGGCGACTTATAAATCATCTGCAGATGCTGATTCCGTCGAGACTATGATATTAAAACTTACCGAAAGGGTAACAATTGTCTATTGATACGTTTTGGATCTTAACTTCATAACTGTAAATATATCTAAGTTTCTTTTTTTTCGGTTTTGCAGGAAGGCACACAGCTTAAATCCAAGGGAAAAGCTGGTGCTGCTACACGTGTTGCAGTGCTCACATGGAGATCGCTTTTAGTTATGTCGAGGGAATGGAAGTACTATTGGCTCCGACTTATCCTCTACATGATTCTTACACTTTGTATTGGCACATTATATTCTGGATTGGGTCACTCTTTGTCTTCTGTTGCAGTAAGTCTTCTAATCCATTCTAAACATGTCACATTTTAAGTACCAAAAACGTTCAATTTATCGTTCGATGTAAATAATTTCTTGCAGACAAGAGTTGCAGCTGTGTTTGTTTTCGTCTCATTTGCCTCACTATTGGGAATTGCTGGAATACCTTCACTTTTAAAAGAAATCAAGGTAAACCATTTCTTCTTCTTAATGTCTCTTTATCTTGAATCATATCTTATTTTTAGCTCTGAAGTTTACTATTTTGTTCTAATAGATATATAGAAGTGAAGCATCGAACCAGCATTCGGGTGCTTTTGTCTTCTTACTAGGGCAATTTTTGGGAAGCATACCGTTCTTGTTTCTCATGTCCATTTCCTCAAGTCTTGTGTTCTACTTCATGGTTGGATTAAGAGACGATTTCAGCTTGTTGATGTACTTTGTTCTCAACTTCTTCATGTGCCTATTGGTTAACGAAGGATTGATGCTCTCCATTGCTTGCATTTGGCGAGATGTTTACTGGAGCACTTTGGCTCTCATCTCTGTTCACGTAAGTTTTGTCTTTTAAGATTCATGTCCACTACTATTCTTCTTGTGGCTTATGAATTGAATATTAATTTGATTTGACTTAATTTACAACTTAGAGAAATTCACGCACGAAACCGAAGAAAGAATAGTAATCTTAGCCTAAGCCAATGAGAGTTGAAGTTAGGTAGAGACTGTATGAGTTTATTGAACTTGAATCGGTTGCTTACGAATCACTTAGATTACAAATGAGAGTTTAGTACCTCTCGAAGTGATTAGTGCCTTTAGAAATGAATAAGTCATGCTTTAGGATTGATGAATTCATTCTTCTTATGCATCATTGCAGGTGATCATGATGCTCTCTGCAGGTCACTTCAGAATCCGTAACGCTCTGCCAAAACCCGTCTGGACTTACCCGTTCGTTTACATCTCATTCCACACTTACTCCATCGAGGTTTACACATTCAACACTAACAAAAACAATCTTTTGCATCTTCCAGAGAACACTTAAGAACATTTCTTGTATGATTGAATGATTGTTGTAGGGTCTTTTGGAGAATGAGTACCTCGGGGAAGTGTTTGCAGTTGGAGAAGTGAGGAGTATATCAGGTTACCAAGCGATACGAGGAGATTACCAGATATCTCCAGATACAAATTCGAAATGGAGGAACATGCTTGTGTTGTTGGCTATGGCTTTTGGCTATCGTCTTCTTGTTTATGTTTTGCTTCGTTTTGGCCTAAACAAGAATGTATCTGGTCGTTTACTGCTTTGCCATAGGAAGAATAACAGTTCTAGGTAGATGATGAATCAGGAAATGATGATTTTAGATTATATTTTCTTTTGTTAAATATGATTTTAGATAATAATATTTTTGTAATTTTGGTAGTTGAAAATGAAAACAATTAAATTATTTTTTTGAGAAATTTGGGTAGATAGCATTAGCATGTCTTTTTAGATTTTTATATAACTTTTATATGCAATTTTTAATCCATTTGTGTAAATAGTACGGTTGAAAACAAAAATTACCGCCTTAACATATACTTGTTTTACTGGAAAAAAAAAGAAATTACCGCCTTAACATATTGATTTTTTTTTTTTTTGGTTTTTAGTGTTAAGATTGAAGATATTGAATTTATTCATTGATATTCTGTCAAACTGAAATTTAATTTGTCTTTCTCAAAATTTTGTGACGGTACTGAGACTAGTACATAACAAAATGATTTAATTTTTTTATAACAATCTTAAAATGATAACATTTCGTGAAAGGTACCAAAGCAATAGGCCTCAATGTTTCCACATTTTAGTTCATATCGTAGGTTGTAAAAATGTCTTTCTTTCAAAATAAAATGTTTTCTAATTAACTTCTAAATTGTAATCACTATAACTTTATGCTTCTCATTTTCTTTAAAATTAATTAGTTTACTAATAAACCAAAACTAACTAATATTATTTTATATGAGATGCATAAATAGTTGATGCATAAATAAAGATGCTTGATGCACATATAATGAGCCAAAGCCTAATATTTAAATAATTTCTATCCGGATCTTATTTCGATTTCTTGTGTTATGAATCTTAAGTAGCACAACCTTTACAAACCCGCCGGCTTTGTTTTCCTGCCGGAGGTGAAATGCTAATTTTCATCATGATCTTCTTTACTTTGTGAATGTTGATCTTTTCAACTTCTTCATTCACTTGTAAGAATAAACAGTTACACCAAACAACACATCAAATATAACATTTTGTCAAACACATCAAAATATAACATAATATTAAGTAATAATAACAATCGGTGGATGTTTTAAATGAATCATAAACTGTTTGAGACGTACTCATTTGATGAATTGTTCACAGCTTCGTTTAATCATCGCAACAAATCCAGCCTTTTGCTGGAGGTGAAAGGCAACTTCTTCTTCATTGTTTTGTAAAGTTGTAGTAGTAAAACATCAAACCTAATTATAAACCTCAACTTAAATTACACATAACAATATTTGGACTTATATATACATGATTCAAATTATGAAGACTTGAAAACCAATTTTTAAAAATAAAAAGACTTATAAGTTTATGTACTCTAACTTCAGAAGGGATCTTAAGATGTTTGGGAACTTGATGATGCCGCAATACTTCAAAACCAACGTTCCTAGGGTCAATGGGATGTATAAATCTGAACTTAAACTGGCTGGGGATATATGGTTGCCGAAAAGATCAAGCCCGGCCAAAGATTTGAGAGATGAGAAGAGGCTTAAGTCAATCGGGTAGCTTGTGTTTAGGAAAAAGGCTACTGTTGGACTTGAGAGTTCCAGAGAAGTGATTATGGTAAAGGGATAAAAGGGAGAGTTTGGTTAGATTCGGTACCAGTGAGCTCGTTGTGGGAAAGGTCTAAAATGGAAAGCAAGCTTAAGTTGCCAAATGAGGAAAGAACTTGACCAATGAAGCCATTAAAGGAAAGAACTAAGACCAGCTTTATTGTAATCCTGCTGTAAAAGGAAATAGAACAGAACAGATTTATTGTTTGGTTTGAGACTAACCGACTCTCATCCTTGGCTATAAAATAAATAAATAGGCTCAGCCGCAAGATGTAACCCTAATTTTCTTCTGGAATCTTTAGTATTCATTCTCCCGTCCAAAATACTATGTCTACCAGTAAGATCTGTCTCTTTCTTGAAATTGTTTGATTTGATTTCATAATATTGATCACTGATTGTTTTTAATTCGCAGAGTCTATCAAAACATGGGACGTCGTGGATTTCCAGTTCCCTAGTATCGATCCTGGTTTGATTTATGAGAAAATAAAATTAGCCTTTGAAAACAAGGATTGTTTTGGTTGTCTTGGTGACTTGTCAATGAAGGCTTATGTTGATAAGGAAAAGTTCCCCCATAATAAAACGCTCGATGTCTATAAGAATGCCGGAATTGTCATTATTCATAGTAGGTAAGAATTTCTTCAACTAGAGTTTGGAAATAAATTTCTAAAATTGTCTATTTTTTCTTTATTATATAAGTTTAACCTACTTTGTTACTTTTTAGTTTTATACATATTTCCAATGATCTTGATATATTTGGGAGAGCTTATTGTATTGTTAGCTGACATTGTTTTCTGGGCGACTGAAAATTGTCGGCCTGATCCTAAATTATCAAATTTGATTGTCATATCAAAAAACAAAAAAAAAACAAAAAATGAATTGTTCATACCTACCCTTGAAAGTTTGAAATGTATACATTTCAGTGTTCTCTTAGCACAGCCTTCGTCTGATCTCTCTCATCAACTACCTCTACCAGTTTACCTACTGTAAGCTTCCAAGAGCTTTCGCTAGAGGAGACTGATTATTTTCCTCATGGACTACTTTCTGCACGAAAATTCTAAAAAATAGTAGCTGATGCATGCAGGGGTTCTACATCTTCCTTGACATGTCAAAAATATTTGGTATCATAAACATGCATTGACGTTTCATTTCATTTCCTAGTGTAAAAACTCTGTTTTGGGTCAAATTTATTTGCTGTTTTATCCATTTCTTCAATTTTCTTCAAGAATGCTTAATTTCATAACAAGTTCCTCCAAAATTAATCATAAATCTACATGCTGGTTCATACAAAACTGAACAAACCATTATAGTAGAGAGATAAAACCTCTGATTTGTTAAAAGATTGCCAAACTCGGAAGGGAGTGAAGAGGAGATGAAGTTGTTGAATTCAACAATATTAGGATGTTATATTGTGTATCCAATAATTTTCTTATATTTAAACCATCAGTATCTTGAACGGTTTCAATCAATAATTTGTGTTGTGAGTTTCAATCGCACCTTTCTTCTAGAACACTGTATAATAAACGCTGCAAATATGACCCAAGATTCCTCTTTCTTTGTACAATGTCAAGGAGCCGGAGTCAATAAACCAACTCTTAGGGACTATATCTAAAGAACTCAAGACACTCTCGTTTTTGGTTTACAAAAATGTGTCTCATAACAAACTCAATGGTGAAATACCACAAGGATCTTTTGTGGTCTTCCGTTCTGAGGAAAGTTTCTTTGTCATTAGCGCCCCCCCCCCCCCACCAACACAACATCATAAGCAACAAGACGACGAAGAGGAACAGGTGTTGAACTTGAAACCATTGGCTATAGCCTATAGGGTATGCTCCTGGAGTGGTTCTCGAAATGGCAATAGGTCAAACCATTGCTTCATACAAGCCGTATAAGCCGGAGTGGCTAGAACCATTAGGATCTTTTTGTTTTCTTTGTTTGTCTGAGCTGAGTCAAGAAAACGTGTGTGCTCTGCTCTGTATTGTATTTTGTTAAATCAAAGCTACGTGGGAAAACATCAAATAGAGAGGAGAAAATAAAAGCATGTCAGATAACATGAGAAACTCTCTTTTAAGTATTGACTTATTAATTACAAGAGAAAAGAAATATACAAATCAAACTGTTGGAGTAAGCTTGTCCTTGATTGGAAATGAAGAAAGATCTGACTGAAACAAAGAAGATGAGTTAGAGAAAAGGCACATGGAAATTAAAATAAAAAAGAGAAAAGTCGGTCAATTAAAAAAGAAATTATTCTTATTTAGTTATTATATTAACAAATTATTTAGTTTATTTCTTTATATCTATTTAAAAATTATCTAGAATTGCATTAATGATTTCACTATAAATATGTAGCTCATGAGAGCAATATGAATCATCCAATTAATACAAGCTTTTAGAACATTTATTATTCTCAATAATTCTTGTTCTGAAGGCAATCTTAGTTTCTCTTTTCTTAATCACAAAGTTCAACACTCCAATTTCATTAATACATACGCATAAACAGAAGAAAAAACACACACTTAACTTGAACAACACACATGATAATCCTAGTAATTTCGTTTGACATGTTAAGGTTGTTGATCTCTAATGCTTAGAGTCCAATGTTGATGAAGATTTGATGCGTAGTTGCATATCTTTCGATCTTTGTGTTTTGTAAGACGATGGAGCTTGTCCATGACCAGCCGTGTTTCTTTAGCGGTTGAGGATATTGAGTAGCTGATGAGTAAAGATAGAGTCTCTACACAGATACAAGTCTCTTCTTTGGCCGCGAGAATTCCTTTTGCGTTTGCAATATCCGCTGATTTTTTAGCGATATCGAACAACTCCAACATCTCTGCCATGTTCTTCTTTGAAGAGGGTTGCTTCTTCATCTGTTGGAGAGGTCTCGATGTTTGTCTAACAGACTTGTAAACACCAGATTTCTTCAAGTTTTGCTTAATCACCACGCCCAGTTCATGAGCCCTAGATCTAGGGTTTTTCACCGGTTGCTTCTTCGTTTGGATCATAGGCTTCGTCGTTGCAAAAGAATCATCCTTGTTCAAGTTTTGGATCATAGGCGTCGTCGCTACTCCGTGAGTCTTAGATCTCTGATCTTGATTTTTCTTCAACCCCAAAAACTCAGTCTTCTCTTTACTCTGCAGAGGGTTTTTCTTCATCAACACCGAAACATTCTCTGAGTTAGAAGCTTTAACTGCAGAATATACCAAACGATGATGAAGATCAGATATCTCAGTAGCATTGGAATCTTCATTAATCGAGTGAAAGATAGGATTACTCTCAAGTCGCAGCTTTGGATATCAAAATATGGAAACAAATACTTCCATATATATCTTAGAGGGCTCGGCCGAATATAAAACAGAGCAGATTTTGTTTTTTTTTTGTTTGAGACCAACGGACTCTCATACCTTACCATTAATCAAAAATTTGATATCCAAAGCTCCGACAAAGGGCCCGGCCCAATATAGAACAGAGCAGTTTTTTTTCCCCTTAATCAAAAATAAAAACCAACAAAAAAATTAAATAATAAAATATATATACTTTTTAATTTCTTATTTTTTCTAAAATATGTTATATTTTATTACTTCAATAAAATTTAAACGTTTATTTTCAAATTTATATTATTTTAAATTATTTAAACCTCCATAATCTTTTTTACACGTTTCTAATTATTTGAACAAACAAATTAATTTTTTTATAGAATCCAAACTAATTTACGATCTCTCATAAAGGAAAGAAGTCACAATTGTTCTCTCCTAAAAGGAATAAGTAAAAAAACAAAAGAGGTGGAAATCCACTATGAGAGATTTGCTTATTCTGAGCCAAGTCTCATACACTAATATTGATCTAGAGGAGGGAGCAAGGCAGTGGAATTTCTGCTAGAGATTAAAAATGATGGTGAATGAAAACTCGATGACTAAAAAGAAAAGAAGTCGTGAAAACCAAACATCTTCAGTTATAAAGTACAAAATATGAATAAAATCGAGAGATGGTGAGGGAAGAGTTGAGCTAGAGGATGTTGTTGAAAAATGTCAAAAACCAAGTAATGGTGAAGGTTTTTGGCGAGTGAAGGTGCGAGAAGGAAATGATATCCTGTTGGGAACCGAGATAAGATCTGAACAAGGGGACATCAAAGAGACAACAAAGATCTTGTCAGAAGAACGTCTCGCCTATATATGAGCAAAAACATAGTCACCGGTCACCAGATCTATTTTTCTAGTAACTAAACGAATATCTATCTCTAGAGTGAAAAAATATACAAAGTCAAGATTATAAAGAAGAGAGAAGATCACAAAGCTGAAGAGCAAGATAAAACAAGTGTATAGATCGAGTGCAAAGAAAGAGGGGTGAGTGATAATTAGTGGTGTTGTGAGAAATTATACTAGAGAGCATTAGGTTTCTTCAGATTCAGGGGAAGAGCTTTGTTGCAAGTAGTAGCGTCTTTTCTGCCATGAGTCAAACAAGATTCCTTGGGAATATTTTTTGAAATAGTAAGAGAACCGTTTGGAAAACAATCAAAAGGGTACATTTTTTTTGTAGTTTTCTCTAATTTAAATAACATATCATTGTATAAACATTACACCAAGTAGCACTAGTATTTGTAACAAATGATGAAGAAAGCTTATGCATTTTGTTCCTCTTATATTTCTGAAATCAAATCTACTCTATATTAAAAGGATAAAATTTTTAGTATGTATGAACTTAATTGCATGATATATCGCATGACATCCGTTAGAAAATCTAGTAAATGCAAATCTAATCGTTTACTTAAATGTATTTTTGGAAGATAACTTTATACTAAACTAGATTAGGAGCTGTCAGCTGGATGGGTTTTTTAATTTTAAAATAAATTAAATGTAAGTAAATTCATTAAATTAAATATTTGTTGTTAAAGATATATCTTAAATTATTTTAGAAAAAAAGTAGAAAAATGTTTAGTTAGAGAAAATAGTTATTTTACAATTTTTTTTACATAAATAATTTAATTTAACTTTCTATATTAAAATTTTATTATTACTATATTACAATTCTATATCATGTTTAGTAGCTTTTGGTTCCATTTTGTTGTTTATTTTTCCGACCACCGTATAGTATAAACATGCACAAAATATCTAAAACCCGAATAACCAAACCGAATCCAACCCAAAAAGGGGTACCAACCCAACAAAAATCCGAATGGATCCTAGACTCATATATCCGAAAGACCAAATCCAAACCAAACGAAAAACCAAATAGATATCTGAAATATTTAAAATTCAATTATATACCCAAAAATATTAATTATATTTAAATTTTATTTAACCTAATTACCCTAAAATTATAAACCCAAAAATACCAATTATTTTCATACTTAAATAACTAAAATATCCAAAATTAACAAAAAATATCTGAAAGTTCATAGTTATATTTGTGAAAATTTCACTAATTTTTTTTATTTATTTTTTCTGATATTTCGTGTACCGGAACTTTATTCAAACTTAGAACAACTGAACCAAACAAAAAATTTTAAATACATGAATTTGGAAAAATAGGTGTCTAAACCTGAAAACCCAAAAATCTGAACCAAACCCGAATGCACAGGTCTAGTGTGAAATAATTAAAAAAATGAATCCGGTAACCGTTGGTTATGTTTTTGCTCATATCTAGGCAAAAAGTTATTCTGGTAAGATTTTCGGTTTCTCTTTGAAATCATCTGGTTAGATCTTTAATCGATTCCAAACCGAATATCCTGTTTTCTCGCACGTTCACTCGCCAAAATCTTTCACAATTCTTTAAAAATTTATAAATTTATTAGAACTTAAATAGTATAATAATATAAAAATCTAAATTTGGAAAAATGTTGAAATTTTATTGAAATGAAAAGATTTAATATATATTAGAAAAAACTTTAAAAAAAAAACTAAAAATTATCCACTTTATTATTTAATTTTTTCTTTGATTTTTCTTTTTGTTTAAAGAAAACAAAGTTAGCATAATTTTTATTACATGTGTCATAATCTTATCAATCAACCGACACGTGTCATGATATTATTAATTATAATTTTGACACGTGTCGATCTCTCGTGAGTACAACCCAATTTTATATAATAAGATATCTACTACTATGTTGCCAAATAACCATTTCACTATACTAAAATTAGTTTCCAAACATAAAAAAGAGTTTATACTAAAACAAAATATCTTATAATCAATTTTTAATTATTAATTAACAATTTTAGAAAGAAACAAATCTTCACAAAATCTTTTTAGATAACGATTTTCAGAAAACTACTAAAATTTAACTTTTACAAAAAAAAAACTGGATAATGAAATTATCCACAATCACTAATGATTCTCAAACTGTGTAAATGAGTAGACAAAATAATCAAATCAAACTAGTAAACTGAAACCATAGGTGGAATTGGAAAAACCCCATAGCTGAAACCAAATTTTGGTTTGGTTAATGTTCAGTTTGACGACATCTTTAATTCCGAATTAAACCAAAACCAAATAAGCTGAATTGAATTAATGAAAATATACGTTTTCTTGAGTAGTTTTTTTCTTTTTTTCTTTTTTGGTGTTAAAAAAAAAGTGAATTAAAGCGTGTAGAACAGTAAAGTATCCTCAAAACAAATAAAAGTTGACAAAAATCGATACAATTCATAATAATTTATAAAAATTCTGTAAATTTAATAATAATAATAATTTTACGCTTTCCCATTACCATTAGATAAACCACCACCACCAACCTTAGCCAAAAGTCCATCAATAAACAAACCCAAATTCATCTCAGAAGATCCACTGTTACTCACCGCACCTACCAAACTCATTTTCACCCGTCCGATCTTCTCCTTAGAAACACCACACATCAAACGGTTAATATTCATCTTGACTTCATCTCTTCCAAAATCTCTCCGATCTTCACAAAGATTAATCCCAATCTCCCAATCATCAACCACAAGCTTCCGATTCGTAACCTGATCAGTCAACAATGGAAAACAAAGCAAAGGAACCTCACACCAAATCGTCTCCAAAATCGAATTCCAACCACAATGAGTCAAAAATCCACCAATACTTGAATGTGACAACACTGTCATTTGACAACACCATGGAATCACAATCCCACGATCTCCAGCTTCCGATTCGAATCCTTCCGGTAACGGTTTAATCTCATCGGAGCTTACAATGTCCGGTCTAACCACCCAAACGAAATTAACCTTACTTTGCAAAATCCCATAAGCGATTTCGGTTAAATCTTTCTTCGTGACGTGAGCGTAACTACCAAATGAGATGTATAGAACCGAACCTTTCGGTTTAGTGTTGAGCCATTGAGTACAATCCGATTCTGACCAAAGAGATGTTGTGACTGAACCACCGGTTTGGTTATTGAACGGTATGATTGGACCGATTGCGTAAAATGGGGATTTTGAATTTAGAGCTTTGATTGTTTTGTCTTCGAATTGCTGAATTGTGTTGCATAATACGAAATCGACTTTTTTCACGTCTTCGAATGCTTTGAAGATGATTTGGTGTACGACGGAGGAAGTATCGGTTTCTTGAAGATACGACGCCGTGTCTTTTGGGTTTATTGCTGCTACTCCGGGAATGTAATCGATTAGATCGCCGCGGGTTTCTAGAAAAAAAAGATATGGGGAGATTTTAGATAGTTTTGAAAGTTCAAGGATGAGTTTAGTAATTATTAAAAAGGTTAAAATTATTAAATAGATTTGGTTGGATGTTAACAAAGTGAATTTATGGACCCCCTGACATTATTCACATGCATCATTACATGACAAAAGTAAAAGTCCCTACGCTTTTATGCAAAGTCCCTACTAATATTATTTAATTAATTTTCCCATATTTATATCGTTTTGCTTAATTTTTTTTGTTTTTTTCCTTTTTGGTCGGCAAATATGAGCCCTTTATTTAAGGGCTATTTAAAATATAATGATGATCATGGTGAAAAATATAAATAAAGTAAAATTATGTGTGTTTTTTAATTTACACAAGAAACCTTTAATAATTTGAAGGTAAAAAAGTTGGACTATTGTTTACCTAAAAAGAAAATCAAGGTACTTTATGATTTACCTAATTAATGGAATATGTAAAGCTAGTAAGTGGCTTAGTGCATACATCCATTATTAATACAATTTTTTAACTCAATCAAATATTTGTAAAGATCAATAAGAAACATGGACCATACAACAACAACAACAACAATAAAAATCTGTATGGCCAATCTGTCTCAATGATAAAAATAATCATTTGCACAAAAATGATGTGATATTTGTTTATTTATATAAAAAAGCCTTTAATAATTTGAAAGTAAATTTGTATTCAACAAAAGATTATTTACCTAAAAATCAAGGTTATTTACCTAATTAATGGAATAACTAAAGCTAGTTAGTGGCTTAATTAGTGCATATACCGTTTCTTAATACAATTTTAAACTCGATAAATGTTTCTAAAAATCAATAAAAAACAGAGACCATACAACAACAACAATAAATCCTTATGTTCTATCTGTCTAAAATGATTAAAAAAAAAATAACAGAATATTCGATTGGATCGGTGAACATGCAATGAAATATCTTAAATATATACCTTTCAAAGCCGACAAAAAAAAAATATATGTATATATATATATATACCTTTCAAAATAATTATATAGACGTTGACCAAAAAAAAGATGAATTCTTGAAATGTGAAAGATCTACCGATATTATTTACGAAATAAAATGTAAATTATAGAAGGAGGGTAATTAATTTTACCTTGAGCACCAAAATGACCATGAATCCGAAGCAGATCCATATGGTAATAAAGCGAGAAAACCAAAGCAGCTTCGGTCCAAAACGAAACACAAACCAAACCAAACTTCCTCGCAACCACCGACGGCCAAACAAAGAATGTGTCGGCGATCATCACATTCACACCGGAGTCTCCAACAACAAGACTCGCCACGAGCTCTTCCACGTGTGCATAGAACACGTGAAGCAACGACGATTGGTACGTGTCATGGTTCAAAGACCGGTCAAATCCAACCGGAAGACCATCGGAAACCGTCGCATACCTAATGTCAAGACCAGACTCCGACCTAACTCCGGCGAAAATATCTTCTTCGGAGCCGTTAGTGATCTGGTGGTGGATGTAATGAGTATTGACGAAAGTCACGGTGATCCCCTGCGACGCGAGCTTGATGGCTAAGTGTACAAATGGGTTTACATGTCCTTGAAATGGGTATGGGATCAAGAGAGCATGAAGATGATGATGATGATTTTTAGGGTTTTTTATAACGTCCGCCATTAAAATGAGATTTTTTGAGAAGGAGATGAAGAAGAAGAAATGAGAGAAATTTAAGGTTTTTTTTTGGGGGTTTTAATCAAATAAAAAGAAACTGTGATTAAGAAAAATAAAATATAGATTGGGGCAAGTTGGGAATAAATGAATGACTTTGCATTGATTCGCGGAAACATCCATAGAAGTGGATGGTTAGTGGCATTTCTATGCATTTTCTTTCATTTTTTTGTCTCTTTTGAATTTAATATGATTATTTAATGAATTTTTTCCTTAAAAAATATCTTTCATCTAATCCAGTAAGTAACCATGGAGAAAATCTAGTTCCAATAAAAGGTTATGACCATTTGGATTAGGATGGGGATGTTTAAAGTTGCTGAGTCAAAGTGGTTAATATGTCAAATATATTCTCCGTATTGTAAACGAGATATATCATTTTTATAGAAGAAAATAAAAGATGAATAAATTTCTTACTTGGGTTTTTATATATTCCTCTAAAGGTTTTACGAATCCCTCTTTTATTATTTATATGGATATATTCTAAGAAGATTATCACGAATATGAATTTCTGAAAAAACTTTATGTATTTGATGTATCTTGCAAATAATTTATATAATTTTGGATGTAAACTGGACAATTAACGTCCAAAGAAATTTCAAGGGATCAAAATCGGTGATTGAGGAATAGTCATAACTCATAATTAAGACTCATAACTCATTTTTTGTTTGCTAATCATCATTTATTCTTTACGCTTCCTAATGATAATTGATAAATCATGTCGCATGATTAAAGATACCACTACAAGAAAACACGCTGGAACAGACGGAAAAATCCGTCGGAAATCCGTCGGAATTGGCCAATTCGGCGAGTTTCGACAGTCTATTCTCTCGTCGAAATAAAAATTCCGTGAAATCCGTCAAAAATTATAGCAGTTTCCGGCGGATATCAATCCGTCGGAAATCGTCAGCCAGTTTCCGGACACATTCGCCGGTTTCCGGCGGACATATTTCGACAGTTTCCGGCGGACATATTTCAGACGGTTTTTGTCGGATATAAAATTTTATTAATAATATTAATAATATTTAATTTATTGTAATTAATATTAATTAATTGCAATTAATTATAATTAATATATAAAATTAATTCGGAATAAATATAAATTAAGATTTAAAATTATAATTATAAATAAATTTTAATTATTTAATTTTAATTACAATTAAAATTAAATTTAAAATTAAAATAAAAAATTAAGAAATAAAATTCTTCATCTTCATCTTCTTCTTCTTCTTCTTCATCTTCTTCTTCTTCTTCTTCTTCTTCTTCTTCTTCTTCTTCTTCTTCTTCTTCTTCTTCTTCTTCTTCTTCTTCTTCTTCTTTATTTTCTTCTTATTCTTCTTCTTCTTATTTCTATTCTTCTTCTTCTTCTTCTTCTTTCTTCTTCTTCTTCTTCTTTACTTCTTCTTCTTCTTCTTCTTCTTCTTTATTCTTTCTTTATTTTCTTCTTCTTTTCTTCTTCTTCTTTCTTCTTTTCTTCTATTTATTTCTTCTTCTTCTTCTTCTTCTTACTTCTTCTTCTTCTTTAACTATTATTTATTTATTTCTTACTTCTTCTTCTTTAACTTTTTCTTTATTCTTCTTCTTCTTTCTTATTTATTATTTATTCTTATTTCTTTAACTTCTTCTTTTCTTCTTCTTCTTCTTCTTATTTATTTATTCTTCTTCTTCTTCTTCTTCTTCTTTATTTATTTATTCTTCTTCTTCTTCTTCTTCTTATTTACTTTTCTTATTTCTTCTTCTTTAACTTTCTTCTTCTTCTTCTTCTTATTCTTCTTTATTTATTCTTCTTCTTCTTCTTTATTTATTCTTCTTCTTCTTCTTCTTCTTCTTCTTCTTCTTCTTCTTCTTCTTCTTATTCTTATTTAACTTCTTCTTCTTCTTCTTCTTTATTCTTCTTACTTCTTCTTCTTCTTTATTTATTCTTCTTCTTCTTCTTCTTCTTCTTATTTATTATTCTTCTAACTATTTATTCTTCTTCTTCTTCTTCTTCTTCTTCTTCTTCTTCTTCTTTAATACTTCTTCTTCTTCTTCTTCTTCTTCTTATTTCTTCTTCTTCTTCTTCTTCTTCTTCTTCTTCTTCTTTATTATTTAACTATTCTTCTTCTTATTTTCTTCTTCTTCTATTTCTTCTTCTTCCTATTCTTCTTCTTTATTTACTTCTTCTTCTTCTTCTTCTTCTTCTTCTTCTTCTTCTTCTTCTTCTTCTTCTTATTATTTATTCTTCTTCTTCTTCTATTTCTTATTCTTCTTCAACTATTCTTCTTCTTCTTCTTTTTCTTCTTATTTATTCTTTTATTTATTCTTCTTCTTCTTCTTCTTCTTCTTCTTCTTCTTCTTCTTCTTCTTTATTTATTTATTTTTTCTTTCTTTTTCTTCTTCTTTATTTATTCTTCTTCTTCTTCTTTTATTTATTCTTCTTCTTCTTTATTATTTATTTATTTATTCTTCTTTATTTAACTTAACTATTATTTATTTATTCTTTTTTTATTTATTATTATTTATTATTATTTATTCTTCTTCTTTATTTATTTTCTTATTTATTTCTTCTTTTATTTTTATTTATTTTTTATTTCTTCTTCTTTATTTCTTCTTCTTCTTCTTCTTTATTTTTTTATTTATTTATTTCTTTTATTTCTTCTTCTTCTTATTATTTATTCTTCTTTTATTATTTATTTATTTCTTCTTATTCTTTATTTATTATTTATTTATTCTTCTTCTTTTTATTATTATTTATTCTTCTTCTTCTTCTTCTATTATTTATTTCTTCTTCTTCTTCTTCTTCTTCTTCCTATTTATTTCTTCTTTATTTATTATTCTTCTTCTTTATTCTTCTTCTTAACTATTCTTCTTCTTCTTCTTCTTCTTCTTCTTCTTAACTATTATTTATTTATTTATTCTTCTTCTTTATTTATTTAATTATTTATTATTCTTCTTATTTATTTATTTCTTCTTCTTTTTATTTAACTATTCTATTCTTCTTCTTCTTATTTATTTATTCTTCTTATTTATTTATTTATTTACTTCTTTCTTCTTATTTATTATTTCTATTTATTATTTATTTATTCTTCTTCCTTCTTCTTCTTCTTCTTCTTCTTCTTCTTCTTCTTCTTCTTCTTCTTCTTCTTCTTCTTCTTCTTCTTATTTATTCTTCTTCTTTCTTCTTTATTCTTCTTCTTCTTCCTCTTCTTGTTCTTCTTCTTCTTCTTCTTCTTCTACTGCTGCTTCTTCTTCCTCTTCTTTATTCTTCTTCTTCTTCTTCTTCTTCTTCTTCTTCTTTCTTCTTCTTCTTCTTCTTCTTCTTCTTCTTCTTCTTCTTCTTCTTCTTCTTCTTCTTCTTCTTCTTCTTCTTCTTCTTCTTCTTCTTCTTCTTCTTCTTCTTCTTCTATTATTCTTCTTCTTATTTCTTCTTCTTCTTCTTCTTCTTCTTCTTCTTCTTCTATTCTTCTTCTTCTTCTTCTTCTTCTTCTTCTTCTTCTTCTTCTTCTTCTTCTTCTTCTTCTTCTTCTTCTTCTTCTTCTTCTTTCTTCTTCTTCTTTATTCTTCTTCTTCTTCTTCTATTCTTCTTCTTCTTCTTCTTCTTCTTATTTCTTCTTCTTCTTCTTCTTCTTATTCTTCTTCTTCTTCTTCTTCTTCTTCTTTCTTCTTCTTCTTCTTCTTCTTCTTCTTCTTCTTTTTTCTTCTTCTTCTTCTTCTTATTCTACAATGCGAAATGAATTAGCGAGAAAAAGTAAAATATATAAAAACAAAATTCCGACGGATTTATCCGTCGGAATTCCGTCGGAAATGGCGAAAAATTTAAACAAATTTAATTCACGCGGGCAACTTACGCGGTTAAATTTTCATTTTCCGTCGCAAATCCGTCGGAAATAAATCCGACGGATTTCCGACGGATAATCTAAAAATATAATAAAACTCATATGCAACATATTTAACACATTTGATATAGTATCCGTCGGAAATCCGTCGGAAATTTCCGACGGATTTCCGACGCGTTTGTGGTTTTGTGGTCGTTTACGATCCGTTTCTCTTGAAATATGTTTGTAATATGAATTGTTACTCATTTCAATGACAAAATACTAACAAATACCTTGTTACATATTAAATATACCAAAATTAGAAAATATTATGAATTTTGTTTATAAATCATCGCTAAGTATATGTATCATTGTCTACAACATGTAAACATGATTGTATGAATTTTTCTAATTTTGGTATATATGATAGATAACAAGGTTTTTGGTATTAGTTTTTGATTGGAATGAGTAACATAACATACTACAAACATATTTCAAGAGAAACGGATAAATAGCGATACTAAAACCGTCGGAAATCCGTTGGTAATCCGTCGGAAATTTCCGACGGATTTCCGACGGTTTTGTGGTTTCACGTGTCTCGTCCTAAGGTTTAGTCTGACATATGACTAGACAAGCCGAAAAACAAATTTCGTCAAAAATCCGTTGGTAATCCGTCGGAAATCCGTCAGAAATCCGTCGGAAATCCGTCGGAAATCCGTCGGAAATCCGTCGGAAATCTGTCGGAAATCTGTCGGAAAATTTCCGACGGATTCCCGATGGAATCGGCAATTCCGACGTAATTTCCGACGGAATATAAATCCGTCGGAAAATTTCCGACGGATTTCCGACGGAATCGTCAATTTTCATGTCTATCGGAAATACGTCGGGAATCCGTCGAAAATTTCCGATGGAATCGGCAATTCCGACGTAATTTCCGACGGAATATAAATCCGTCGGAAAATTTCCGACGGATTTCCGACGGAATCGTCAATTTTCATGTCTATCGGAAATACGTCGGGAATCCGTCGAAAATTTCCGACGGATTTATATTCCGTCGGAAATTCCGTCGGAAATGCGGTAAATTTCTTGTAGTGTACTCTTATCAAAATATGAGGAGGTTTCGTGACAGACTGGTTAATTTGAGAAAATCTGTCATTACTTTTGGAAGTTAAGTTAAAGCTGAAGTCAAACAAAGAATAAACATATTTTAGGGATTCATAATGAAGGAGGAGGAGGAAATTATCTTGGAATTCTTGAACAATTTGAGGATAAAATAGTGAAATATTAAATATATCAATGATAAAATGAAAGAGAGAAGTCAAGACTGGAACAAAAAAAATTATTTCTCCGGGAAGGTTGGAGAGATGGTTCTCAAATCGATGGCTATGGGCTTATGGCGATGCCCATCTACTCCATGAATATTTTTAACTTCCAAAATAAATATGTGAAGAGATCAATGGTGTTCTAACACGTTTTTAGTGGAGCTCGGATGAAGAAAAGGAATGAGAGCATTAGTTTGCTTGGAATACAGATTGAATGTACCAAAGAAAGAAGGGGGATTGGATTTTAGAGATCTTGAAATTTTCAATTTTGCTCTTCTTGGTAAACAGGTTTGGCGTCTCCTTCGCCACCCTTATTGTTTGATGGCTAGACTCATTCATCAAAAGATATATCAATGAACAATGATACAAAATGTTTTGAATGCAACTCAACAATCTAAGGCTTTGTAGGAATTGGCCATTTGGTAGGCTCTTGTGTCATCGAAATTAATTTTGAAAGAGCGGTATGAAGTTCTTAACTTCCAATATGGTGAGACAACATAGACATCATCCACATTATCATTTCTAGTTGTGAATGAAGAGGGGATAGACTATAAGTGCCCCCAAGAGCACTTGAATACATAACGATTAGTCTTCCTTATTAGTATATTTTGACTTGAAATGCAAACATTTTTATGAAACTATATTGTTTAATTATTCAACTAAATTAACACAAGCAGCCCATCCCAGGCCCAACAGTTAAAGTTTAAGATTTGTTTTTGTCAACCCAAAACGCAAGGAAACCATGCGAGCCTAAGAAATACATAAAGGTGCAGAAGAGAAACCGAAATTGGACGATCTCGTCGCTTTAAAAAACAGTTCTGTAAGAAGAGGTTAACGTATCGTTGCATCTAGGTGAGCCCAAACTAAAGAAACCAAAGTTTTTTTAGCTGAACCCGGAAATTGATTATTGATCCCCTATACCAGTTCCCGGTTTATTTTGGTTTGATAGCGATTTGATTAAATCCCCAAAATTTTTATGTCGTAGTTGTGCATAGTATTATTATTATTCTTTGCGGACAAAGACGTATCGGTATCAAGTTGTGTAGCAATGGATAATGACTAACATAAAACTCACCAAAGACACAATTCGCAAAGTCGATTATTGCTCATGAAAAGAAGAGTTTAGAAACATAAAATTAGCTTAAGCTTGAAACACCATGGCTCACAATAGTATTAACCAATAAGAAAAATGATGAACACCATATATATGTATCAAGAACATAAAAAGTAGTAATACAAAAAAAAAGAAGAAGATAACGGCCGTGCTAAGAGCCAACGATCCTAAATATTTGCCATAAGCTTCAAATCCTCTACATGGTCTAAAAAGACATAAGCCATACAACTCCATGTAAGCTTCCATTCCTTGGATTCCAACTTTAGTGATAGTGTTTCCTCTCGGGATTGTAATAAACAAAAAAGAAAGACTCATGACTGCTAATATCGTACGGTGACCACACAATTTCACCCGTTTTAGTCATTCCAACAAAGCGTAACTTAGTCCATGCAACTATAGACACCCAAGGAGAAGGCAAAACAAAGGTTTACCTCAACCATTGAACATGTTTCTCAGCGTATTCTAGAAGCCACAGTGTGATACCTTTATAAAAATATTTATTAGAACAGTTGGGCTGAAGCATAGCTAATTTACTAGAGCTGATTCAAGTTTTCCATCCATGTCTTGACCTATTTTCATATAACTAGATTTCTCAGTTCTAATATCAAAGCAAACTATATGAGAGAAAACCCGTCGTAGCACCCTAAACCCCTAGCTACATAATACAAAACACCATTGATGCATATCCAATCATATACCTCTTCTCCGAATTCTCTACGATCCACTGAAACAGCAAAAAATGGTATATTACATTTGATCATTCTCCATGACCTAGTTCCTAATGTTAGAACTTAATGCTCTATTATAAGATCATAAGGGCGTCTATCATAATTACACGCGGTCATGCATAATAATTTGAATTGTCTCTGCCAACTGGATCATATCCTAAACAGCTTTTCACTACACACCTACCTTGTTTCAGTTTCAGTTTTGGTAAGGTTAAGCATTGTCCTGTGCTAGGGTTACATATTAAATGCTCAGGATAATTTCTTTGAGAATTACCGCATACCAAACCACGAACATGACGACAAATATCGGAGGTATATTTAAATAGGAAGCTCATATGATACTGGCAGTTATACTAGGACAAGAACTTTGAGGCTGTGGTGATGAGAAGAACATTTTGCTGCCTATTAGACAAGCCAACTAAAGCTTCGGGGAAGATGAAGAACGATTCAGTGAACTATGAACTGTGGAATGTGGAATCCCATAGCTTCGCAAAGAAATCTCGCTATAGACTTTGTCGGCAATTTTAAGAGTATTGCGATAACGAGATCCAATGGGATCTGTTCGGATTTTTCTCCTTCATTCCTTGGATTCGAACTAGCTTGTGTCTTGAGCCGTGTCATCATGGTGGAGATGCTTCTCTTAAAACCCTAAAGTCTGTCTTCTTCTTCTTTTTTTTAAAACTAGTATAGGGATCTAAGTGAATAATAATAGTAGTATGAGGGTCTGAATGTGAATACTAAAATGATGCCGGCGTGACAATCTAAGCGACGACGTTTCAAAGTTTTAACCTATTCAACCCATCTAAACTCTGAACAAGCCAAAACCGACAATTAAATCCTATCAACACCAACTAAAGATATACTACACCTAGCAAGACCGTGAAAAATATAGATCATTCCAACTGAAACAATAACAATTAACAAATATCTTCAAATCACAAAAGAGAAAATGTGAAGATATCAATAAAAAAAAGTATAGATTTTCGACATGAAAAAACAGGAGGTCTGTATATTAATGTATATAGTTAGCTAAGCCTTAGAGTTAGGGTTAGCCGCTTAAAACATATTTCACAAGAAACAAGAAGCATAAAGTTTAGGGTTTTTTGTGAGTGTCTAAGGGTGTTGTACAACAGTCTTGTATGAATAGTTGTACGAGAGTTTGGATCATTAGAAATTGGTTAGTGACAAATGTCTTTAGCTTGTGTCAATTTGATTAAGCAGATCTGTAAACTTGTTTAAAGTGATATCTAATAAATATATTTTTTTAACAGAACTCTCTAAGTTACATATGATTGTCTCTGTTTTAGTAATTTCACTTATGATTTGTGCGCTCTCCACAAGTTCAACATGACCTTGGTATGTCTACAAAAAAAAAGTATTATTATGACGAAATTTTGAGACGAAAAATAAATGTTACAAATTTGTGACGTTTCAGTTATGATTTTGTGACCAAATTTGTTTGTTACTAATGCGTAGCTATTTAGTCACAGTACTGTGACAGAATATATCGTAACCAAAATTTGTCATAATTTATTATTAGTCGTAATAATTGTGACGGTATTGTGACCAATGTAGTCATAAGTTAGTTACAAATTTTATTGGATATGTGAGTAATAGTTTGTGACATAGCAGTGACTATATGCTAGTCACTAATTGGTACCAAAAAATTGTTAGTCACAAATTGGTACAAATAATTTGTTGTAACTAATTCTACGTAAATACATGACTTATTTTGAAATAAAATAGTTACAATAATATGTTATAGTTACCTATCATATTTTTAACTATTAAAATTATAATGTTAACTATTTAAAAAATTGAACAATATTTTAAATGTAACTTTATTGTTTATCAAGTATATAAACAAAACAACAAGAAAATTAATAGAAAAAACAAAGCTAGAATAACATAGGCAAATAAATCTTTAGCATATCTACAATCATAGCTCTTTCCATTTCTTTGACTCGTTGAAACTCTTCAAGCTCCCTTTCATATTGTGGTAACTTATTTAAATCGAATTCTGGAGTAGTATGTGATTTGATCATGTAAAAATCTCTTGAACATTCACATTTTTCTTCTTTTTCTTTCATTTCTTTCTTCTCACCTTCTTCTTGCTTCATATCGTTTTCAGAAAAAAAAAAGAGAAAAACATTTACTAAGAAATAAATAGTTTTGGTGTCTTAATTTATAGTATAGTATTGTTAAAAGATTCCTATTTTGTCGTGAAAAAATAAAATAGTTTTGATAATTACAAAGTTTTTTTTCCATTTTCTTAGTAACTATATTTTCTATAAATATTTTTTCATGTGTAAATTTATTTTAAAAACAAATGTTAGTATTGAATATTTTGGGAAATATTTTTAGAAATGTTTTTTAGAAAACAATGGCTTGATTCACTCTTGCCCTCATCGCTCACCTCCCTTAGCTTTTGGCAAATATTATATTTACGAAGGTTTTAAAAGTACAACAAACAAATTAATTAAAAATGATTCAATTTTAATTACATAGATTAAAACAGAATATATTAGAATATAAAATTAACCTACGATACTTTTGTAATGTTAATTTATGATTTATGAAAAATATAGAAATAACTCTAGAAATCTCCAACGCCTTCTTCAACACAGTCCATCCACAAGAAATCTAGCTGCTTACCATCCTCAGTCTCACCAGATACTATTCTGCCAAGAGCACCAGCCATTGCCGTAGATATTATACACAGCCCGAAGAACATAATTACCCCTCTTACTGCCCTAAACACAGCTCCCGTTCCGAGAAAAGCCACAACACCACTCTCAATCCCTGGATAGATCAATCCAACAACTCCAACTATTACCCTAACGTAAACTGTAGACTCAAGGTGAAAATTTTTCTGCTGCACCTTATACGTAGATCAATTCCATGTTTTAATTTTTTTATGCATCCCTTAAATACTATGTAAGTCACAGCAAAAATACTGCTTTTTGGTTTGCCTAGGAACCAATTAATCTATCAGACTTGGAAAGAGAAGCGGTGAATGAAACCTTTGTCATATTATATATCTCATTGTTTTTCTACATTATCTCTTTACTATATACTACCAATAATCTTCTCATCCAAATTGTCGACTTTCTGAATTTGAGTTTTGATATTTCAGGTCTAACATAATGTCGTCGAGTAATAATATTCAAGTTACGAGACGTTGGATGTATGAAAGGATTGATCCAACAACTAATCAAGTTTCAGAAGAATTTTACCAAGAATTAGAGAATTTATGAGATTTGCTAAAAATCAACCTCTATTTCTCATGGTGAAGATTACAATACGGTAGACAATCATTCTGCTAGTGGAGATGCTTTCGGATCCGAGTCTCAGACGGAGCCAGTGGATCCATATGTGGAAACGGTTTCAGATGCATTTGGTAATACATAGTCAAGATTTGGTCAAAACATGAAAGAAGAGCCCAATGTCGAGGCGAAAAAGTTTTATGATCTTTTGGATGCTGCAAAACGTCCATTATATGATGGATGTAAAGAAGATCTTTCACAATTATCTTTAGCAGCTCGACTCATGAGTATCAAGACAGTCCATAATCTCAATCAAAATTTTATGGATGCAATTACGAAAATGCTACAAGAATATTTTCCAAAAGGTAACAACTCAATGAAATCATACTATGATATAAAGAAGCTTATGCATATTTGGGTTTATCTTATCACAAAATTGATGTTTGTCAAAATAATTGCATGATATTTTGGAAAGATACTGCAAGTGAAGAGAATTGTCAGTTTTGTAAAAAGGATAGATTCCGTCCTACTCAAAAAGCTGGGGCAGAAAAGAGTTGCATATCGCCAGATGTTTTACTTGCCGATGGCTGATAGACTGAAGAGATTATATCAATCAGAAAATATTGCAAAAGATATGAGATGGCACGCAAAACCCTCATCAAGTAGTGGAGAAATGTGTCATCCATCTGATGGAGAAGCATGAAAACATTTTAACAAGGTATTCCCTGATTTTTTATCTGAGCCAAGAAATGTTTACCTTGGGTTATGCACTGATGGTTTTAATCCATTTCGTATGTCGGGACGTAATTATTCATTGTGGCCCGTAATCTTGACTCCATATAATCTGGCACCTCAGATGTGCATGAACAAGAGTTTATGTTTCTATTAGTTCTAATTCCTGGTCCAGCTCATCCTAAGAAAAGTCTAGATATTTTTCTTCAACCATTGATAGAAGAGTTGAAAAATGTGTGGTTAGACGGCTTTCAAGCATATGGTATTTATACCAAGCAGAACTTTATCTTATGAGATGTACTTATGTGGACAATAATCGACTTTCCAGCTTATGGTATGCTTTCGAGAAGGACAACTCATGGTCGGTTGGAATGTCCTTATTTTTTGGATGAGACAAATGCATTTCAATTAAAGAATGGTAGAAAAAAAAGTTGGTTTGATTGTCATCGGTGTTTGTTACCAATAGATCATAGCGATCGACAGAACAAAAAAGACTTTAAAAGAGGACGGGTTGTGAGCATACTTCACCTAAGTTGCTAACAGGTGAAGAACTATGGGGTAAAGTCAACTATTTGCCAAAAACAGCCAATTGCGGAGGAAACCATGGGCGATTACAAGGATACGGTGACACTCACAACATGCATAAGCAGAGCATTTTTTGGTTATCTTACTAGAAATATCTTAAGCTTCGGCAAAATCTTGATGTGATGCACATTGAAATTTTTTTTTTTGATAATGTCATCAATACTCTACTTAATGTGCAGGGGAAAACAAAAGATAACAACAGATCACGACTTGATTTGGAAGAGTATTGTAGTAGGAAAAAACTACATTTAACTGATGATGGAAATACACCATTTCCAATATTCAGGCTAGAAGTTGATGTGAAGAAAAATTTCCTATAGTGGCTCGAAAAAGAGGTTAAATTTTCTGATGGGTAATCATCAAGTCTATCTAAATGTGTTGATCAAACCAACGGAAAATTAACTGGAATAAAAAGCCATGACTGTCATGTTTTAATGCAATGATTACTTCCGATTGCTTTTGCTCAGCTTATGGACAAATTTGTATACGATGCACTATTGGGTAAATAGATATACTTTAATTGGTTTAATATTTTCTACAATATATTTTAGTTGATTTATTTTGACAATTCTTGGTGCAATTATCGTAAGGAAGTATTCATAAGGAAACTTTGGCAGGTGTATTCATAAGGTTTTAGCTACGTTAGTTTTATTTATGTTGTGTTAACTCTGTCATATAAGTGATGTCCAAAAATACTTAGCTAGACGTCAATTGAAGTTAGTTCTCTTTTTTATTTACTTATTATAATTAACGTTAGTTTTTATATATTCAAACTTAGTATTTATATAACTTGAAACTCTTTTTTTCAGGTGTTAGCTTATTTTTCGGGAAATTTGTGCAAGAACCTTACATGAAGACGGTGTTACGATGTTACAACGAAACATTTGTATTGTTCTTTGTAACTTGGAAAAAAATATTTCCACCATCTTTTTTTACGTCATGGAACATCTGACTATTCATTTACCACACGAAGCTCGACGCAAAGGACCGGTATAATTTAGATGGATGTATCCCTTCGAACGGTATATGGGTCATTTGAAAAAAAAGGTGAAGAATAAGGCAAAAATGGAAGGCTCGATTGTTGAGCAATACATCGATGAAGAAATTTATACTTTTGGTTCTTATTATTTTGAACCACACATCAAGACCAAAAGTCGAATGGAAGATCGACACTATGATGGAGAAGATCAATATGCACACCAATCTAATGAAATTCCAGTCATTTTTTCTCAACCAGGGAGGACCAGGGTAAATCAAACGAGATATGGTTTCAAAGTAAAGACTATGATATTTCACATACATATATTCTTTTGAATTGCGAAGAGCTAGGCCCATTTGAAAGGTACGTAAAATAGATAGTTATCACTTTCAGAGCATTTATGAACTATATAATTGTTATAATTCTTATTAACTAAAAAATTATATAGGTTGCTTGATGAGAGCATGGCTGAAACTTATCGTGATATAACTGGAGGCAATCTAACCACATTTAAAGAACAAAAATTTTGCATTGTGGTTACAGGAACATGTAAGAAAAAATTAATATTTATTTTAAGCAGATTATTTTTGACAATGTTTGTTTAATAATAAAAGTTTTGTATATCTGTTGATAAAAATCAGGTGGAGAATACTGCATGCGATAATTTATATCCAAATTGGTTGAAGACGCTTGCACACGGTCCAATAACAAAAGTCACTTGTTGACCTATGTATTTCTGTCGTGGATACATATTTCACAAATATGATTATGGGAAAGATAAAAAGAATGCTAACTATGGTGTTTGTGTGAAAGGCACATCATCTTCTGGCTCAAGTGAAGAACATGTTTACTATGGAGTATTGAGAGAGATTTTGGAGCTCCATTATCTTGGAACAGTTCATCTTAAAGTTGTAGTGTTCAAATGCAACTGGTATGATCCAACCATTGGAGAAGGCGTACGAATAAACAAGTCTGGAATTATCGATGTTAATGTTGCGAAACGTTACGACAAATACGATCCTTTCATTTTAGCTTTACATGCAGATCAAGTATATTATGTACCGTATCCAGGGATGACTCAAAAGAAAGGTCAACAATGGAAAGCAGCAATCTCTATACAACGAAGAGGATAGAGATTGCGAAGAAGAAGAAGAAGTGACCAAAATTACTTATATTTTACTCTTTAATTTACATCAATCTTTTCATCAATCTGGTATTGCAAACTGTATATTTTGCTACGCTGCAATGTATGAACACTATGAACTAATAAATTACCATCAAATAGCATTCAGGGTCTCATTGACTCTAATATAATCTACGGGAGATGAATATTCAAGCTGGTACAGAGATAATATTTCTGGTCAGCCTATTAACAACTTAAACATACGTATGTTTAACTATCCATGTTCACAGACCATGTTTCAGTACTTTACCAACCTGTTGATGAAAGTTTATTTGGATTGATAATTTATTAGCTAACCTGTTGCGTATTATGTATCTTATAGTCTTTTGCACTGTCATGGTATTTTCGGTTTTTTATTGAAAGTTTTGTTTGGTATATATCCGACATATTAATAAATCAAGCGGTGGATCTTTTTCGTTTTTTCACTTTTTTGACCAAAAGAAAATTTGGTTGTAACCACAATAAAATTTATTAACTGTCACAAATTAATACTCTAATTTGTATTTATTATATAAATAAATTAGTAGCCCACTTCTCACGTTCTATCTTAAAATCTTATTAACCTCCCAATCATAAGAAAATTAGAGAACTTTCTATCTGGGATCTGTGTTGTTGTCCGCCTTAAACTCTTTCACTACCATTGATTTCAAGGTATGAATTAGTAATCTTCTGGATTTTTGGTTTTTGTTTTCTGTACATATAGCAATTTTTTTTTAAGCTTTCGATGATAATTGTTTTTTAAAAAATGAACGAAGTTTATTTGCCCCAATCAAAAAGAAATCAATAAATCAATTTACATGAACCCTTAAAATGTTGTACATGACTATATATTGTAGATTTACCAACTGGAATCAAGATATTTCCAATAAGGCGAGATTTTAAAACATTTGTTTGAATGACAAATTGAATAACTCATGATTTCGAATATTTTTCATAAATAACAGATCCGATAAGGTAGGAATTAGTAACATTTTCAAGAATTATCAATTCAATAAGATGAGATTTGAACAAAAATTAAAATTATACTAACTCTTTAATTCAATGTCCCCCTAAAAGAAAAGAAAATGAAGAGAAGTAACAAAAATAATCACTAAGGTGAGAAATCAAGATATTCTAAATTTCTAATTATCAAAAAGTTCGAAATTGCATAAATATAAATGCCTGAAATTGATTTCTCACCTTAGTGATGTTTCCAAAGATCGAAATTGCATAAATATAAATGGAAACATCACTAAGGTGAGAAATTAATTTCAGGCATTTATAACAATGCCTGATCAGCAATTTCAACATTGGAAGTATTATAAAGACCAAATGTAACTAGGTATTTGTAAATATTGAAAATTCGGAAAATTTCGAGTAATGGTATCAATCAAATGTTGTGATAACGATCACATTAATACAATACTTGTTGACACGTGATTTACTCAAGTTAACTTGTTGGTGTATATTGAATAGTATACACATCATGACATCAAATACGAGGGGTACGGTACGAGTCATTATTTTTCTTATTAAGATCAAAACAAAATTCATTGAACTAAAAGCATTCAACCATAAGTTTTCTCAAAATCTCCACTTCTTTAAATAACAAATCTACTATATCTCTCACTAATCTCAAAACCCCACATCATCTTTAATGAAATATGTGAAGACAGAAATACCCTTTAGGTACAAGGGGTATCCAGTTGCTCTCAGTTATGGTATTGAGTTGTACCACAAATATGAGATTCAAACCCTGATCGCGTGAAACGGATGAACACGCATAGCAGATACTTTGCCACTGAGCCACCGTATTTTGCTTAGTATCACTTACAATTAAAACTATATAACCAGTTTTCAGATATCATTAAAAGTAAATTTGTTTTTTTATGAGTTTGGGATTTTCAGATTATGAGTTTGGAATAGTAGAGTTTTGAGATGATGACTCGTTTAGAAACAACATGAGAAAATACTTGTCTGCATCGAAAATACGACTAGTGACTGTAAAAAAAGGCAGAAAAGTTTTAACAAAAAGATTGTCTGCATCGAAAATACGACTAGTGACTGTCAAAAGAGGCAGAAAATTTTTAACAAAAGGAACAAAATCTCATGGGTTCTTATCTAGGCGACTCAGGGTTATGTGAGAGGAGCTTCTGGGACAAGAGCAGCTGGAGCAACAACCTGAGCAGGTGTAGAGTTGATATCATCTTCCTTGGGACAACATCAGTCACTAGTCCTGTTTTGCCCTTAGGATCCCAGTCAAGCATGATCTTCACCTTGATTCCCAACACACCCTGCAAATACGGTTAAACCCCACAAGATTAGACATTTGCTTCTTCATTTACTAAGACCAATTCAGGAAAAAAGAAAAACTCACATGTCTAAGCAAAACTTGTCTCACTGCATAGTCAATGTACTCCTTGGTTGGCTGACCAGATGAGACCAGATGAGACCAGATGAGACCATGTATCCATCCTTGAACTTCATGGACTTGGCACGTTAAGCACGAAGTTTTCCACTCACGATGACCTGCCAAGCAAAAAAAATTCACAAGATATGATACAATGTCACAGAAACATGAACAAAAAAACACTTAAGAAAATAATGGGAATGGTATTCACCTCACATCCCTTTGCTCCATTCTCCATAACAAATCTCAAAACACCATAGCAGGCCCTATACAACACAACATCATTGCAATATTAACATCCAGCTTTGACGTAGAGATGAGAGTATCAACATAATGTGTAGGAGGATAAGAATTTCATGAGAAATTAAGAAGCCTGAGGGAGTCTATGAGATAAAGACAGGCACAAAACACTGATCAATAAACTTAACACCTAGACAGAAGCTAGTCCAAACCTTAACTATTATCAAGATTTCAATGGATTAGAGCATCACAAACACAAAATTTCATATAACCAAGTGAATGACTATGAGCTCAATGGATTATTCATTACAATGATGAATATGATGTTATGAAGAAGATCAAACAAAGTACAGAGCCAAATCGTACCTACGAACAGCAAGCCCACCGAGAAGCTTGTAACGTAGCTTGAGTAATGGCACAGAGACCTCTGTTGACGATCTTTTCAGTATAAAGCTCAACACTGTCTTGAGGAAACTTGAATCTCTTCTGAACAAGAGATGACAACTCCCTAATTCTCCTTCCCATCTCACCTGAAACCCAAAAATGTCGATATCAGATCTTGAAACACATTCACAATTCCATAAATCGAAGAAGAAATGATTCGACGACATACCGAGAACGTTCTGAGTACGAGTGGGTCTGATGATAATCTCACTTCTCATTGGAGTAACCCTAACCTCAATGATATTTGCTCAAATTATCTTTTTAAGCTACTCTCTCAAATTAAGAGATCACGGTAGTACTTAGGGGTTGAATCCACAAATACTCAAAGGCTTCACGATAGATCTTTTCGTTTCAAATTCAGCTAAGCAAAATATGAATTAAATTTAAAAACAATGCAAAGTAATTAAAATCAGTTGTTTATCAAGATGAGAAAACATTAGGTTCAGAGAATTTCTCAAGAAATCAAGTAATGATGTTAAATAAATTATAATAGGATCGAATTAATATCAGGTTTTAGAACTCAAACACAATGATTAAATAAACCAGCTCTCGCTACGAGAATTTACTATGAATAAAACCTAAGAAACCAAATCTCTTTGCGAATCTTAAAGTCTAAACAAGCATTAAACACAAGTTGATTTGTTCACAAATTATCTAATCCAAATCTCTTTGCAATTATCTAATTTGCTCACTATAGGTTTTATCTAGTTTCAAACCACACTCTCGTGTCGATTTGTCAACCTAAGAACAAGTTTCTAGGTGATCAATCTAGAACAAGCTTTAAACACACCCTAGGTGAAGAATTATCAAGTTTGAATCCTATTAAATCGATTAACACATCATTCCATGAAATCCCTTATGAGGATCCCCAAACCTAATTAGAAATCTACCCAGACATATCAACTGAAAGTAAAGACATGAATAGAATAGATATCATAAAAGAACAAAGTAAATAAGAATAAGGGTTCAAAATCTTCTCTCAAAAGTACAAGTAGCAAGATCAGCCCCAAGCTCTCAAACTCTAAGTTCTTCGTGAAAAGTCAAGATGAAAGATAAAAATCTCAGAACTAAAAATGTTCTTTTAAAAAAAAGTCTAAAACCCTAAAAATCAGCCTCCACACGAACTGAGGTTGTTTTGTAAATATATGAAACTTCTAGGCAAAGTTGTAAATCCAGACTGAGTTTATCAACACAAAAAGTCGTGTTGCCCAACATTGTTAACTTCAAAGACACCAACTTCGACTTCTCAGCTAAAATGCTCCATGAATACTCCAAAACGTCCAAATAATCCCCAAACATGTGTAAACCTGTAAAAGACTCGATAGGAATTCGAAAGACACATAAAAGACTCGATTATATTCATATATCATGGCTTAAAAACCGGTAAAAACCATGATATATCACTCAACACCAAAGTAACCATCTTTTGCAAGCTCTCTAGTGAGAACCTCATTCAATTCATCGTAGAATACACTGTCTGCTACAAACTACAAACTACAAAATCTCAACACAGTCACTATGCTAATACCTAAATGACATTTATTTACAAAGAAAGTTTTTTATTACACTAAAATTCTGCCCTACAAATAGGACAAGTAGGGTTTTCAGGGTTTTCAATTTCCCATCTACTTATACAGTTGATATGGAATGTGTATCAGCCCTTTCCACTATTTCTATATCTTCTAAGCAAATTACGCAAAATTCTAAGTCTACACTACGCTTAATAAAAAATTTAAGAAAGAGTACACTATCAAACCTACAAAAAAAACAACTAGTACTAAGACCGTTATTCAAAGAAGAAGAAGAAGAAGTAAGAAGTAGATTTAAGAAAGAAGATTCTGGATTCAGGATACAGGAAGAAGTAGAAGATCGAAAAATGAGTTAGTTGAATAAATGAATCCTAAGTAAAAGAAAAAAAAACATGCGAATGGGAAAAGTTTTGTCTAAGTGCAATATTATAGATTAGAACTAACCTTGTCAGCATAAGATAATGCCGTCCTTGCATCTTTCCTTTCCCATAGTAGAGACAAGGCAACAAATACTTGTGCTCTGGTATGATCAATACTTAAATAAATCATGGACGAGCTTGTTCAGCCTGGAATAATCACACTTTATCTGTAGCAGCATCGCATACTCATCCATACTGGTTAGTGTGCAAGGATCAATTGACCGAACCTACAAAAGATTTTATTATTATTATGCATGATTTAAAGAAGTTGAGACAAAAATATCCATGCGGTGACTACCTTGTCAAATTGAATCTACAAGGTCCCTTTGTAAGCATGTGAAGCAACACAACATTGGGCCTCGACATGAAAATGAAAAATAGTTACTGAGAAGAAATAAAATTTTATTGTCAGATAAGCTACAATACGAAACAGCAATCCAAGAAAAGGTATAGAAAACAGTATTAGTTCACTGGTAGATAGTCAAGTTGATGCTAACACATGACCATAAAAGCACGACTTTATTTGAGATTATATCATCAAAACGATTATATTCATCACTTTCAACACATTTTCTCCATAAAAATGTATACATAGTTCATCAGGTTTGAAATGTATAGTTCTTGATGGCAAAGTTCTTAGAACCAATACATAAAGTCATATTCCGGATAACATAGCATATAAAACAAGACACTAACTCACTCGCAATACAGCAGCCAAAACAGATGAAAATGATTCACCAATCATACTTGTATAAAATACAAGAAGAAAAATATATTTAACGGCATATAGAAAATACGGAACAATTAAGATATTTAACTAAAAAAAAAAAAAAACAAGAATGCGGAAGAAGCATTAAGCTGAGAACAAACCCAGTATCCGGTTTGGGATCATGATCCGGTATAAGAGATTCTGCGAAATCAGAGAATTCTGTTGTTTCTCCGGCTGCCCAGAAGAAGCGGTGACGGCGGGAGATTCATCCCGAGGCAAAGATTTACAGACGATTGTTCTTTGAATCGATGGATTAGGTTTCCGAGGAATATAGTGAGATTCAAAAATCGAGGGAGAGAAACACAAGGAGAGAGAGAGACGGAGATAAATGTCGGCGGAGGAGGAGGAAGAGGAAAGAAAACCTCCGCATGTTCTTTATCTATCAACTAAAACTACTTTTTTTTTTTTTGGTAGTATCTAAAGTACTTACTGATTAAACCGGTCGGAGTTCTAAACTAGTTTCAACTTATGTCTGGACCTTTTATGGGCTTTTAATGGGCTCATATATTTTATGGGTTAAATTCGATTGAGATTCTAGTGCACTTTTGTCTTATATCATCACTCACTTTTACAATTTACAAACAGTTAGTAAATTCTCTCATTCTCCAATTTACTTAAATCGTCTTTGTTTTTTGTTGGAGTTATGAACATTAAATGTATAGCTTAAGCTAAGCTAGCGTACAAGATTTTGTTAGATCCATTAGTTTAGGCTACTGTATATTTAAAGAACTTCATGTTGTATGATAAATAAGAAAAATAATGATAGGGAAGCGTTAATTTTTTTTAATTTATGGTCCAACTTAGGTATGCATATATAAATTATATTAATGTTGCAAAATACGCTACATACCCAAACTGTGAATGATAAAATGGGAAATTTGAACATTTTAAGTATGTTTGGTATGTGCGCTAGATCTGTGGATTTGATTAATTTTTTGTTAGTATATTTTGTGTTTGAAAGTATGACATTGTTCATGCACTGATGTTTCTCTTGTAGGTTGCTAAAATATCAAAACAAGGTCGTGTATTTGGAGTTGGATCACTTCAAAATGAAGTTACTATGACTTTAGACGGTTCACCACTTTTCACACAAGCTACTGAACAAGTGGAAACATTCAATGATCCGAGTGACGGAGCTAGAAGCGGATCTGCAAAGAAGTCGTGATGAGACTGTGCTTTTTCAGAAACGACTTGAAACTATGGAGAAGATACTTCTTTCAGGTTCAGCAGGTCCATCTGGAGGGACTTCTACCTCGTCGTAAGTTTCCATGGGTTAAGTTCGCCATCTCCATAACTGTAGTTTGTTTGCTTCTGTTTTAATCTTAAGTCGTATCTACGTTTGTTTCTCTTTTATCTTACGACTATATCTATGTTTGTTTATGTTCTAATTGTAGGATGATATATGTATGCTTATTTATGAAAACAGTTTCAGTTTGCATGATTCGTTTGGTTATATATTTTAATTAAATTTGGGTGAATCATAAAATATTATTAAAATGTTATCAAGTCAAATAATATATAGTCGCAATCATTGTCATGGCCCAAATTTAGTAAATAATAGTGACAAATATCAGACGTTAAATTAGTAGCTATTTTAACAAATTTGTGACCATTTGAGACTATAATTCTGTCGTAATTAGCAACTAAATTACAACGTTATTTAAGTCTCTAAATATTACGTTACAAAGACATTTTTTTGTCAGTAACTGTGACGTATTTGTGATGTTTTTTTAGTCATTAATTGTGACTATAAATCTGTCATAGGGAGTGACGGAATTACAACGTTATTATAGTCAAAAATATGACGATTTAGTGACTACATTTTTAATCAGTATTTGTAACACTTTTGTTACTCTTATTTATTGTTACTATTTGTAACGAAATAATAACTAGATATTATCGTAATAATATTGTGACATTTTTGTTACGAAATTTTATTTGTAACGACTGAATTGCAACAGTAAAAATTGTCACAAATTAGTCACAATACTTTTATTGTGACTAATTTCTTTTTATTTTGATGGAAAATTTCGTAATAATAAAATTATTTTCTTTTGCCCGTTTAGCTTGATGTTTGCACGGCATGTGTTTTCCATGTGCACCACACATACCAATTAATTCCCATGCATTATAATTTTACTGTTGAATATTTATTGGATGTTGTCATTGCTGAGGAGCAGTAGGACACACGACCAAGAGGCATCAAATTCGTTTTTTTTTTGTATTTTTCATATTGACATTACAGCATGGTTCTTTGATTACCTTATACTCTAGCTTTTATTAATTTGGAATCTGATCTTTATAGTTAGGATGTGTGGCTAATAGATAAGAGTGTTTTAGAGCTTTTCTTATGTTTTGTCTTCATGATATAAATTTGATATTTGACTGTTCCACACAACAATAAACGTGAGGTACAGTCCCATTCGGTTTCTTTTTCCTTTTCTTTTAAAGTTTTAAGTAAATAGGGACACATAAGTTTTATAGAGGAGATCAAAATTCATAAAGAGAAGATCAAACTACACACTACAATATTAAGTGTTTTTTTTTGTGGGTCTATTTTCTGTTCTTGTTGCATCTTTGCCTTGCTTGTAGTTTCTGTCTTTCTGGTTTCTTCGGTTTTCTAGTAAAATTGTGACAAATTTAAAATCATTATAAAACTTAATATTTTACAAAAATAAATCATAAAGAGTTACTCAGAAAAAAAAAAGTCATAATTAAAGAGTTATCTTCATTAGAATAAAACCACCAAGGGATGAAAAATAAGAACACATAAGGTTTTGCTAGATCCACCATAGTTGAAGTAGTTTTATTCACCGATCCCACGGATTTGAACGTACATTCTTGTCTAAATATATCTGACTTTTTTGTTTGTTTGGTTTTCTATATGGAGAACTCTATCTGAAAGTGCAGATACGTAGTCCTAACTCCTAACTCATATGGTTATAGAACTTGTACTTTTGTTTCAACTTTGACTTTGGTTCTGTCTGCCAATGTTTCAAACAGATTTTAGTTCACAAATTACATCTGGCTATGAACCTTCACACGTGTGCATGTGTTGAAAGTATTGTATATGATGTAGGTTTGGAAATTAGCTTACTCATGATTAAACCGCATATAAAATCGGTTTGGTTAATCGGTACTTATATAAAAAATATGGTCATAATTTCCAGTTATCCTCTTTGTGTCTCCACTAATTCCCCTAATTTATAAAATCAATTTGCACTAGATATTATAAGATGATAAATTAGGTGTGCGTTTGTGACATGAGATTGAGATCTTTTGAAACTTTTTTTTTTGTAGAGAAACGTTGTACAGAAAAAAAAAACAAAAAAAAAAAGTTAGAAAGACTTAGAAAACTCTGAAATAAATCAATGTGGGAGTCGGAACTAACACAATTAGATTTTTAAGGGTTCGTGAAGAGGAAGAGATTTCTAGGGTTAGCTAAGATCGCAAGAGATGAGTAAGAGTTTTTGTTATTGCTATGTAAAAGTTTGAGTATAAGATTGTGTATGTGATTGCGGATCCTTTACAAGGGTTTTTACATCGACTATATATACTATCTCTAAGGCGGCTGAACATTCCTAAGTCTTCGCGGAATTGCTTCGCTTGAGTCGGTTGCATCAATGTGGGCTTCGTGTCTGGACCGAGCTATCTTCTCGTCATTGGGCTGAAGACTGTATTGGACCGAGGGTGTGGTCAACAGCCTTGGAGAGGCCGTGGTCGCCTGGCTTCGGCGAAGCCGTGGTCGCCGTCTGCGAGCACGTGGTCGCATCTCGTGGTGCCGAGCACGTGATCGGCCCGACGCGGTCCGAGCACGTGGTCGGCTCCTTCCCGGTCCATTGTCTGCTTAGTCTAGACTTAACTGCCACATGTTACGCACAGGAAGACTCAGGTGCTGTTGCTCCTTCTTCATCGAGTCCGGAGGACCATTTCTTTAATCATCTTGTCTTTGGGCGTTAATGTTGGCGGGTGAAAACCGACCCCAACAGTTAGCCCCGGCTCGGTAGTGTTAGAGATAATAGTGCGAGTTAAAGACGTATTGGATATCAGCGTTACCGTTTGAAGTCAAGGTGTTTGCCTATCCTGTCTTGCAGTGGTAGAGAATAACTTTATGCAGGAGGTTTTAAGACTCCGTAAGCGTTTTGAAGATTTTAAGACTTCTTGCTGTATTCGCTGAAGCTGCTGCATTTTCTGCAGAGATGATGATTTTGATTATTTTTTTTTTTTTTATATATTTTCCCGAAGGTTTTAAGGCTTCGCATTCCTTATGGAGGTTTTAAGACTCCCCGTCGCGATTTCTAGTGTCAACGACGTTTTCGGGCGATAGCCAGGTGATTTCTGGAGGCAAGAGCGTTTTTGACTTGAACCGGGAACCGCTAAAGAGATGGGGGTTTTTTTTTTTTTTTTTTTTTTTTTTTTTCCCTTCCTTTCTTCTCCACTTGCTTGCTAGGGTTTTGCTCATTTCTCTCCATCATCTCCTAGCGCCGCCGCCGGACCTTCACGCCGCCGACCGAAACCTCACCGCCGCCGAACGGAGCCTCGCCGCCGCCGACCGCGAGCTCGCGCCATCTCTTCTCACCTCTCTTCTTTGGTGAGTTTCCTTTGTGGATTCCCTTTGCACAAGTTTTTTTCCAATTCCCCATAGCTTTTTTTTTTAAATCCAAGACCTTAGATCTAGAATTTCTTTCATGGAGAATCAATGTTTTCTATGTTGTGTTGTTGATTGCTTAGGAGAATCCGTGAATCCTTGGTAGCTTGTTGATTTCTAAGCTTTGATGGTTGATGGAGCAATCCTTGTGTTGAGCCTTAGAACAACTCTTGTGATTTTGATTTCAATTGCGCTTGGAGAAGAAATAGAACCCTTGATTGATTGTTGAAAATTCTTGACCCTAGATCCATCTCGTTGACTTTTGTGTAGATAGACTTGTTGTTATGGAGCAAACTACATTCGAGGATGCTATCGTGTCGTTGCTTCGGGACAGCCCCGCCGTCACGCCGCCCGACCAAGCCGACCCCGTGGTCGCGCCGTGCGACCGATCCGACCCCGTGGTCGCACCATCCATCCGAGCCGACCTCGTGGTCGCGGCTTCGAGAGGGGGCGAGCGCAAGCTCGCGGGCTCGAGCGAGACCAAGCACGTGCTCACGGGTTCGAGTGGCACCGAGCCCGTGGTCGCTGCTGTGAGCGGGACCGAGCCCGCGGTCGCTTCGCCGAGCCGAAGTGGGGACGAAGACTTGACAGTTCGCAATGGAGGAATTGAACTCTCCTTCCCCCTTAATGACGAGGACCCGGGGCTCTCAGCTGGTGCAGCTGACGCCACCCTGTCGTCAAATTTTTCTTCTACTTCCGATGATGAGGACGGTGGTGATGCAACCTTTGCAGAGGTTGATCAACCTGCGGTAATCAAGAAGAAGAAGACGCGTCTGGATCCTCCGAGATCCACTCTTTCCGACGAGGAGTCGCTGCAGCTTTTGCGGGAGAGGTGCGAGATTTCGGACGAGATCAGGCTAGTTGTTCCGGTGCACCCAGCGAGCGATGCTCGGCCTCCGGATACTTCACTTTGTGCGAGAATTTTGTTGAGCACTGCTTCTTGTGGTTTCCAATTCCTGGCTTCCTTCTTCGTTTCCTAGAGCGAATGGCATCTCCCTTGCTTCGAGATCAACCCCGGGGTTAAGACATATCATTGGTATCTACGTGCTCGGCAGGAGTGCAGCGCGAAGATTAGATCCGAGCAGCTCTCCGCCTTTTAGACTTCAGGCCTCGTGGCCGTCTGGGGGAGCTTAGGTATTTGGTTTCTCCGACTTCGAGACGCTACGCTCATCGACGGGTTCCCGAGCAGGGACGACCACCGAGGATCGATTCTTCTTCGTTGAGATTTCGAGAGGACGTTGAGGTGGATCATATCTCCCTGTTGTTAGGGCGAGTCGGGAGAAGAGAGGTAATTTCATCTCCGAAATATTTTTAGATGTCGCGTCAATGTTTTGTGTAATAATTTCCAGATTGTTTCTTTTTGCAGTGAAGCCAGCATTTCAGACGGTCGGCCGGAGCGACGCAGCGGCCATCCATGGCGTTCTTGCTTCCGAGAACAGCGACTGGGTAAAGTCTTTTACTCGTCAGAGAATCCAGAAGGTGCTTTCCACCAGGATCTTCCCGGGGAAGGTTCTTGGACGGGGTGCTCCTAGGGTTTAGCCTTATCGGCGAAAGCGAGAGAAGAGCGGCGTCGTCGAGCACTGCGGTTCCAGCGGACGTGCTTTCGCAGAAGCGAACCCCGTCGACAGGCGCCCAAGACTCCTGCTGTTCGATGCGTCGTTCTCATGCTCTTGACCTTACCCCGCGAGATTGTGATGCGTCGTGAGCGATCACGAAAAGAGCCCTAACGTCGAGAGGCAAGGCGAGACGATACTCCCGATGGAGCACCTCCGAATGTAGGACGGGTTCTTCTCCTGCTTTTCAATGATGTCGTCCCCTCCGACTCTTGGTTCAATGAGGAGGGCTTCCATATGGCGAGCCAATGTTTCCGAGGTTCGGATTTTCTTCGTGCTTGTTATTGTTACTTAAAACTCTCTTGATTTTAATATGATCCTCCTTGCTCTTTTTCAGATGCGACTTTCCGCTCAGCTAGACCAGCTGGCCTTTTGCTTTGAAGAGGAGTCTCGCTCGCGTGACAAGGAGCTTCGCGAGGTCAAAGAGACCAACGTCGAGCTTGCTGAGAAGAACCTAGCTCTTGAGGATGACATTGCTTCTGTGAAGAAGAGGGAGGAAGAGTTGAGTAGTAAGCTGTCGAGAGCGTCTTTGAGGCGCGCGAAAGACAAGGAGGAGATTGCTGTGCTTAGGGGTAAGCTATTGGACGCTGAGGTCAGCAGGGATGCCAGGATCGCAGAGGCCATTGCTGAGGCGAGAGACGAGGCTCGCTCTGCTCTGGCCGAGTCGAGCAGACCGCCGGATGCTTGATAGGATTGGAGGGATAGCGAAAGACAACATGCTCGACCTTGCTTTGAGATTGATGCGAATTTGGAGTTCATAGATCATCTTCGCCAGTATGATGGGCGGACGTTGGATGCTGCGGAGGCGCTTTTGGTTGAGGGAAGATCCCGATTCTACGATGCTCGCGGCGTGTTTAGCGAGCTTGTCTCCAGTGTGAGCAAGCCTTGGAGATCTCGGGGACGATGAGGTAGTTTGATGAGGATGAGGAGGCTGATGAATGACCACCTTTCTTAGTTTAGTTTTAGTCCTTTTGTTTTTGTATCGGATTTGATGATTATGGGTTGCAGTATTGGATGGTTTGTATCCTTGCTGCTTTTTTGGATGTTGTGCGGGATGACTGTGATCATAGTTTTTGTTTCTTATGATAAACCGTGATGGTTTTTTGCACAATGTACTTGCTTCAGATGTTTCCCTATGCTTAGGAATATTTTTAGGCAGTGTTGTTGCCATGCGTTTGCCAATACCGTTGTTGTTTTATTTTTTTGCTCATGAATGGGGCTTTGTTTGCTCATGAATGAGGCTTCGTTTGCTCATAAATGAGGCTTTGTTTGCTCATGAATGAGGCTTTGTTTGCTCATGAATGAGGTTTTGTTTAGTAGAGAAAACGCACATGCGCTCACGCTCTTTATCTGCCAACGTTGTTGTTGGGCTTTGCAGAATGGTGCTGTTCTCTAGACACGTCTGTCCCAGAACATATACACCATAAGTTTTACCAGCGTGGAACCTGGGTTTTCTGAATATTTATTGAGGTACATGCCGAACAAATCATTGGCAGTTGCTTTTTACCATCGATGCTTGTTGGGTTTTGAGTGATCATTGGGTTCGTCCGTAAAGATCTTGAACACTGATACTTATATAAGCGCGCTTTGGATCCGATGCTTTGGATGTCATTGTGTTACGTATTCACGCATCATCACTTTGTAGCAGCAATGAATCGGAATGACTCTACTTGGTTGAAGCTTTGAGAGGTCCATGATGGACATAGCTGTTCTCGTGATGAGGTTTGTGCCAAGTGTTTGAAGTTTCTGGTGATAGTGTAGTCAAAGAGTAGAAATCTGGTGCCCTCCCCTCCCTTTAGACGAAGGAGAGAACTGAATATTGTCTAGAGAGATTAAGCTTGTTCGAAGACAAGGCTTATGGAAGCACTTACGCCCCCCCCTTAAGGCGGAAGAGCTCATCCGGAGATGAGGCTTATGGAAACACTTACTCCCCTCCTAAGGCGGAGGAGATCAGTGGAGCTCATCCGGAGACGAGGCTTTGTGAAACGTGTAATCCCCCCCTTTTGACGGAGGGGGGCAACTGAACCCGTCCGAAGACAAGCTGCCTACGTACCCTTTGCAGGGATCAAGTCGCCTCGTAGTTCATTTTCCTTTTGTGAGAAGACTAGTGATAGTACTTCTTCAAGTGCTTGGCGTTCCAAGAGTTAAGGATGGGAGTGCCTGTCGTGGTGGCGAGCTCATAAACTCCGGGACGAATGACTGTTGTGACTTTGTATGGGCCTTCCCAATTGGTGCCGAGCTTGCCTGCGTTTGGCTCTGCTGTGTTCTGGAACACCTCACGCAGAACTAAGTCGCCTGTGCAGAAACGTCTCTCTCTGACTCTGGAGTTGTAATACCTTGAGGCTGCGCTCTGGTAGTTGGTAATCCGAATGAGTGCTTGGTCGCGTCGCTCATCGAGGAAATCCAATGCGTCAATAAGCATTGACCGGTTGATTTGTTCGTTGATAGGTAAGAGTTGGCGTCGTACCCCGGGCGAACAGATTTCGGATGGAATGACGCATTCGGTTCCATAGACAAGGGCGAAAGGAGTTTCGCCTGTTGCTCGTCGAGGAGTGGTGCGGTGGGACCACAAAACTCCTTCTAATTAAATCGACCGCGACCCTTTTTTGCCTCTAAGCGCTTTTTTAAGGCCATCAAGGATCATCTTGTTGATAACTTCGCTTGACCGTTACCTTGTGGGTAGTGAGGCGTGGATTTGCTAAGACGGATGTTCCATTTCGCCGCAGAATGTCTCGAACCGGTTGGATATGAACTCGCGAACCGTTATGCGTAACGATCTCGTATGGAACTCCGTGACGACATATGATGTTTTTTCGGACAAAGCTTTCCACCTGCACGTCTTTGATGTTTGCGTAGGCTTCAACTTCTACCCACTTTGTGAAGTAATCTGTTAGACACGAGCAAGAATAAACTCTGTTTTGGCGGGTGCGATGGTCCAACAATGTCCATGGCCCATCTCATGAGCAGGTAAGGCCATGTGACGAGAGGAAATATCGTGGTTGGTTGATGGATCTTCGGAGCGTGTCTCGGCACTTCTCACACTTGGCTGAGAATTTCATGCAATCGCTTACTATAGTAGGCGAAGTGACCATGTCTCTTGATTTTGATCGCAAGTGCTTTGCCTCTCGAGTGATTGTCGCGGGACCCGCTGTGGACTTCTTCCATTATTCGCTTCTTGTCCTTCCACGCTGGTGAGCATAGGACCGGAGAAACCCCATCTGAAGAGGTTTCCATCAAGGAGAACATAACGTGCGGCTTGCTTCCGCAACTTGCGAGCTGCCCATTTGCTACTGGGCAATTTACCATCGGGAATGTATTCGCGTAGCTCGGCGATCCTTGACTTCTCACCGCTGTATTCGCTTCTCCGATATCCGCGTCCATTGGAACTGTTTCGGGCTGGTCAGCGTCGTGCATATTGGCGTCTGGGATTTAGAAGCATTACTTGTCGTTTCTGTGTCGCTTGAGAGCGTGTTAAGATGGCGAGCAACACATCCTGTTGAATGCTAGGGAATTCAATGAACTCGTCTGGAATGATCCGTTTCAGGGCCGGGTCTTCTGGCGTAGTAGTGGCGGAAGCTAGGTTGGCCAATCGTCGGCGTCCATGTTTTCATCTCCGAGAATCTTTGTAAGGGCAAATTCTCGAGAATGACGAGGCGAGGTTTTTACTATCTTCGGATAAGCCTCCATGCGATCATCGCTTTGCGATGTACTCACCTTGAACTGGTCGGTCACCAGCTGTGAGTCAGAAAACGCGTGGATGTGTTCAATTTGCAGTCCTTGGGCGAGCCTCATGCCGGCGATGAGGGCCTCATATTCTGCTTCGTTGTTAGAGGCTTTAAATCACAGTCGAAATGATTGCTCAAGGGCCTCTCCGGTTGGCGACACTAATCGTATTCCAATTCCGGAACCATTCTTTGAAGACGAGCCGTCTACGTATAGCTGCCAGATTCCGGGCCGTACCTCCTCCGGATTTTTGTCTTCAGGGAGCTCTATGAGGAAATCTGCTAGCACTTGTGACTTGTTGCAAGTTCGCCCCTTGTATTCTATGTCGTATTCGCTGAGCTCCACAACCCACTTGGCTAACTTGCCAGATTGATTTGGGCTATGTAAAACTGATCGTAGCGGGAAAGTACTAAGGACAATAATTGAATGAGATTGAAAGTAAGGTCTTAGCTTTCTCGATGCCATGAGGACGGAGAGCGCCAGCTTTTCCAGTTGAGGGTATCTTGTCTCAGCGTCCGTGAGTGTTTTACTCACATAGAAGATAGGCCTCTCCGCTTCTTTCCTCCCGCCTGAGACAGCGGTATTGCTGTCTCTGAAACAGACAATGTAGAGGAAGAGAGGTTCTCCATCCAGCGGTTAGCAAGGATAGGTGGCGTTGCCAGGTATTCCTTGAACTGTTTGAAGGCGTCTTCGCATTTTTCTGACCATTCCAATTGTTTGTTTCATCGTAGAGTGTTGTAGAAGGGAAGACACTTGTCAGTGGAGCGTGAAATAAACCGATTGAGTGCAGCAACTCTCCCAGTTAACCTCTGTACCTCGCGTTTATTCTTTGGAGAGGCCATACGGATCGATTGCATCGATCTGCCTGGGTTGGCTCTGATGCCTCGACAAGTGACTAGGTACCCAAGGAACTCAACAGAAGTCAGTAAGAAATCATACTTCGTTGGATTGAGCTTCATGTTGTAGAGCCTTAGCTGGTTGAAGAACTCTTCCAGATGGGTCATCCGGTCTTCTCCTTTGCGTGACTTGACGAGCATGTCATCAATGTAAACCTCCATAATCTTTCCTAACTAAACCGGTTCTGGAACATCTTGTTCACTAGCCTTTGATACGTTGCTCCTGCGTTTTTTGGGGCCAAAGGGCATTACCTTAGCAGATAGATGCCCGGTCTGTAATGAGAGCTGTCTTCTCATGATCTTCGGGGTGGATCAGGATCTGGTTGTGGCCAGAGAAAGCGTCCGTGAAGCTAAGGAGCTTGTTTCCTGCTGTTGCTTCCATCAAGCGGTTAATGTGAGGTAAGGGAAGCTGTCTTTCGGGCAGGCTTTGTTAAGATCCGTGAAGTCGGCCGAGCCTTCACTTCCCATTCTTCTTTTGACCATGATCGGGTTGGCGAGCGAGTCGGGATACTTGACCTCGGTTATCGACCCGAACTTGCAGAGGACTCTCGACTTCGTCGTTAACAGCCTTTGCCCGTTCAGGACCCAATTTCCTTCTTTTCTGTTTGGCGGGTTTAAATATCGGATCAACATTGAGTTAAGTGGCTGGTGATGTTGATATCTATCCCGGGCATATCTTCGGCGTTCGAGCAAAGCGTTACTTCGCGAAGGAAAGCCACTAGCTTTGTTTTGAGTATTTCGTTAAGGGCAGCTCCGACTTCGACACATCTCTCTGGGTGCTTCGTCGATACACACGGAGATCACGGGTTCGCAGGTAGGTCGCTCTTCTTACGCGACGACCGTCTGCGATCCGTAATTGCTATAAGAGGTTAGAAAGGTCTTTCACCGGATTAGGATTTTTTTTGCTTTCTTCCCGGCCCTGTGAGGTCGGGCTATCTTCCCTTTCTTCATGAGTCATTGGGTTTGAGTCATCGTTCTCCTCGCGATTCGCGACTTAATGCTTAGCCAAAAAAACATCACGGGAATCTCTTTGATTAAGTAGATTGTTTATCTTGCAGTCACCGGAGAATTTTAAGCACAGTGGTAAGTTGATGGATGCGGCTCGCATTTGATTGAGCCATGGCGTTCCCATAATTGCGTTGTAAATGGCGGGATGATCGAGACACCGTGAAGTTCACCATCTTCTTGGCGCCTCCAGCTTGGACTAGCGGTGAATAGTTCCCATTGTCAAAGTTGTCTCGCCAGAGAAGCTTTATTATAGGCTTTGGTTGCCCTCTGACGAGTGAGAGGTCGATCTCCATTTTTTTTTGGCGTATCCTTGAAGATAACGTCCATTGAGCTTCGAAGTATCGATGAGGACTCGAGCAACGTCGAAGTCGAAGATAGTCAGGTTGATTACCAAAGGATCGTTATGTGGATGGTCAATGTCTTCGGCATCCTCTTCGCCAAAAGTGACGGGGCCGCGGGCACGCTTTGCCCTCGAAGTGCGGAGATGTTGGCCCAGACCTCGGCGTCTCTGGTAAGCCTCGATCGCGATTACATTGTCGGCCGCGATCTGCGACCCTCCCATGATCACGTTGATAGTGCCTTGCGGGTTTCCGCTCTCGGGGTTGTCTCCACGACGTTGTCGCCGAGGATTTTCGGTCTGAACCTCGGTGACGTCTTGAGCCTTTTCTTCTGGTTTAAAGTCCGCCAGGCTGATGTTACCTTTGAGAGTGCCCTCTGCCAGCTTAGCAGCCAGCTGTCGTCCTAACTCGCGGCACCTCGCAGTCGAATGCCCTGTTGTCTTATGGAATTCACAGTATAGCTTTTCGTCGTACTTCTTCGGGTCTCTAACCCATGTGAAGTTTCCTCTGCCGCGACCATGACCGCGGCCTCGGCCTCTACCGTATCCGGGTGTTTCGAGTTGGTAATTGTGAGCTCCTCCTGTTCCCCCTTGGCCGGGCGAAGCGGGATTACCTTTCTTTAGTGCGGCCCGGGCTGAAATCTGAGAAGGTTCGCCCGCTGCTTAGTTCTTCCCTTTCTCTTGTACGGAGCTCTTCTTCACTCGGGGCAAAATCAGCTGCACGGTGAAGAGCGTCTTGAACCGTTGTCGGAGGATTGATGGTGAGTTCATGCCAAAACGGAGAGGGCATTTAACTGCTCCTCTTAAGGCTTCGAACGGAGATGTATTGCTTATTCCATCTACCTTTGACAGAGTATTTTTGAACCTCATCGGGAAAGCTTCATGACTTTCGCTCTCTCCTTGCTTGTTGGTCCATAGCTCTGCGTCGTAAATCTTTCGCTTCGGCGAAGATGTTGTAGTGTTGTCTGAACATCTCGGAAAGTTGGTGGAAGTTGTGGATCGAATTCTCTCTCAATTTGTAGAACCCTTTGGAGGGCAAGCCCCTTGAGGCTTTCTCTGAACAGTTTGCGATAGCAAGCGTCCTTCTCGGCTTCTTTGAAATTTGCCCTCCCTAGGGCTACCTCGAACTCCATTAGATGATCAGCTGGGTCGGAGGTTCCTTCGTGAACTAGGCTCGATTCTTCTCGGATCAGATTTTGGCCCTTGAGATGCTTTCGATTGAAAGGGGTGTTTAGTGCCTTCTCTGGGGCGTAGGTGACCCCGGAGCCTTCCCCATGCTCGGTACATCTGTAGCTTAGTAGTCCTTAGGTCGAAACGACATGGTCCAACCGGGCTTTTAACGCTGCGACCTCTTCGCTTTGGGAGCCTTGTGGAGCCTTCGCTTCTGCTCCTCTCGTAAGGCTTTGCCATGGTTGGAGCTTCTTCTCCATCGGCGATGGTGTTATAGCAACTGCCTTAGTTCGGATCGTCTCCGAGGGGTTGATCTTCATCCGATTCTCCCCTTTTCGCTCGGGAGTTCCATCGATTCTCGATGAGGCGGTGGTGGAGGCAGATCTTCCCGGGGTCAATCCGATCGGTTCGAGGTGGCAGCTTCTCATGTCGAATCCTTTTGAATGACTCGGGCGTGGTGAAGTTGAGGCGTTGGACGGACACGAGATCTTTTGCGAGTCTTGTCTTACGAGCGTCTGCAATTAGATTCGTCATAGCCTCATGGTATTTTTTCCTGATCTCGTGCTTTCTTCATGAGCACATCAAGTATCCTTGATCTCCGTGATATCCGCTGGGTTGTTGTCGTGGTAGCGGCGCTTTCCACAGAGTTTTCTTTTTCCTCGCTGCTCTCGTGAGACGAGGATCCTGCCGTTCTTTCGTCTTTGTTATTCTGGGACATCTTGGTGGTGTTGGAAACCTAGCTTTCTTGTGTCGAAATTCTCTAGCTTCCCCAGAGGCGGCGCCCAAATTGTAGGGAGTCGGAACTAACACAATTAGATTTTTAAGGGTTCGTGAAGAGGAAGAGATTTCTAGGATTAGCTAAGATCGCAAGAGATGAGTAAGAGTTTTTGTTATTGCTATGTAAAAGTTTGAGTATAAGATTGTGTATGTGATTGCGGATCCTTTATAAGGGTTTTTACATCGACTATATATACTATCTCTAAGGCGGTGAACATTCCTAAGTCTTGTGGAATTGCTTGGCTTGAGTCGGTTGCATCAATGTGGGCTTCGTGTCGGACAAGCTATCTTCTCGTCATTGGGCTGAAGACTGTATTGGACCGAGGGTGTGGTCAACAGCCTTGGAGAGGCCGTGGTCGCCTGGCTTCGTGGCCGTGGTCGCCGTCTGCGAACGCGTGGTCGCATCTCGTGGTGCCGAGCACGTGATCGGTCCGCCGGGTCCGAGCACATGGTCGGCTCCTTCCCGGTCCATTATGCCTTAGTCTGAACTTACTCGCCACATGTTACGCACCGTGGAAGACTTCAGGTGCTGTTGCTCCTTCTTCATCGAGAGTCTGGAGGACCATTTTTTTAATCATCTTGTCTTTGGACGTTAATGTTGAGCGGGTGAAAACCGACCCCAACAATCAAAATTTTCAAGTTGTGGGAATTTGTCTGCTTGTGGATTTTATCAACAATTTCTATAACAATTCCTAACCGATGAATTGTAGAGAAACTCTATTGCCAAAACCAGTCCAAACTAGAAATCATTTTCACAAATTAATGCTAACAGCCAACGTATGAGCTTTCTATAACAGTGTGAGTTGTACAAAAAGTGACTAGACATATATATTCAATTAACACATATTTCCATTTACATATATACAGCCACATTAATTAACAAACAATCATCAAACTGTAGACTAGATTGTAGTCTAAACTGTTGCAAACCCAATTTTTGCTGTTTATGTTTACATATAAAAATCTTAAGATATTTTAATTTTCACCATTGTAAAAACTATATATTTTTTCCTAAAATAATTTTGTAAAATACAAACGGCGCTCAAACGTCAAATGCAAAGATGACTTTCTTTTTTTGATAAAATATGCAAACATGACTTTGTCCTTTTATTTGTTCTCTTTTCATTTGCATTTACGTCTTATAAAAGAAACTTCATTAAAGATTAACGATTGTGACTGACTGATATTTGATATTTAAACTCGTAAACAAAAAAAACAAGCGAATCCTATATAGTAGTTACAAACCATTGTTTTAGGAAAATATGGTGTGAAACTATAAATGCGATAACACTTTAAACAATGCCCATATTTAGACACGTCGTAATCACCTTCACGCATGTCATGTGTGCGTATACACATCTCGCGGATATGGAGGGGGCACTGATTGAGAAAATGCAAGTACGGCTAGGTGTACATAGTCCTACCATTTCTTTTGGTTTTATGTAGATTGTCCTAGTCTTACATACATTTATGTATATATCTATATGTTTAAATTCAAATGTATATATCTATATAATTAGTATATAGAACATAAATAAATATCTATGAGTGACTTGTCATATCTCTCCACATCAGCTTTTAATTGTCGTCATGAATTCAAACCAAATCTATAACATATATCGGTCCCCTACTTTCACTTTTCCTAATCATTTGTAAGAATCTTGAGTGAATATTTGAGGTAACAAGAAGTGTAAAATGGAGTAAAAAGGTCCGTTTAGACATCAAGGCTTGTTTGTGTCTAGGCTTCGTGTAATTCATAAAGTATCTTGCAATAGAAAGGGTTCTTTAACAAAAAAAAAAAAAGAACAATAGGGTTTCCACTTTCCATAACAACCACATTCATTTTTGTTTAATTCTAGGTTTTTGGTCCTTCAAATTTGTGAATGAGATTTGTTTTTTTTTTCTTTTAAAAAAAAAAACTAAGAATCACCATTTCAAGCGTAACACAAGAGTCTTAACAACACTGAAAAAAACCAATATTTTAATGGATTGTTTCACGATAAAAAGTATTTCAAAGCACTGGGTCTTGACCATTCTATCCATTTTTCACTAATTAAGACTAAAATCGCCGAAGTATTTTCATTTTAACTGCTCATGTTGCACGTTTGAGGGGTGAGAAGATAGATAATTCATTAGATATATACCCATAGAAAGTCCAAGAGTCCATCTCGTGGAATAATCCGGTTTTATTATGTAATATTAAATTTAGGCCAATAATAATTACAGAATGAATTCTAACACCATTACTCGGTCAATATCATCCGGAGGTGGCTTGGCCTGCAAGGTACCATCAGGGCTCCGTTGTGATCGAACCCATATTCCTCTTCTGCTCGTTCTAGAAGCTTCCGGAACATAGGGTGTTCTAGAAACATCAATGGGACAACGAATCTTTGTGAAGGCTCATCACACCCATCAACGGCTATCACCCCAAAATGACCTTCTTTCACGTCTTTTGGGACACAATCACGGCCATATTCTTCGGAACATGGTTTCTTGGCTGAGGAAAAGCCTTTGATCTGAACTAACCTCTCTACAACATTCTTGAGCTTCACAATTCCACCTTTTTTCTTCTTTGATGACTCAACTGTGATCATTCTTTGCCTGGCCATGCTAATAGTTTAGGTTTCCTTAATTAGATTTCTTTTTGTTTTTCTTGGGATTTTAATTTGGGTTATCTTCGAAAAGTATATGTTCCAATATAGACATGTAAGAAGGAGTATATATAAGGAAGAATTGTGCAAAGAGGATAAGAAAGAAGAGGGAGGAGTATGAAGGAGAAGTAAGTAAGGGAGACCGAAGCATGTGGCTGAGTTGGTTTTCGCCATCCTTTGAATTTTCCACTAAAGCGGTTTCCGTTGTAAGATTTAATTTTTTTTTACCGTTAGTAAAATTAAAATTGACCATGGAGGAAAATCCACTAATAATATATATACTCTTCACTCTTCATGAAAAGAGGATTATATTTTTCCTTTTTTAGGATGAGCTTATTATATGAGATTTAGGTGAGATGACTTCTTTAGTTTTTTTTGATAAATTAGTATGTTCACATATATAACACCTTCTTTTTAAAAGAAAGAAAAAAATCGCTCTTTGTTTTCTTTTTCTTTTTGAGAAAAAAAAAAAAGAACTTTTATCTTTGGTCTATGTTAGTTTTAACGCAGGAAAGGTAACAAAACTTCAGGAAGAAACAATTCAAGAAACATGATTTTAGTTGAAAGCCAAAAAATTGACATGAAAAAAAAGAAAGAAAAAGCGTCTATAAGTGGGGCAAGTGGGACAAACCATGGATCAACTCGATTAGCAACCATTAACTTTTATACCATTACAATGTTTGTTTTTTTCTCTTTTCATCACACACACACATTTTTAGAGTATTCGCAATTTTATAGATGTCTAATATATTATCACCAATATTTTATGTAAATCAAATTATAGCTATTTGTATGTCATAGATAAACGATCGAAAAAAAATCATCACAAGTCTTAAATTTGTGTGATCATCTTTTACCGCACGTTTTCAATGAATTTCCAACATCTGTTTTGTTTTTTTCTTGGTAATTCCAAAAAAAAAACACTGTTTTAGCAAATATTTTACTCTATTTTGTAAGAATGTATATTAATCGAATATTAAATTTTAAAATGGGATATGCTTAGGGCCAACAGACGGCTGGGGAGCCTGACTGTTGTGACGACGGACGGATCCGGCATGTGGATTCTAGTTGATTGATTTTTATTTTCCAAATTTTGTAACTGTATAGATATATAATAAGAGATTCATGAAAGTTTGGATGTGTGATACACGAAGCTAATCAGTAAAGTATAATCGTTTATCTATTTATTATATTGTAAAAGTTCTAGGCTTTTTATTCTATAATCATTTTTGGTATCAGGAACTAGCCTTTAATCAATTTCTATTTAAAAAAATGTTTCTCTATTATAAAAAGGGATTGAACCCAACTATCGGGGACACAAATAAACCAATCTCTTTTTGTTATCACTATGCCACTACTTATTTGGTAAAATATAGTTACTTCATCCGGACCGAGAATGAGAGTTAGATCATGTAGATGTTAATCCAGTCAATTCAGTTTCTTGACACCACTGCATAGTGTAATTTAGTCGGTCACAATCTTAAAATTTATAATCCATCTTTTACGAGAAAAACTTTTTTTTTTTTAATTACAAGAAAATTTTGAATACCTTAAAAAAAAAAAATATATATATATATACATATTTTGGAGGATGATTTTTAGTTGTCAATTCTACTGTGACATATGGTCATGGATATATATGTCACAGTAGAATCATATGTAAAAATTTGATGGAATATTCAATCTTCTAAGCTACAGACGGACCACTGTACGTCCGGCTCATACGGAACCGAAAAGAACTTAATAAAGCATATGTACGAAGAGGCACACACTCTCGACCAAAACATATGTCACAAGTCAAAGACACTACACCAATGCACACATGTTGTTATGTCGCATACGCGAAAGCATGCTGCAGTGAATGTCTTAAGTCCTACAACTAGAATAATCTGAATCCATTACACAAAACTCGGTCACAAAACCTTGCTTAGATATTATTCTATATATATATTCTCTCATTGCTGATGGACAAATTAATAGAGAGGATGTACTCTTTTCTTCTTGATATTTTTTTAATGAACATATTTACTGTATTTATAATTTCAATTTCCAAAATTTTAGTTATTTCATATAAAAAGACCACATTATTTAAAACTCACCTTATGCCCCAAAAGTGTAGGCACGTCTAAAACTCACCTTACGCCCCAAAAGTGTAGGCACGTCATTTACTATGGTGAACTACAATTTATAAACTTTACTGAAATTTATCATCTTTTCTCGAACTTTTTTAAAAGAGTTTCATTAGTTAATTACAAAGGTAAATTACATCAGGGGTAAGTATCATAAATTCACAATAATAAGGTTGATTTAAGGTCAATATTGTGCAATTCTGAATTTCTAATCCTGAAATCGAAAATCTACAATTAAACCATAGACAAGTAAAATATACATAGTACATAATCGTATTCAATTTCAATTCACCTTCAAATTGATTTACCCTAATTTGTCTCATTTCTAATGGATCAAATAAAATTTAAAACTGAAAACGAAAAGGAGACATATATCTTTATTAATTTTGTTATCAGAAAAAAATTAAGCCGAAAACGTAACCGGCTATACCTTTTTTTTTCTCATATTTTTCACGTTCAAGGTTTGAAATGTAATTTTCTAATATAAAAATTATTGTGCGTCCTTATCAATTGTGAAATAGTACTATGCTTGTGATCTCTCCAATCTGCATGCAAAGTCGTTGTCGGTTTCACACTACATTTATATCATATAAGAAATGTACATGTGATCAAAATGATGTTTCCAATTATAAAGAACCAAATATAAACACCCTTTCTAATGTTTAATAAAGTGTTCTGAAATTTATCAAACAAAATTTTCTAAAAGGATGTCGACTAACTGTCTATATTTGGTCTGAACGTTTATCCAAAATGTCCAAATTTCACAATCCTCAAAACAATGAAGAATTTAGAACAAGACTCGATCCGAACCCTTTGCTATTGTACAATTAACTTGTATAAGTGGTTCTTTTAAAGAGATGTGAATTTTACTTTTAGATAAAAATCATCTAAAAGTAAGGTGATTTTTAAATGGATATATCTCATTTCGCAGTTGTATTGTAGTTAGTAGCTTTGAATGCAATATTGAGTACCTGTCTAAGTAATGTGAGTTGTTAAATTCATTTTGATTTATTGACTTGTACTCTTGTAGGCAGAGTTTCAATTGTATGGAAAAAACTAACTAATTTCGTGTCAAAATGCTATACAGTGTCTTGTCATATGTCAAGAATATATTATACAGTCGGTCGAGTCTACAATAAGATGCATCTGGATCTGATTCATGTGTCAAACATGCGTACGATATTTTGCAAATCTCCAAATCAATTTTATACCTATGATAAAACTATGTGTAGGCTATGTCTATATTGCTTGTGCCGACTGCTGACACTTGACCCTCAGCTTATGATTTTCATTTTCGTCACGCTATTCACGTAAACAAGATATATGCACAATTTATCTCTTTTTGTTTCTTCTAATTTATAAATTGATTTTTACAACACAATCTAAGGAGAATATATAATGATGTTTCAAACATCATGTTTTGTATAGAAACTAAAAAGAAAAGAGTTGATAGCAGAACATATTAATTTTAATATGACATATTTTTAGAAATCTCCTTAAGAACTTCGGGGTTAAATCACCTCGTACCAAAAATAATCATCTTTCGAAAACAAAATTTTCCTCAGAAATAAAAATAGTAGTCGCTATTTAACACGGAAACATGTGGCAATATTAATGTCATTATCCAAAAAAAGCTACGGTTGAAAGTAAATCCTAAGAAGAAATTTGTTGATAATATCTTAGAACTACTACATGACTATATAGCAACACCATCTTGACATAATGTGACCTTGTTGACTAGACATATGATTGCGCAAATAATTCCACATTGTTTATAAAATTATTTATATGAACGAAAAGTTGGGGAAAATGCCATATTATGTCGTTGGCAGTCCACAGTCCAAATTAAATTTGAAAGATACATGACTTATAGTCCCGCTAAGCGCGGGCTGGTCCGACATGGTCTTTATTTGTTTATCGTTTAATTGTTTTCGATATAAATGGATTTGCACTTTATGTTCAACTCTATAGATATATGAACCCCCATAGATATATATGCAAGTGAATGAAATTTGGTAGGATATTTTGATTAACAAACTAAATTGTTATTTAACAAAATAAGTTATTGACATATTTTGATTTGTAATATCTAGGTACCACGTCGGCGTCCCACACCGAATAGTAGATAATATATTGACATATCCAACCCTAATTATATAAAAAAAGAGAGACAATAGCTAAAAGATATTGAAAGTAATTTATTAGTAATAACAATACAAAAAATGCTTTTGGAAAATTGTGTCTTTTATCATAATTTTTCATCATATAATCTTTTGTTTGTACTAATTGGTAATAAGTTAAAAAATATTTTAAAACATAATGTCTTTCTATTTTTATACATTTTCACTTTTACTTGTAATAATTCTAAAAATAAATTTCAGAGTCACTTTTTTTATTTGGTAATTGTTTTCTTTGGTGAAAACCACTTATCCAAAGCTCCAAACATTTGTTTAGTGAATTTTCTAAAGTTAGGAAAGATGATATATAGTTTTATCTTCCACCTATTTTCAAAAGATAAGTGTAAGAAAATAAGAACAAAAATAAAAAGCATATAAAATTTTACTAAAATTTTTAATGGACTACATGCATATGCTAAACATTTTGTGGGGCCCATATTTCTTTTTTTTAAAATATAATATACATATATTTAAATGTAATTTTCAACTATTAGAAAAAATTAAAAATTACAAACATAAATAAGTTGAGTTTTGGTGGGTACCAAGTAACTGATAAAATAAAATTCTAATTAAAATAAACAAAAACCTTACCAATTTTTTTGTCATTATGGTCTATCTCATTTTCTTCTTTTTCATGCACAATTTTTTTTTCGTTTTTCCACTTCTTTTTTTTCTTTGGTATTTTTAAAAACGATATATAATTTATATTATTCATCACAAAGAATTATCCATTACATTGGTGTCTTTATAAATATATTAGGTTAGAACTCGTCTAATGGTCGGAAATCAATTATATTTAAGCAGAAACATTAAATTAAAATTTTATTGTCAAAGATATATCTTGAAATTGTTTAAGGAAAAAAATTAGAAATCATATTTTGTTATAGAAGAGAATTCTAAATACTTTTAAAAATAGTTATATACATAAATATGTTTTTTACATCAGTAAATTAATTTCAATTTTAATATTATAATTTCATTATTAATATATTAAAAATTAGATAACATCCAATAGATTTTGGTTTTATATTATCGTTTGCTTTTCGATCACCGTATGAGATATGGAAAATGGATCCGGTGAGACATTGTTTCGGCAAGATCTCCATTGTTTCTATACTTTATTCTAGTTCATATATTATATCGATTTCTAACTGAATAATGTTTTTCCTCTCCAACCTTCATTCGTTGAAATCTTTCGCCATTCATTGTCTCATAATTTGTTTCGACAACATCATTTAACTCATCTTTTTTGTCACCATCTCTCGATTTTTTATTTCTATCTTGGGCTCTATTTTTGCAGAAGATGTTTGCTTTTTGCTGTTTTTTTTCTTTTCCATCTTCGAATTCCTATCCACCCTCATCTTCAGTATCCAGATACATATTTTTCCTCTAGTTTCATATCTCATTTGAGTTTTTTTGGTACTTATAACTATTTTGATGTTTGGTTTTCTTGCATACATGAAACATATTTCTCACTAAATAAACAATTTTATAATTTTCTCTAAAAAAATATTTTATAATTTTTATGCAATTAGTTAAATTCTTATTATTTTCTGATAATAAGTTTATTAGATCTCTTTAACTATTTGATCAATGAAACTAAATAGATTTATGTGTTGATTAAAGCCATTAAATTGGATATATTTATAGGTTTATCCAATCATTTTAATTTATGATTTATTTAACACTTAACCAATTAGAATATTGATTTAGGTTGGATTATACTCAATCAAGTTTTTCAACAAAAAATTAGAAACGTGTGAATTTTTTTATTGGATTTTAAATTATATAGAAATATAAAATTTAAATTTTAAAAGAAAATTTTATGAAAATAATAAGATTGAACATATATTAGAAAAAATAGAAAGTAAAAATTATTTAATTTATTATTTATTGTTTCTTCTCTTTTTGTTGGGTTTTTTCTTTGATTAAAGAAATAATTGAGATAAATAGTTAATTAAATATACATATGGCTCTTAAAATATATATTATCTAAATATTTAACCTAATTCATTATATATTTAAATGAATAAAATTTAATCATTTATTTGAGATTAATTTTAAAATATTTAAACTTGTTTAAAAATATGTTCAAACTTATATATGTAAACAACCAAAGTAAATATTATCTATTTGATTATTTCCTTTTTAATTAAGGAAATAATATGTAAAAATTGAAAATTAAACATTATCTATTTGATTATTTATTTAAATAAATTTTTTATTCGTGTCATAATCTTATCGATCAACCAACATATGTCATGATCTTGTTAATTATAATTTTGACATGTTTCAGCTTCTAATGAAAGCAACCAAAGTTTATATAATAAGATATATATTTGATAATGAAAATTTATTATAAGTATGATTCCAACTTCCAATAAATCACAAAAATATATTATATTAGATTATATTATATTTTATCAATTTTATACTAACTTATAAAATATTATTCATAATATTTAAGAATTATATTATATTATTCTTTAAAACATAACATTTATTTAAAGAAAATTATACTTTGACTCAATTATATCAGTATTATTTTTATCAGAAAAAAGTAAGAAAACAAAAAAAAAACTTCATAACAATCGTATAAAACTTCTTTATCAAAAAAAAAAAAAAACAATCGTATAAAACTTGCTTAAATACATGTTTATATTTTACGTGAAATGATATTAAATTAGAATTGCAATGAAGTTCATTCAAACCAAAAGATAATATCAACTAATCAACAAAATGAAATGATAATTTAATGAGATTTCTTATCTATTTACCTATGCACGTAATGTTTATGATAATCAACCATTAGAACTAAAATTAAGATAATCATATAAAATTGGAGAACGTTGACCCATCTAACCCATGCGCAATATTGACTCTCAAACCCATGGTTTGGGTCGGATTTGTCTAAAGAAAATTGTTCTTGTGTTCTTGTCAGTTGTTACACAACTCTTAGCTTTGAAGAAGGATCACCTATCATCCACCAAGATATGGCTAAACAAAGTAGAGTTTTTTAGTATATCTTGTGGATTTTAGGAGAGTTTTAAGTAGATTATGCACTAAAAAAAATTGTTTTTCATGGTTTCGAGGAATTTTTAGAATAATTTCTGTTTTGATGAGATGCTCGAGTTAAATCACCATTGAATTAACAGAGTAATTGACATGCTTGTTGGGGATATCTATGGTGACATTATTCAAAGGTAAATTGTTTAATTGATATACTAATATTTGCTTTCTTGTACTTAAAAAAATACAAAGCAAGTCCAAAATTACCATATCGAAATTTCACCAGATTGTATTGTCATTACAATATCTTTGAAAAAGGAAATTACGTATCACACAAAATATATTTCCTAACTTTGGTTTTTCTTTTTCCTTTTTTTCGTTTCCTATTAGTTATTTACGGCCTCGTATATATTACCAAAAGTTTTTGTCGCCTCGAAAATCACATAACCCTGCAAGCGTTTGGATCTTCGTCGCTGAAAAACCCACATCTAGAAGGCCCAAACCCAGGGTTGAAACCATAATCGGGTAGACCCGGAGACCCGACTTTGGTAATTCCCTCTGCTTCGTCCTTGTCCTTATCCTTATCTTTCTTCTTCTTCTCAGGCACGATCTGAACAGATTTCTTCAGCTTCCGTTTCAGATTCTCCGTCACAGACTTAACGTCCATCGTCCCCGTGACTGTTACCACTTCCTTCTCCTTGTCCATTTTGACTTGGTACACTCCTATTGACACATCACATAACTCAATGACGTTAATAAAAGTTTTGTTATGTGTCAATACCAAAACACAAAGTTCAATATCAGTGAACAGTAATGAAATCAGAGGCCATGAGTGAAGTCTAACCTTTGGTCTTAGAGACAGTCTTGTAAATCCTCTTGATGCAACCATCACATGAACAGTTCAGTTTCAGCACCACTGTGCTCACAGCAATCTAACATGAAATTCAAGAACAGATCATATAGTCATATCTAGCAAGTATTATGAAAAGGTAAATTAGTTAATCATCCATATGAGCACCTAGATGATAATGGCTACAGTACGTTTACAAATGAATGGTAAGAGTAATCTCAGAAGATGAATGTTACTTGAGCCACAAGTAAGTCTGAGAAAGTCTACGTCTGGGTATATTTTTTATAATCAATCGAGTGAAAACGCAATCAAAGGAACGTATCTCAAGCTGAAGTTAGGCCTACAATAGTCAGAATCTAAACGCTTTGAATGTATGTGTTTCAAGATGAGTTAGAGCCTTACTACAGTAGTAGTTTTATTATCAGCCTTTCTCTCATTGTTATCTTTGGTTTCTTTCTTTGGTTTTGGAGATATCAGCTCAACCTTCTTCTTGCTCTTCTTCTGCAGTTTCTCAGAAATCTTAATAGGATCCATGAATCCCATTAGAGTCAGTTTGTTCGAAGCAGCATCTGCTCTCACTGTTTCAACTCCTGAATACACAGTATAAACACAGAACAAGTTAATCACCATTGAGCATCGATTGCAATTTGTTTTCAAGGTAACACATACAGATCATAAAACAAAGATCTCACAAATCTCAACACACACAAGAAGAAGATTCAATGGCGGAAAACAGAGGTATGAGTGATTCTGAAATTAGATCCAGGAAAGGGATAAAACTAAATCGGCGACGAAGAAATGAAAATCTTCAGGGTTTAGGGTTTTAACATTCGCAATCGATTCACAGATTACTCGAAATCGTTATCAGAGAAAACACAAAAGATGAAATCAAACGGGCGATTGAAGATTTTGGACTGATCGATTGAAACAACAAAATACAAAACGAGAGAAACTAGACGATTCTTCATGGATTATCGATTTCAATTTTCTAGGGTTTAAACGAAGACGAACCTTCCAAATGACGAGCTACGTTGACGATCCTAGCGATACAACCATCACAGTGCAAATCAATCTTAAGAACGACGGTGACCGGCGCCGTACTTTTCTGTTGCTTTTTGTTCTTCTCCACATCTCCGTTACACTCACACACCTTCACATCCACGATTTTCGTCTCCATCGTCTCTGTAACAAACAAACAAAAAGTGGAAAAAAACTCAAAAAAAAGCACGAAACAGAGAAGGAAGAAAAACACAAAATCGGAGACGCATTTGAACGGAATGAGTAACCTGAAGAAGCTGATGAATCGATAAAGCTCCGGAGATTTCCGTTTCGGCGTGAGAGAAAGTGTAGAAGACGACGAAATCGTTCAGAGTCGGCTCTGCGAGTGTGTGTGGGAGGTTAAGGGGAATATGCTGCTCAGTACGTACAACTTTATTTCGTTACACTGCTTTTTCTATTTTTATTTAATTTAAAATTCAAAAATAGCAAGCCAGCATTAAATGAAGGTTTTTTTTCTTTTTCTTTTTTGTCGTCTCTTCCATTTCACAAATCGTTTGGGCCTTGGGCCTTGGGTATTATGTAGGCTTGGGCATCAAGAGTATATAGAATCGAGTAATAGCGGAGAAGGATAATTTGAGTTTTGGAAATTACTGTATCATCTAATTTGTGTTATGAAATTTTGATATTAAATAATTTTGATCATTCTTTTAGTTAGTTATCTCTCATCCATATTCAAATCCGGATAAAAAAATGCTCTTCTCGAAATTTATTGGGGTAAATAGTTTGTTAATGAGCAAAATATTTAGAAGATATCATGTCATATTATGTAACTTATATAAATTCACATCTAAATTATTATTTAACATAATATAAATATGTTGTGTATTTATCCGCCGGCCGATAGATAAAGTTTTTAGCAATAATTTATTTGTTAACATTGTAACAATATTTATCAGTATAACCCAATATATATCTTGTTACTAAATAAATTATTGCTAAAAACTCATATATCATTTGTCACATACATATATTACTATGTTGACAACATATTTGATATCAAATTAAATAATAATTTAGATATGAATTCATATATATCACATGATATAATATTTTTATCATATTAACAAAACAATTATCCGCTAAAATTGGAGCTGATCTTTTCCAAATATTTTGATCGTTAACAAAATATTTATCTCGCTAAAATTATGCTAGAGGTATTTTTTCTAGAGTTTAATGGAGTGGGATGAGAAAAAACTAAATTAATTGTTCTCTATTACCAAATATTGATATTACCCAAAAAATTAAAAGTCCAAGTTTGGTTAGGGCTCCAAGAAAACAAACTCTCTCCGAGTTCACTGAAAGAAATTTCGACCGTAATAATACAAAAAAATCAAATCCAAAAAATTGTTAAAAAGAAAAACAAAACAATAAAAAATGTTCTAATCAACTAGACTAGATAAAATAAAATAAAAACAAAGAAGAAACTAACAACAAGCCTAAAGAGTTACAACTCAATCCCAACGAAGAAGCTTTAGATATAGTAGCATCCCAACCATACACCAACGAAGACTGAAGATAGATTCCATCTTCTCTAGCTTCCCATTGGTTGTCACTGCGAACATCAAACACTTGGTGATGTTTGAAATTACGACCTTGCCATAGATGACACCATATATTATTGTCTTCTTCGTAAAAACGATTATAATGAAGTTTGTAAAGCAAATTGTAAGATCCTGTGGGATGCACTCTATGGTATCCCATATCATGGTCCACGGATTTGCAATGGACTATGAGATCGTTTTGGTTGTGCAGGGAGTTTTTGATCCATACGTTTCCTGTGTACGACAAAGCTGTGTTACTCATCATCATGATGAGACTAAAAACCATAACTAAACGGAGAAACCATAGATGATGATTCATTGATAAATATATATATATATATATATATATTTTTGAATTTTTGCTGTGAGTTTTCTGATTTGAAACCAAGATCAGGAGGATATGGATCTGTAGGCTGAAGAAAAATTTATAGAATGTTCGAAGTTGTTCTTTAAATATCTTCACAATATATAAAGGATACAAGTTTTAGGAAACACCAACGTAATAGCGTCATAGCGATATTATCTTAGTTTAATTATGATAATTAACTGTTAAGTAATTATCCATGATTTAATATAATAATAATTTTATTTTATTGATAACTAATAATTATTTTGAAGGCAAAATATAAATAATACTCCTATAGATTTAAATAAAATTTTCCAATAATTTGCATTAGGTTTGATGATTTTCCGGATTCAATAGATTTGTTTTTTTACATTTTACTTTTTTTTTTTAATTTCATACAAAAAAAATTTGGCCATCATTCATTTAAATGTTATTAAGTCCCATAGTTCTAAAAGAATAATATCTATTAAGTTTCCAATAATCAAAAGCTAAGAAAAAACTAATTACATACAGCCAAACAGAAAAAAACTAAAGTCGAAAAAGATAAGAAGAGACAACAAAACTCAACTCCATTGAAGGACTGAAGAAGAAGAAGAACAAGAAGAACAAGAGTAAATCCACTAAAATCTTTCAACACCTCATGTCTTTAATCACACTTCTCTTCTTCTCAACCATCTCACTTTTCAAAATCTCAAACTCATCACCTTTAAAACCACACCCACTTCCAATTTTACCACTCCCAACATCACAACAACTCCAATGGCAAATCGGATCCATGGCCATGTTCCTCCACTTCGGACCCAACACTTTCACAAACTCCGAATGGGGCACCGGAAAAGTCAACCCATCAGTTTTCAACCCGACCCATCTCAACGCAACCCAATGGGTCAAAATCGCTAAAGACTCTGGCTTTACTCGAGTCATACTCACAGCTAAACACCACGACGGGTTCTGTCTCTGGCCTAGCGAATTCACTGATTACTCCGTCAAATCAAGTCATTGGAGAAACGGAACCGGGGATGTACTAGCTGAACTAGCTGCTGCCACGGCTGAAGCTGGAATTGGACTTGGTCTTTACCTTTCTCCATGGGATCGTCATGATCTGAGTTATGGCAAGACATTGGAGTATAACGAGTTTTATCTTAGTCAAATGACTGAGTTACTAACAAAGTAAGCTCCTTTATGAAATGGGTTTGAGATTTCAATTCCAATTTTTCTCAAAGATTGAATCTTTTTTAGTAGGTATGAATCTTTTCTCTTTTTTTATTTTCCAGTTTTTCTCAAAGATTGAATCTTTTCTCAAATGGGTTTGAAATTTCAATTTCCAAATTTTCTCAAAGATTGAATCTTTTTTAGGTATGAATCTTTTTTTAGGCAAATTTTCTCAAAGATTGAATTTTTAATAGGTATGGTGAGATTAAGGAAGTTTGGTTAGATGGAGCTAAAGGAGAAGGAGAGAAAGATATGGAATATTTCTTTGATACTTGGTTTAGTTTGATTCACCAGCTTCAGCCTGGTGCTGTTATCTTCTCCGATGCCGGTCCTGATGTCCGGTGGATTGGTGATGAAGCTGGATTAGCTGGCTCAACTTGCTGGTCACTCTTTAACCGAACCAATGCCAAAATCGGTGACACTGATCCTCTGTGAGTCACTCTCATTAATTGTTTAAACCTTTATAGATCATAGCTTGAAGTTGTTTGATCTTTGTAGGTATTCTCAGGGGGGTGATAGATTTGGGCAAGATTGGGTACCTGCGGAATGTGATGTATCGATTCGACCCGGTTGGTTTTGGCACGCGTTGGAGTCGCCTAAACCGGCTGTTCAGCTTTTGGATATATACTACAACTCGGTTGGAAGAAACTGTCTCTTCTTGCTTAATGTACCTCCTAATTCTTCAGGGTTGATATCTGAACAAGACATTAAGGTTCTTGAGGAGTTTCGTCAAATGAAAAACTCGATTTTCGCGAATAATCTCGCTCGTAAAGCCGTGGTTAGCTCGAGTAGTATTCGTGGTGGGCAAAGTTTGCAGTTTGGTGGTAAGAATGTTTTGGAAGAAGGATTGGATAAGTATTGGGCTCCAGAGGAGAATCAGAAAGAATGGGAGTTGTACTTAGAGTTTCAAGATTCGGTTAGTTTCAATGTGTTGGAAGTTCGAGAACCGATCCAAATGGGTCAGAGGGTTGCGTCTTTCTATCTTGAATCGCGTAACATTGGAAGTGGAAAGTGGGAGAGAGTTGTGAGTGGCACGACGGTTGGGAACAAAAGGCTTTTACGGTTTCCGAAGGTTAAGTCACGGTCTCTGAAACTTGTGGTCGACAAAGCGAGGGCCGATCCGCTTATATCGTACCTAGGAATCTACATGGATAAGTTTTCGGTTTCTAGTAAAAAACACAACAAAGATAACAATCACAAGGACACTACAAGAGGAGCAACAACAAGATGAGTCTACAAAATAACTCTCGAGGATTCTCACTACATAAATGTTGTGTTTTCTCGGATTTAGCGTTGTCAAATGATGTAGACGGTAAAGATGTACAAGGGAAGTGAGTATATCCATATGTGCATCATGTCATGTATATGACACTATCCTTATAAATTCTAAAGCGAATAAAAAGATCAATTCTTGTTTGTTTTAGGCTCGGTCATAGGTGTGTGTTTATATCCTTCTGTTTAAAGGTTCGGTTACATAACCAAAACCCAAATTATCCGAATTACCATAAAACGAAACTGAAATATACATGTCGGTCTTAATTTGGTCCGCGTTTACGATAGTTAAACCGGACCAAACATTAACAGTTTAAGATATCTGAACCAAAACCAAACTGATTTTTTTCCAGGTTTAAATTTGTTCACAATCTTTCATACTTGGACTACTTGAAACCCGTGAAATACCCGAACCAAACCGACCCGTAAACCTGAATGGGGAAACCTAGCTCTAACTTTCTCTGTTTTGTAACTTGTAAGTGTTACTTTCACTCTCTCCTATAAACAAAGTTAAAAGAATGAACTTTTTTCTTTCTTGACATAAGTTTGGAAATTGAGAATAATTTGGGGATTTGGGTCTTATTTTCTAACTCGGCCCAAATTTTTCCAACAATTTATTGGAAACGTTAGAGAAAAGCTCTAAAGTAAAAGAAAATGGAAGCCACTGAGTCTGTTCTATGCACGTTGCTTGCCGTCGACCTCAACGATTATTGCTACAGAGTTTATTCTCGCTGCCAGAGAGTTCTTCCTTCTGTTAACAACAATGGCCTTGCCTATTCTTCATTTTGCAAATTCTGCAAATCGAATGAACCAAAACTTCTCTATCGGATCCTCGTAAGAACCCTTTTAACTCTTCTTCTTTTGTTCTAGCTTTTTATTTTTCTAGTAGAATAATCTGAAAATTTGTGGTTAGTTAGGGAATTTAGAAATATGGGTTTTGTCCAATGTTGTCAAGAATCAATTTTGGTGAATCAGTTAGTGTAAAGTTTACACCTTTATGAAGAATCTGTTAGTGTAAAGTTCACATCTAGTGAAATAATCTGAAAATTTGTGGTTAGGGAATTTAGAAATATGGATTTTGTCCAATGTTGCCAAGAATCAGTTTTGGTGAATCAGTTAGTGTAAAGTTTACACCTTTATGAAGAATCTGTGTCTGTTTTTTCAATCTAGCAGATGTCTATAGCAACAGATACATCAGTGAAAACTGTGATATGCTTTGATAGAGTTGCCACTGTTCTCTTTGGTTGCTCTGCTGATGAGTTCTTCCACTTCACTAAGCTCAATCCTAAGGCAGGTAAAAAAAGTCTTCAAATCACTTTACTAAAAGCTTGAGACCACTTCTTATATTGAAGCTAAGACCTTTGATTAAGTTTTTGAGATGAAAATGTTTTGTTTGCTGTATTGTAGCTTCTATGGTTAATAAGGTATTTGATGGAGAAATGCTTAGAATGACATTAACTCGGCCTCACAATCGAAATGCGCAACACGTGAGAGTGGCTTCAGTAGTTCCACTAAGATCAGGGTTTCAGCCAGCTATAGTAACACTCACAGAGCTTTGCACAAAGAATGCTTCTTTGGGGAATTGTTCAACTACAAAATCATAGTTTATAATGTTGGACTTAAGCATATGGATGCCCTGCTACAAACATAAGTTGTTTGATATCTTTTCTACATTTGATTGTGTTGGTAATGCTCTAATTTTGGTTAAATGTGATGTGATTAAGTTTGAATTGGGTTCGTAAAAGTGGATGTGGACAGTTTAATCAAGTCCGACCTCAGCTTAGCAAGTACATGCTATTTTTTTTCTGATACTTGCTAGCTGGCTTGGCCCATCAAGTAATTATATTTGTTATTTATATTTGACCTGTCCAAAACAAGTCTCACTATCAAGTACCTGTTACAATATTGATTATTGAATATCCTCAAATTACTTGACTTGGTTTGTTAGTTTCTCTTCTTTATTACTTGAACCTTACTCATTAGGCTTTAATATTTCTCTTGGGTTTTTGGTTAAAGATTTGGGGTTTGTTAGTTTCTCTTGTTTACTCATTAGGCTTTAATATACACGTGTCAAAAATACAGTGGTTTAGAGCAAAGCGATTGACCTTCTAACAGACCTATTCAATTTCTTTGACAAAGCCTCCAAAACTTGCCACGTGGCATCTCCCTCTCTCGAAGGAACATTAAACATTAGGGCCCGCCTAACAGACAAATCCTCCAAGTTTCTCTGTATGACTGACAAATTAGTAGCCGCCACGTGTTCCAAAATTTCTCCTAGCTTTCCAACATCTTTCTCCGCCACCGTGAGCGAGATATCCGGCCAACGCACGGTGGAAGGGAACGGCAAACGAATTCCGTCGGCAATAATCACCGGCACGCATCCAAGAACCACCGATTCAACAAGTCTCGGGCTCCATGGGGCCCACCCAAGAGGACATAAACAAAAAACAGAGCGAGCTATTTCTGATTGGTAACCGGCAAATCTTTGCCGTTGGAGATAAAACCGCCGGTCACCGCCGTAACGCCGCCATATATTCGTCCTTATTCGCCTGATAAATGAGAAAGTGTAGTTCAATAAAAAAAATATTAGGTCTAAGATAATCTATTTATGGTATAGTTCAGTGACAATTATGAACGTCAAAATAATAACATTATGCGATTTTCCACAGGTTACGAAAAATACTAAATTAATATAGATTATATATAAGAAAGAAAAAAAAGAGATTAGGTATAAGAGTTTTGTTTACTTGCTATAAAAGCGTCCACTGATGTTCTTAGGATGAATCTCCATTTTTCCCCGGAAGAAAACCCAAATGTCTCGTTGCTTAGCTACCGGAACATTCTTTTGAGTCTTGTGTAAACTTTCCGGCGAAATGTACGGTGGTATCACCACATTCTCCACCTCTTGGCATGGATGCTTAAAAGTAACACCAAAAGTTTGCAAAACTATAGAATTTCTCAAAATCTTTGGTACTCCATCAGCAATTGCTCTATCCTCCTTCAAAATATAAAAATCATTTTCAATATAAATAAGTATTTATACAATTAGCAAAAAAAAAAAAACATTTTGAGACTAACCATTGTGTGGAAGCAAGAACCAAAGTCGTGTGTGGCAGTGAAGACGTGGTCAGAGCCTTTGGTTCGGTTCCAAAACGGGTATTGAGCTGAGATGAGCGTAATCGCATCGTTGATGAGTGACCGCGCGTGACCAATCGCTGGAAAGCCATTAATGGTGCTGAAGTTGCAAGAAACATAGACAGGGACGAAGAAGAAATCGGCTTCGTATGGATCTTTAGTACGTACTTCTCCCTCGAGGCTGAGCAATGCCTTGTGGAGAGCCACCTCTGCGGCGAAGAGGTGGTTGCTACACCTATCGTTGGCTAACCAGTCTTTGTTGAACTTTGAAGGCAAGTCGTAGACGTATATTTTCAAGTTGTTGAATACATCTGAAGTAAATTAAAATAAACCAAAAATATTGTTATAGAAGATTGTTCAATTTTAGAGGACAACTAAAACATTAACTAGACTAGAGTAGGTCACGGACCAAAACCTAGATTAATACCCGATATCTATAGAAATCCGGATATTCGCGTGCTGCTAAACAAATGATTTTACGAAAATAAAACCTTTAAAACATGAACTAAACTGGACTATATCATGGAAACCTAGACTAATCTCCGATATCTATAGAAACCCGGATATTCGTGCCACTAAGATAATGATTTTACGAAAATAAAACTTTTGAAACATGAACTAGACCGGAATATATCGTTGACCGAAACCTAGACTAATCCCTGATATCCGTAGAAACTTGATATTATTTGGTACCAGACGGGTGCTTTTACGAAAATAAACCCTTAAAACATGAATTAGACCGGACTATATCATGGATTGAAACCTAGACTAATCCCCGATATCCGTAGAAATAAGATATTATTTGGTATTAAAGGGATGCTTTTACGAAAATCTAACCTAAAAAACATGAACTAAAACATCTATATGTATATGTACCTGTTCTTATATTGGGACGTTGAGGGGCAAAACCAAGTGTATGATCATGGATTTTAGATTCAAACATGACACGAGACGCGAGAAGCTTGGGTTTAGGGTTAGTAAGAAGAGGGCTTGATGGAGAAGGATGGTCTTCTTGGTCATGATCGATAAAGAAAGAAGCAAGAAAATAAAGAGTAAGGGAAAAACAAAGGATCCATTTGTAGTAGTGTTTAAAACAGAGACTTTTCTCTGTTCTTCTCTGTTTTTGTGTTATCATCGTTTTTGTTTTTCCGGGATGAATCTAATGGCATGAGATGCTTTTTTAATTTGAATCATCTGATTGTTGGAATCAGTTAATGAGGTTTTAAGTTGGTGAAAAGGAGTTTTCGGATTCGGGTTTGGGAGATGAATTGGAGATTAAGGAATGGTGAAGGTGGAACAACAATAGAAGAAGTTGGAGAAAGATTGATGAAGACTATCCAATTAGTTTTTTTTTTCTTTTTGTTGACTTAAGAGATATGAAACATTCAAATTTGTTATGATTTTTTAAATTCTTTGTATTTGTTTTTTTTTCCTTCTTATGGATTTTTTTATTTTATTTTAAATTTCTTATGCCAAAAAAAAACTCGTACTTTTGCATAGATGATATCAATAGTAGGTAATTGTCCAAGTCTTATTGCGTAGGAGATAATATATATATATATATATATATACATTTGTATGTCTTAGAAATAGTTTACTAAAATTTTGATTTCATAGCAATAGATATTGCATAAAAAATATCACATGATTAAACACGTAAAGAGACTCAACCTATATTTGCATTTAAGAAATACTTGCATCTCAAAGTGACAAAGACAAATTTTGCACATTTAATTAGTAAACCTGTTAAGTATTACTAATTAAGTATGAGACTTGAGTGCTTCGTAAAAAGTATCTTTTTGGACTCTCAACTATATGAGGTTTTTGGGATCAGGACGCTGTTGGATTAATTCCCATTCAATTTTTAAGAAAGTTTAAGCATGTCTCAAAGAAACAATTTAAAAAAGATAAACATGACGATAAAAGAACCATGAAAATATTGGATTGTTAGGAAAGACTAATTTTCTAAAATAATTGCAAATTTGATACTTTTGCAAAAAGAAAAAGTAGCACGAATATGAATGAGTATAAAACAAGTATGTTAGAGTTAGGCGAAATACTAAAAATAAAATCGATTTCTGTTAGGCGAGTACGAGGTTGCTTTTGGAACACGATTCATTGTGTTAGAACTTAGAACAGTATGGTTCTTAAATTGTGGTCATAGATTAAAGATAAAACTGAGAGGATAAGTCTATTTCTTTTAATTGGTTTCAGATAAAGGTTTTATTAGAAACTTGTGTATCTTGTCGAGTGCTAGAAATTGATTGATGTCGTATTAAGAAGAATTTAAGTACCGAATAATTCTAATTAAACAATTTCTAATAAATGTTTTGAGAAAGTAGTGGATTCAATGAAATTGCTCTTGGTTTGGATGAAGATCATGTTAATATCGTTTCCGTACACGGCAAGGGAGAATGGACCCAACTCGACAAGGGAACCAACTGGAATCATTTTTAGTCGCCAAACTTTTTTTTTTACTAAAAAACGAGTATTAATATATCTAATAAAAATGAAATTCAGTCAAACCAATGAAACTTTGTCATACAATTACGCTACCACTTTTTTTTTTCCAAAACCCAGAGAATTATAATGAAAATCAGACTGCTAGACTTAGGACATGGAGATTATTTTCTTCTTCTTTTTCTATTGTATACGTTTACAATAGCTTATCATGATTAGCTTAACAGTGGATTACAACACATCATCTAAGTATGTACAGTTAAACCTCTATAAATTGATATTCGATTCATTAATACCTCGCTAAATTAATAATTTTTTTGGATCCCAAATTGCTATTTAAACCCAAATATCACTTTTATAAATTAATAATCTCGATAAATTAATAAAATATCATAAAAATACATTGATCCTAATATTATTAATTTATAAAAGTTTTACTGTATTTAGGACTTTACTCTAAAATATATAAAAGTAAATAAGTAGGTGATAAACTTATGAAACAAAACAATATAAAACTACAGCGACAAATTTATGAAATAAATTCAATCAACGAACATAATTAAAAAAATTATTAGCTTGTAAGATAATTGTTATGCGGTATTATGTTTTAGATTCGCAACAATTTATTTTGTTATTAGTCAAAACATGTAACTGTTAAAAAAGGTTGTTAATTTGTAAAAACATATTAGAAAATAATTTTATAAAATAGTGAAGCAAGGGAAATTTTTTTAAATAGTTATCGAAAATTATAAAAAAAGGTTTACTACTTATTTAATGATTTAAGAGATTTGAAAGAAAAAATTGACCACTTAGAAAATGACACGTCAACCATTTTTTTTTTTTTGGCGTCTATATGTAAATGAATATCTTTGGTACTACAATCAAACTAGATAAGAACATTAGGTCGCACTCATGTATACCAACAAGCACGTAGAACTCTTAGAACACATGTGTTGTTTCTTCATAGGATTTTACGATGCTTTATCCAGTTATAACAAAACTGTGAAATTTGGTTCCAAACTAAAAAAAATAAAAAAAATTAGAAGACAAAGAAGCAATCAAAGATGAGTCACCTCTCCGTTTTCATAATTATCAAGGATATATACTAAGATCCACCTTACAGTTTAACTTCTTGTATGTTACATAGATAAGCTAATCAGATTGCATATAGTACAGCTTTGCTGTGGGTTGGATGGTCAACTGAAATCAAATTTGTATTTATCATTTTGTTTCGTTGTTAACTTTGGTCTAATACTTAGGTACTAGAGCTTAGAGCAAAAGGCAAACTCAGCCACTCCTTTTATACACCTTTAGTTTATGTAAGAAGTCCATGTTCGGTTATCAACTTATCATAAACTATCAATTTTTTTTGCAAACCGACCACATATAGATAATATATGTGTAGATAGTTTAGTGTTATCGTTAGTGTCCAATCGCATATTACGTTTTATATAATATCAAATCAGATAATATAATGTATAAAGTCACTTTCAAGAGGTTGCTTGGCTAGAAATGACATAAATACAGAACCAATAATCAATAATATACGTAATGTCAAAAAGGAAAAATAAATAAAATACTAACATAATAATTGTAGAAATTGATGGGTGGTTAGCTAATAATCTAATACGTTTTGTATGTTTTGTATCGTTGAAACTATTCCGTCTGTTGTTTATATATTATTAAAAAGTAAAAACGTTAACACGAACATGGACATTGAGGCCCGTGCTTATGGCCATATTTGGGCAGAAAATATTAGGGCCCAATTTGTTTTGTTGTTGTTGTTGTAACTTGGCACTAAAACTTATTTGCACAATCACATATAAATAGATACTATTATATGATGTTGGTAAATGACATACCTGACTCATTAACAACCTTTTTATACACTAAAACTTATTTGCACAATCACAATCCAAAAAATAAAGAATCTACGATTGTCATCACCATAACGAGCCGGGTACACACAGTTAACAACAATGGAAGACCAAGAAAGAAGATAAGAAAACATGTATATACTTATGAAAATGTAACTGCAAAAATAAATCAAGACCTGCCAACCAGCTTAACCGCTGTTAATTTCAGAATAAGGACCAGCCAGAACCCACATTTGTGCTAGACTAAACTCTTTTGGCGTATGTATAAAAGGTTTCCACACGTTTATATCCGCTTTGGCTTCATGAAACTTTCCATCTACTTTTATTTGAGCATACCATAGTACATATTCATGTAAGAAATTAAAGACACACACATATAAATATATAAAATAAGAAAATAGAAATGGCTTTTCAAATGCTTATGATATATTCACCTCATGTATGGTATTACTAGTTGAGTTTCTTGGTTTAGGTTGAGGAAAGCTGTTGGGATTATTTTTTCCATATTTTTCTATTGATTTCACGCGTAAAATAAATTCTCTTCTTATTCTTCTTATCGGAATACTATTTTTTGGGCATTTCCATTGATTGTCCAGAGTTGAGCCACCTTACTATGTTTTTCGGTGTCCGAAGATTTATTGTTAAATCCTTTTGGAATAGAACTTGGTCTTAACTTCAAAAGAAACAAAAATATCTTCAATTGAGAACCAAGCCAAGATTTAAACAAAAAGAAGCACATGGACAACATCCAGATCTGAAAGTGAACACACAAATTAATTCGTAATAAATTTTATCTTTAAATTTAATAATAATTAATTAATTACAGGAAAATAAAAAAATTTGATGAATCACTAATTTATGAGAAATTATAAAATAATGTTTTTAGTAGAAAATTAAAGGATATCATTTTTTAGAAAATTATGAAATAATGTTTTAGGCAAAAATTTCATGGTTTTTGAAATTTAGCTATAATATTGATTGATAAAGTTGTTGGTGTTGAAAATTTATGTTACTATATTTAAAAAATGTTAATAATAAAATTATAATATAGAAACATAAATTAAATTATTCACGTAAAAAAATTTTATGTAAATAATTTTATTCTCTAAGTGAAAGCACTTTCTACTTCTTTCCTATTTTTTTTTTAACATACATCACTAATAACAAATTCTAAATTTAAATATTTTGCTAAAATTTAACATATTAAAAAAAAATTAGAAATCCGTCCATTGGGCGGGTTCTAATCTAACAAATAAGTTTTAATTAAATATTAAAATATAATATAATATGGTAGTATATATCCTTTTAGGTATAAACAAATTTTTGTGTTTTAAATATTTTTAATTTAATTTAATTTTCCTTAATGTTTACGAGAATGATGCGAGGAATTGTTGTGATTGATGAATGTTTTAATTCAAAAAAAATATAAAGATTTTGTGTTTTCACTATAAATATAATTTAAAGGGAATTTATAGTAAACGACTATACAGTATATGGAACAATCTTTACATAAACAACCAATAATTCTTGGGTTCACTGAGTGTGCCATTACGTGCCATTTCCATAGTTTGAATTTTAGTATAAATAAGAATGTATCAAATTAATACTTTATTGAAAGTTGTTTAGTTTAGTTTAGATTAGATGGCTATAGATACTCTATAAGGAGCTTAGGTGGACACTCTCTTGTTTTTGGCAGTCTTAGGTGGACACTCTATTAAATTGAGAAGATAATTTCAACTTGTAATGTTAATCTTCTTATCTTTTGACAGTAATTTAATTTCTAACTGCTTACAAAATTAGAAAAGACAGCTAATTGGGTCAATCTTTATATATTTTCTGCGCTTCTAATGGTCAAATGAACCTCAAAACTTTCCGACAAGCGGCTCTCTCTTCAATACTTAAATTATTACATATATTCAACTTGCCCTATTCTTCTGATCTACTACTTTATTGCCCTGAGACTCTCTGAGAACTTTTAATCATTTATCTCTCTTTTAATTCTTCATTTCTTGATCATCCAAGTTTCTCCATTTCTAAATCAAGATAATCTTGAAATACTCAAATCTTTCCAAGATTCACAACTCACAGAGATCTTGATATTATCCTCACACTCTTGTTTCCAAGATGGGAGACGGAGAAACCGTAAGGTTCTTGATTCACCTATTCAATGGAAGATGGTTCATGGTGTTTGCTTCGTTCCTCATCATGGCTTGTGCTGGAGCCACCTATCTCTTTGGAACTTACTCTAAAGATATCAAATCCACACTTGGTTACGACCAGACAACATTAAACTTGTTAGGTTTCTTCAAAGATCTTGGAGCAAACGTTGGAGTCTTGTCCGGTCTCATTGCTGAGGTAACACCGACTTGGTTTGTTCTCACCATCGGCTCGGCGATGAACTTTGTAGGTTACTTCATGATCTGGCTCACGGTCACAGGCAAAGTCGTGAAGCCAAAGGTTTGGCAAATGTGTCTTTACATTTGTATTGGAGCCAACTCTCAAAACTTTGCAAACACAGGAGCTTTGGTTACTTGTGTCAAGAACTTCCCTGAAAGCAGAGGAGTTATGCTTGGTTTGCTTAAAGGTTATGTTGGGCTAAGTGGCGCAATCATGACTCAGCTTTACTTTGCAATCTATGGAAATGATTCTAAGTCTTTGATTCTGTTGATAGCATGGTTGCCTGCTGCGGTGTCTCTCGTATTTGTGTATTTGATAAGAGAGAAGAAGTTTGTAAGGCAGAGGAATGAGCTAAATGTGTTTTACCAATTCCTTTATCTTTCTATATTCTTGGCTTTGTTCCTTATGGCAATGAACATTGCTGAGAAGACAGTTCATTTCTCGAAAGCCGCTTATGCGACAAGCGCTACCATATGTTGTGTTTTGCTCTTTGTGCCTCTTGGCGTTTCGGTTAAGCAAGAGATTGAAGTGTGGAACATGAAGAAGTTGCCTATCGAGGAGCCGACCGAGCTCAAGGTTGAGAAACCCAAGAAAGAACTTGATCTTAAAAAATCCGCCAAGGTGGATCTAGAAGAGAAAGAGACGAAATCTTGTTTCTTGACGGTTTTTTCTCCACCAGCAAGAGGGGAAGATTACACAATACTTCAAGCATTGTTAAGCACTGACATGATAATCCTATTTGTCGCGACATTTTGCGGTTTAGGATCGAGTTTGACCGCGGTAGACAACCTCGGGCAAATAGGGGAATCACTTGGCTACCCGAACCACACTGTTAGCTCATTTGTGTCTCTAGTCAGCATATGGAATTACTTTGGTAGAGTATTCTCTGGTTTTGTCTCGGAATACTTGCTTGCCAAGTATAAATTGCCTCGACCTCTCATGATGACATTAGTCCTCTTATTGAGTTGCGCGGGCCACCTTCTCATCGCGTTCCCGGTACCAGGCTCGGTATACATAGCGTCGATTCTAATGGGATTCTCTTTCGGTGCGCAACTTCCTTTGCTCTTTGCAATCATCTCAGAACTCTTCGGGCTCAAATACTACTCTACATTGTTCAATTGTGGACAACTTGCTAGCCCGCTCGGATCTTACATCTTAAACGTTCGTGTCACGGGAATGCTATACGATCGAGAGGCCTTGAAGCAACTAACGGCTCGAGGGCTAACTCGAAAAGATGTAAAGGACTTGACTTGCTTAGGAAGTCAATGTTATAAATTGCCTTTTGTGATTTTGGCTGCAGTAACGTTCTTTGGTGCACTTGTGGCTTTGGGTCTAGCAATAAGGACGAGAGAGTTTTACAAAGGTGATATTTACAAGAAGTTTAGGGATAGTCCTGAATCCGAGTCTGAGTTGGTCACTGGTTCGAGAAAGTCTTGATTTGATGAGGAAAAGTTGTTGAAAATTTGTTTATAAATCATTATCAAAGTAATTGAGAATTTGTGATAATTAATTATAGATGAATAAAGTAAATGTTAGAGATCCCGTTTCATTAGTCTTTTTCAACTTTTGTTTATTTTTCTTTAATTTAGGACAAGTTGTTGAAGTGCTTTTTTTGTCGGTTAATTTAAAATACTAAAACAAGTAATAGTAATCATGTGATGATGTTGAAATCTCATAACATTCCAAGACGAAACGTTCACAAGTTGAAATGTTACATCGTGATCGTGAGAGCTGTTATATTCGCACTTGTGTCTGTCTCACTCTCACCAAAACTGTGGATAAGTAGATAACGCACACCGATTAGATGTTGATTTACCTATTTGTCCCTCTGATTCTGAGTTCTTGTGTAATGTATTTGGACATTGGAGATTCAAGCAATCGAGTCAAAAGCCACGACACATTTGTCACTCTTTTGAAACTTTTTGTCCAATTGTGACTTTGTGAAAGGAGGGTCCACTTCGGTTCAAATGCATGTGTATAAGATCAACCGTTTTCGTATTTCTGTAGGTGGACTATATATAAAAAAAAACTTAATTGCAAAAGAAAATTTTGGTTATGGTTATATATAACACCATTTGTTCATTTTATTAATGAATCTTTGAAGTTTCAAGCTGTTAAAACTTAAAACCGACGCTTGAAGTATAAGCCATTTTTGTTGGCTTTTAGCTTGTGTTTGGTATTATCTCTACACCGCTTCAATTAATCATGGTGTGGGCTTTTTTCAACCCTTGAAATAATGACATTTTTGCTACCATATACGACAAGCCCACTCAAAGTCAAACTAAACAAGACTGACAAGTAAAGAAGTCTACCAAAAATACAAAAATTGAAATCTAAAGCAGATCATCTGGCCTCCATAGCAACAGCAACTCCGACCACAACACCAAATTTAGTGTTTTAGTGCTCTAATTACAGTAAAACCTCTATAAATTAATAATATTAAGACCAATATATTTTTTATGATATTTTATTAATTTATCAAGGTTATTAATTTATAGAGGTGATATTTGGGTCAAAATAGCAATTTGGGCCAACAAATTTATTAATTTAGCGAGGTATTAATGAATCGAGTATTAATTTATAAAAGTTTAACTGTATTTTTCATCTCCAATCACAAACACCAAATCTCACACTAAAAAATATTATCTATTATTATATTATTAAATTTAAGATTTTATTCATTTTTATTAATTAGATAAATACTAATTATTCGTATAAATTGTTAATTATAAGTTAAACATAAGATTACAATTAGTAACGGCAAAAAAAAATTACAACTTACTAATTATCAGAATTATTATAACCATAAGTGTTCAATTTATTTTTAATTGTATGTTTTCAATGTTTTAATTGAACTTTAATATGTACTTTTAATTTAATCTATTTTTGTATTCATTTAGATATTTTTTGAAAATTAGAATTACATATTAATTACAATGCTAATTTTATTACAACTGTAACCTTATTAACCGTTAGTCAACTTAACCTCATGCACATTTTAGATTATTTTAAGGTTTGTTTTGGCAAAAATATTTAGTTGGAGGTTTTAAGTGGAAACACAAAAAGTTGGATGTTTAAGTTGGAAAAATGTATTAAGTTGAAGGTTTTTTATGGTATTTTCCCTAAAATAAAAGATACAACAAATAATAATGATTTATTTGTTTTTTAATTGATAAAGAACAATTTAATTCTATTACAAAATAAAAAAATAAAAATAAAATAATATATTTTTTGGCCACACCAAATATAATGTGACACTATTCATAAAATACCAAAAAAAAAAACATTTGGTGTAAGATTTGCCGTTCCATTGGAGAGAATTTGACACCATATTTGGTGTTTTGGGGTCAAGTTGGAGAAGCCCTAAGGCATGCAGATTTTATTGAACACATTTTTGACGGCTCATTCAAGATTACAGTGAATCTTCTATGTGATTCATAATAGATATATCATCATCTAACTTTGAAGAACCTTTTTTTTCTTATATCATTTTGTATTAATCTAAAAAAAATTTACATAGTCACTAGATAGTATACTCCTTAAACAGACTGGATGATAAAAATAAACATGAGAAACAAATTGTTGATTGTATGATAACTTTGCCATATAATCGGCAACATAGTTACTCTCTCGGAGGTACCACTAGATATTGAACTTCTGAGAATTGATCTGCTCAACTGCGGATATTCTCAATTGACATATCCATTAAACACTTATGGATCTCTTCATGTAACATTTTATATTCTCCTTTAAATATTACGTACCTTGCGCTAACCTATATACCATGCATATTGTAAGCAATAGCCTCTGCTTGAATAGGTGATATCGCTTGGATAACTCTTGAACGGCCGGCTAACAAGAAAACAAAAAACCTTTTTCATCTCTGATAATCCAACCATCACCGACATAAGTGTTATTTAAACTGAAGCTTCCATCAACATTAAATTAAACAAAACCTGGAGGCAGAGGTATCCAATACGAACTTCTTTGCGCTTGTGAACCAATATTACTAGGAGAGTCGGTCCTCTTAGATGGGATAGCATGTATCCATTCTTCTACATCCTCAGCTGCTTTACATAAAACTTCATCCGGTTGTCTTGAAGTTTTGTTGAATATCACTCGTTCCTAGATTTCGATATTTGCCAATAGAGCCAAAAAAGAAGGTGTTTTGTTTGCTTTCTTTTGCGTATTGTACCATGAGACAAGTAGACGGATGTTCTCTTCAAGCGAGTTAGTTGCTAATTGAGAACCTGATCCGATCGTGTTTGAAAGCCTCCAAATAACAGAGACAAACGGACATTGACACATCAAATGAGTGATTGATTCTGAATCTTGACAGCATCTTTGACAAGTCACTTCTTAGTTTGAAGAACTTCATCACTGCTCCCTTAATCATGAAACATCGATCATAGTACTATCTTGTGGCTGAAACATCTTCTACCATATACCAACTCAAACTCTTGTACTATTACATGAACAATACACAGGCCTGGCCCCCAGAAAATATGGGCTACAAACTAAAATAAAATTTGGACCTATAATTTAACTTAAAAAAAAAAATTAAATGCAAGGTAAGGGATTCGAACCTATCACATTTACCTTAATTATACATAAATACAACCAACAGATCTAAGATACATTTTGTCAAAAAAAGGCCAAAATAATACTTATTTTAGACAGGCAAGCACCCGCTTGTGTGGCTTGCCCTCAGGGCCGCCCCTGACAATACACAAACCAAGACCTTAACTAGGATTTTGCCATTAGTATTAATTAAATCTATTTAGTTAGGCATTTAGAGCTAAAGTAATTCAGGCTTTAAATAGCAAAAAAATCATTTACAGATTTAACTATTTTCTATTTACAGATAAAATTATTTGCAGATTTAAATATTTTTTATTTACCATTCATAAGATATAATCCGTGGTGGTACGGACGGTAAAAATAAAAAATAAAAATTCGATGTTGACTAACTACAAATCACTTTGAAAAATAAATAAACTCACACTATAGTAAATTATTATCTATCCAAAAAATGGATGGTTTACTTCGTTAATAATTTAGTTTATATACCCACAACATCCACAATATCGCGTTTCCATCGAGTTTCCGTTTCCGAAATATTTCAAAAATGGACCTTGGAGAGAGTTTCCATGCGCATGCCGATATTTAAATTGATTGCTACAAATGAGAGTGGTCCAATGGTGTTAAGGGCGATCAATAGCCAGGGTGAAACAAAAACAGGTGAGATGATTGCAGAGTTGATCATAGACACTATAAAGGAGGTTGGACATGAAAATGTGGTTCAAGTAGTCACTGACAATGCTTCCAATTGTGTAAAGACCGGTTCACTTATTTCTGCCAAGTATCCTAACATCTTCTGGACACCATGTGTGGTTCATACTTTGAACCTGGCATTCAAGAACATATGTTCACCATTACATAACACAAGAAGTAATGAAGATGTGTATGATGCTTGTGTTTGGATAAAATCTATTAGTGAGGATGTGACTTGGATCAAGAATTTGTAGGATGCAAAATCCCAGACTGAAAATCACGAACAAAAATACGATTAAGGAAAGAAAAATACGCGGATGCGAGATATGATCTCTTTCCTTAATTCTATAAATCTCTCGCAGTGTGGCGGTTTGATGAGATTCTGAATCCCAGGATACAACCGTGTTGAGACTATAATCGCTACACCCGACTATAGAATCTATGAACTATTATCTACGCTATACTCTCGAGACTTACTTAGAAAGAATAAGATTGTTGGAAGCTCTGTTTATTTTGTAATTGGATGATTTGAGAGGAGAGGCGAGACCCTTTATTTATATGGAGAAGATACTTGATTCCGAAGTTAGGGATAAGCTCTGTGAGATTTGGCTTGATCCGCAAGTATACAATATGTACATAATATTCTTCTTTTATGCGCAAGGATCAGCTCAAAATAGAAGATTTACGTCTTATTCCGCAAGGATAAAGATTCGGAGGTCTAGATTTATCCGAAATTATGTAAAAAAATCTTTAGGGAAATTAATTAAATTAATAAAAATCTGTCCCAAAAAGAATATGCACTTATGGGCCCGGCTCACATTCCCCAAGCCCGGCCCGGCGGCGGCGGCGCGCACATGTGTAATTTTGCATAACATCCATACATCTCTTACTCCATAGTCTCTCTTCCCAAGCTAGTGAACCATAGTGTGAGTTTAACACTATATGTACTAGTGGAAATATTTTTCTCCAAGCAATGTGGGACATTTTGCTCATTTTGATACTTAGTCAAAATTACATGTTTTATAAACCTTCTAAGCTACCCACTTTACTCACTTATTTCTTATTCAAATTGACTTCAATTTTGACAAGTAAATACACTAACTCATAGTGCTCATTACAAGGATTACAAAGACCCCAAGATCCGGTTATTCCGGTGATGAACTTCACCAGAAAATTTGCCGGAAGTTTGGCCAAATGCATTTGTCAATAATTGAGTTCCAACATAATTTTATTATGAACCATGGAATGAGACTTGTGATATTCACAGAGCATTGTAATCTTAAGCTCCTTACAATTGCTTCTACAAGGTTAGTTTTCTCTTTTGTTAAATCTAACTTATTTTCGTATATTTCAGATTTAATATTATTATATTTTATTTTAACAGATTTGCCTCTACGGTTGTGATGTTCAAAAGATTCAAAAAAATAAAAATTGGATTACAAAAAATGGTGATCAGTCCTAAATAGGATGATTATAAAAAGGACAATGTAGGGAGAGCATCGGCAGTGAAACAAAAAATATTAGATGAGATGTTTTTGGATGACCTTGAATATGCTTTATCTTTCACCTTGCCAATATACAGTGTGATTAGAGCTGCTGATACTGATAAGCCTTCTCTTCACTTAGTTTATGAATGGTGGGACATTATGATTCAGAATGTGAAGAAAGCTATCTTTAGAAAAGAAAAAAAACAACTTGATGAGGATTCAGTCTTTTGGAATGCCGTGAATTCTATTTTGACATCTCGTTGGAGCATGAGTAACACTCCTCTCCATTGTATGGCACATTCTCTAAATCCCAAGTAAGTTTGTATCTTTAGTATGCTTTTACGAGATTTATTGTCTTACAAATTGACATATAAATAAAAAATTTTGTTAAAGTAATAATAACTTAATATCATTGTCATATATTTTTGGATACAGATACTACAACTCAGAGTGGCTTGGAGAAGAAAATAATAGAAAAGCTCCACATCAAGATTTAGAGGTTATTAGAGAAAGAAAAAGTTGCATTATGAAGTATTTTATGGATCAAGATGAAAGGAGAGACGTTAATGTTGAATATTCTATTTTCTCTTTATGCTTGGAAGATTTTGGTAATGTTGATGCAATGCATGATATGTTCATCTTAGAACCTCTAAAATGGTGGGCAGTCCATGAAGCTTCAGCACCAAAACTTCAAGCTTTAGCATTTAAATTGCTTGGACAGCCTTCATCATCCTCATGCTGTGAAAGAAATTGGAGTACTTACAAGTTTATTCATTCTTCAACAAGAAACACGATTACTCCACAAAGAGCAGAAGATTTGGTATTTGTGCACACTAATCTTTGTCTTTTATCTAGAAAAAGTCTTGCTTACAAAACTGGTCCCAATCAAATGTGGGATGTTGGAGGTGACCAGTTTGATTCATTAGATGAGACTAATCTTGGTAGACTTGAGTTTGATGATCTTTCTCTTGACGAACCAGAGTTGGAGGCAGTTTTGTTTGATGAACCTAATGATGATTCGAATGAAGATGTTGATTTAAATGTTTGACTTTAATGGTTATGATGTTTTATTTTACTTAAACTATTTAATACTTATTTATTGGATTTTTGTTGTCTCAAATAATTTTTTTAATATGTTTTTTATGTTTCACTATATTCACTTTTCCAACATGTACCTATTTCTTAATTTTCTGAAAAAATTGTTTTCGCATACCCGTTTTCGTTTCGATGTTACTTAGTTGTTAACTTAAAAACCTTGGAATAAAATCCTAATATTAAGAAAGGAAAAGAAAAAACATAAAAATTTATTCCTTAGTACGGGTGCGGGTTGACCAGAAGAAACTAGGTTCTGTCTCTTTTAAACACTTGGATCTTATTCGCGCTTCCCAAAAGCTACAAAAGTTCTCAAGGGTTTCGTCTGAACGAAAGAGGTTGAAGAAGCCCCAAGGTTGGAAGAACTAATAATGGATTTGGATGGTCCTCTTGATTTCGAGAACGAAGATCCTCTCGTTAACCCACCACCGTCAATTGAAAAAAGGTCAATCCTTTTTATCTATACCAACATTACGGTCACTCTATTTCTCTTAATTCAACCCATTTTTCGACTTGTGTAGTGCCCAATTTCTCCGAATTGTTGTCATTTTTAAGAAATCTGAATCCTTTGTAAACTAGGGTTTGGTGTAGAATGTCTATCCTCGTTTCTAATTTCGAAAATTTTGGTTAATTTGTCTCTGCCATTGTCAAAAAAACTTGTTCTTTTGTTTAGGATTAATGTAAAGTTTGTTCCTTTTTTTCAATTTCTTCTAATTTACGCAAAGCTTAAATTTTGTTAATGTCACAAAACAGGAAGAAAGTTATTGGTTTGGATGATCTTCTCTCTGATTTTTACAAAGAGAAGAGCAAAATTATCGACAAGCAAAACAAGAAACGAAAAGTCTCTAAAGTTTACGATTCTGATGAAGATGAACATAACCAAGTAGCAAAGCTTTCTGATATTGTTGATAACTGTCAGAATCAGGTATGAGTAATAAAAGAATCATCTCTCTTTTTTTAAGTTTTATGTTACATTTTGCTGTGTAGTGTTTTTGGTGATTATTGGGTTATTATATGTTTTTAGATGAATGAGATAGCTGGTGAAGAAGATAATCAAGACTGGGGATTATCTATGTTTGCTCATCAGGTTTGGCTAATTTGTTATTTCCTTATGTTAAATTTTGCTTTAAGAGTAAGTGATAGTTTTGTAAAGATTTGTATTTTGTTGATGTTATTATACAGAAAACTCTAACACATTCGCTAGTTATCGATTTCGATAGTTGCTGCTTGTTGAAAGAGTTTATGAATAATAAGTCAAATTCAATGGTGGGTCTTAGCGTAGATGAAGGTTTGTTTTCTATGACCTCATTGTCTATTAGCTTATATGCGTTTTCCTTGAGAAGAATGGTTAAAGTAATAGACTTCATTGTACACTTCAGGAACAACTTTTCTTGAAGGATTGCTTGTTAACGGTTGGCTTACAAGACTGATCTTGACGTGTGCACGTGTGGAAAAATCAATATGCAAATGGACTCTTAATATATGTGCGTGTCTCTAGCTTTTTCTTCAAGTTACTTTATTCTATAGACTTTTTCTTACCCTTATATTGTTTTGATGTCTTGGACTTATCAGTGTTGTATTCATCAAAAGAAGTTCTAAGATCATCTGCTTGTGATTTCTGGTGTTCGATACTCTTCTCGCAAAACGAGGTACATTATGTTTCCATGGCTTATTACATTAGGTTTTGACTGAAGCTGACTACTTGAGATTTTGAATGACATGGATTAATCAGGTTAATGGAGTTCCTGTTGTTATTGGCTTGCTTCCTAACTATCAAGAACTTAAAGAAGCTCTTGACTCATATGGTTTCAGAACCAATCCATCACAAGATGTTGAATTAGCAGAAGCTGGTGGGTTTCCTGTTGCTCCCAAGTTCTTTAATTGGCGGTTTATCTTCTTTAGGTTTTATAATATATACTGAAGGTGTCTATTAACTTTTGGCTTGCAGATTCTGAGTCTCAAGGTCCTCCTCAGAATATTAGAGCTTGGCTCAAATTTGTCACAGCCTGTTGTCAAGTTAGGTTTGTGGCACAAAACTCTCTTTTACATATAGCAAAGATACTTCTGTTGCATCGTAAGTATCTAAAACTATGGCAGCACTTTGCATTTCTCCATTTGATCCAACGAGTTACTAATCCTGCCTTCTCTGTTGCTTCATTGATTCAGGTGTAAAAATCCTATTTTTTCCACTTCACAAATTGAACAGATAGCTGAAATCTTCATATTGCTGCTCTTAGACCGCAGTCTTCTAGGCCTTTCACTACTCTTACAAGAATGCTTAGTATCTGTTCTTGGATCCTTCAAAGAAGAAGAATGGGTTTTAAGCTTCAAGAAAATCGCAAACTCTCTTGCTTCCAGGTTCAACCTTTTATTTTCTTTATAGCATTCTTGGCCTTTTTGTTGTATCTGTTCATTGACTTAGGCTGTTCTGGTTTGATGCATCTGCAGAGTACCTCAAGATATGAATTGTTTGAGGGTAGTAGAATCTGTATCAGGTCTTGATGCTCGAAGCAAGCATTTGAGAAGTTCCATCTCAAAGCAAATGCTTGTTGTTTTACTTGATCATAATAAGGTAAACAAGAACCTATTTACATAATGATGATACAAACTGTAGCAAATGAATTTGTACATTCGCTGGTCTTTGATTCTTTATTAAACAGGACAGCGACGAAAACTTGTTGAGCTTGCTGATGTCTATCAATGTGAAGGAGAAAAGTTGTAACCTTTTCAAAACTTACATTTCTGTGGTTTTGGCTGAGAACTGGCTCTTCTCTAGTACATTGGTAGAAGAAAAGCCAGTACTGAGGGATACGTGGGCCGTGTTTCTCAGAAACTGTTCTTGTCAGATTAGCAGCACTGATCTTCGATCTTATGCATCAAAAGTGGGTAGAAATATGTTATTTTCTTTACTTTCGGTCCACGTCTTTATTTCCCGGTTTCATCTGACAGAACGGTTTTGGTTTTGTGGTTATTAACAGGTTCGTGCCAAAGCTGCCTATCTTCTTCAAGGATGCAACAGCAATTGAAGTGGTATATCTAAAACTTTTAGCAGTCAGTTTCGTTAGTATAAGGTTTTGGTTTCTCATTTAATCTCTACCACTAAAAATCTAAAATGTAGAACCCTTGATTAATCCTTCCTTTTGTCCCATGTCTTTGTGTCATTGATGGATACTTTAGGTGAATTGTAACTCATTGATTGGTACCATAATGGTAATATCATTTCGGGTTTTGTAGTAGTGATAGCTTAAATGATTTTACATATGTTGGAAACAAAACAATTCGAAATTCAAATGCAGCGTATCTATTCTCATAACTCATCAGCTTAAACTATTTTACATATGTTGAAAACTCACTTGGAGCGAGATTTTGTATCGATCACTCGTTTAAATTGGGAAGAAAGATTGAAACATGAAGAAAGAGTAATTTGAGTTGATGTTTTATAAGTTCAACTATCAAATATATAGCATAAGTCTCGACAAGGGAAATACTCGCAAGAATTTTACTAATCTCAGTATGTTTACTCTCAATATGTTAAAAGCTCTCGTACATTGAGAAGAAGAAACACAACTACATTTTTAACTTAGAAACAGAAAATAAACTTAACCAACCGAGAGAATATGTGATTGTAGCGTATGATGACTTAAAACTAATCCAAGTGATGACTTTCACAGAGTTAAGTTGTTGTTGTTTTTTTTTTTTTTTGCCAAAAGAGTTAAGGCTTTAGCTCAAACTTTCTAATATATTCATTTGTTGAACTCGTTATCAAACTTTAACAGGTTTTATACAATTTAACCGACAATATTTATCTCTTCTTAGATTGTTTTCTCACAGTTTAATTAAATCTGTTGATGACAAAAAAATAATAAACATAAGCATGGTTGGACTTTTAGAGGAATTAACAAATGTAAATACTATTTAACCAATACAATTCAGTAAATTTATATACTAAGGTGGTCAAAGAATGATAAGGCCATATTCCCCACTTATAGCATATATCACTATCATAATGGGCACCGTTGAGATGGGACATAAAGGCATTGGTTGTTACTATTTTTTTTTTTCCTTTTTGAAATGTGCGATTTCTTTTTCTTTCTTTTTAACCCACCAAAAGATTTATTTTTACTTTTTAGTTTTGTAACATAATCTAGAGATCAATTAAAGTAATGATGCTTTAGAATTAGATTATGAACATTAGTGTGGTCTTGCTCTTCTAATTTGTGCTGTCTCTCCTCACATTGCCTGTCTTAAACTTGCCGACAACAAATATTTACTGGCTATGTTCCTTTATATTTTAATTAAAAATATTAGAATAATGAAATTCTTAGAGAAATACGGGGAATTAAAATATTTTATACTGTACTTATTTGTTTTTTTGTGTGTGCAAAATACTGTACTTATTTGTTATGGTGAAAATTTAGGGAAAACAATTGTAACATTAAGGATAATTAAGTTTTTTTTTTTTGGTTTTAAAAAATTAATATACAGAAAAAAATCAGAAATGACATTCATCGATCACAGCAATAAAGGATAATTAAGTTACATTTTGGATATTTCTTTTAATAAATTTTTTTCTATTGAGAGAAATGATAAATAATTTGTATATTGCAAAAAAAAAAAAATTTGTAGAAGAACCTGTGAATAAGAACAAAAGGGTAGATGTTAGGTTATCAGTTCCCTCCTTTTGCTGACCAACTTTTTTCTATCTATGTTCACATTAAACCTTATGCATACTTCTGAATACGAGTATATAAACATACTTACGTGTGAATTCACATGCGCAGAAGAAAATGCGTGCGTGTAGACAAGTGTGATCGACTCAACTATCGACTTCAACTTTAGAAATATGTTTCGGAATGTAGCAATAATAAATTCATCGACGTGAAAGCAAATTTAATTTTACCTTTTTAAAAGATTTTTTGATGGTCCCATTGCCATTGGCACTTATTATAATCTCACGGCCAGCGACGTACGGTAAGGAATAGGTGAGGTGGCCATAACTCGGACTCATTTTCATATATTTTAAATTATATGGGACACATATTTTTAAAACTTAATTAACTAGAGAAAGTATCCAATTCATCCAAAATAATTCTAAAACAAAAATAGACCCAAATTTATTTTGTCGTATGTAAGCATGAATGTTAAGTTGGTTTTAAAAGAACCATTTTTAAAATTACTATATAAAATTACGGTTATTGGTGACTTATTGTTTTCATGTTTTCAGAAATATCCAAAACTATAATGATTAATCAGATGATCAATAACCCAAGAAATGCTAAGTTTTTCTTAGGTTAAGATCCTTGAGGAGGGATGATTTGCATCTTAAACATGTACATATTGTCAATCTCCCTATCTAGAATGACCCAAAAGACATTGGAAGCTTTTAGATATCGACAATAAATAACGAAATAACCCCAAAAATATTAAAGTGATTTTGAGTTTTATTCTTTTGGAAAATATATATATCTATAACCACAGAGTTTCTTTAAAATTTAGTCTAATTTTGGTATCATATACATAAGATTACAGTGGTGGCATGATACCAATAAAAGTAAACAAATGATGTGTTTGATCACATGACACAAACACTAGTTTAGTTTAGATGTTGGTACTTTTTCTTATTGATTCAAATTAGGGTTGGGCAAAAAATCGGCACCCGAACCCGACTTGAAAAAATCCGATCCGAATCCAACCCGAAGTTTTTAAAATATCTGAACGGGTTCTAGACTTTTAAACCCGAACATCCGAACCCAACCCGAATAGATATCCGATTATACTCAAACTATAAGTACATAATATTAATATATTGGTAATATATATCTTGTAATAATCCAAATACTTAAAATAGTTGGGTATTTTAGATATTTTTGGGTATTTCATTTATTTTTGGATAGATTTCATGTAAATATACCCGGGTTTTAGGGTATTTTCGAGTAGTTTGAATATTTTAAAAGCAAAAACTAACCAAAATAACTAAAATATCTGAAACTTTTTACTTATATTTGTGAAAATATAACCAATTTTTTTTTTTCAAATTTAACTAATTTTTTTATTTTTTCCTAATACTTCGGGTTCCCGAACCCGATCCGAATCCGAAGATATCCGATCCGAACCCATCTGAAACTATAAAATACCCGAACGAATACTGTACTTCTAAATCTGAATATCCGAAAAATCCAAAATACCCAATCCGAACTGGTATCTGAATGCACATCCCTAATTCAAATACTGAGTACAAAAAAATAGAGTTTACATTCTTCTTGCAACGAAGGATTATATTCTCCACTCAAATCGAGGCCGAAGAAGTCCATGAAATAAAGATTTATCTACTTACTTTACTGTATAATCCAATTATAATCATCATTACCGTTAGCGCGTTCTTTTGCTTGTTTGTTTTGTAGTATTTCTTGTCAATAAAAATGGAAGAAAAAAGTCAATAAAGATTCCTTCTGATGGAAAAAAAAGTTTCTAGACATTTTTTTTGAGTTTTGTCTCACCACAACCCCTTGTGACCAATCCAAAAGTAAATTAAATACCAAAAAACACCAACTAAAATAAAATAGAAGCAGTGCAAATATTTCCTATATTTTGCTTATATTTATGACAACTTCAATACACTCCTCATAACTCATATGTTGTTCTCTCTCTCTCACACACACTCTAGGATTGATCCATTGAGGAAGATGGAGAGACAACAGAATTATCTACTTAGTTGGGTGCAACAAAACCAGTGTGGCATAAAGGTAATAATATTAAACACCAATCTACATTTTTCTTCAAGAGATTTCACCATTTTTTCAAATTTAGATTGCTTAATTCCTTCAAACTCTAAACTGTTTATTTTGGTGAGCAGACAATAGAAGAGCTAAGACACTCGCTTCTTCAAACAACAATGGAGTTAGAACAAACAAGAATGGTGGCTCATGAAGAACTCAATACAAAAGACGACCAAATAATGCAACTTAGAGATCTACTCAACAAAGCTATCAAAGAGAAAAATGAAGCACAAGAAAGGTACAAGAAGCTTCTTCTTAACAAAAATTTCATCCTTCAACACCAAACCGATGAGGAGAAAGACCAAAACATCAATGGGTTTCTTTCATCTGACGGTGAAGAAAGCATCGTCTCATCTTTTGAACCATCGATAAAAATTGAGTTAGATTTCCCGGAGATGACTTTACCGGAGAAAGGGAAGCTTTTAAAGGCTGTGGTGAAGGCAGGGCCTTTGCTTCAAACTCTGCTTCTAGCTGGACAGCTTCCACAATGGCGTCATCCGCCACCACAACTTGAGTCCTTTGAAATACCACCGATGATTATTCCTGACATAACACCATTATTGTCACAACATAGTTGTGGGAATAATCTAAATAGGAAGAGGGTTCATTGTGATGAGTCTGATTCCAAAAGAGAACTCAAGTACCAAAGGCTCTTTTCTTGATCGTTTATTGTACTCACATTTCATTCAAGCATCAACCATTTTTAAAAAGAGTTCAATCTTCTTTGTATTCTTTCCAACTAGAGAATGAATTTTTTTCTCCCATGTGAGGTTGTTATAGTGGGCCCAAGGACTGATCTCGACCGGTTTGAACAGGCCGGTCCGCGGGTTAGCCCATTTCTTATTTTAAGGTCTAAGAAATGGGTAATTTCCTTTATAGTTTCTAGATTAACCGCAGGTTAGCTTGTTACATGTTAGTCAAATAACAGATTTTAATGCTCGAGTCAAGGCCGAACCGGCTGGGTTAAAAATCAGCTTGCTTAATAGCGGGTCAGGCTAAAAGGAGGCCTGGCCTGGCCATTGCAATGACCCATTTCTTATTCCTTATGTATGTGTTATGAAAAGAGAGGGTGAGAAAGAGACTTTAAGAGGAAATGATGGGAGGTTGATGAGCGTACAGTGATTGGGATTTGGGAACCAACAGATCTGAATTAGTCTCTTCTAAAAAGACAACTTTGTCAGCGACAGTAACAGTGAGTTCTTGCCAAAAGACATGAGTAGGAGTCGGTGGATTCTAAAGAAAAAGTTTGAGGACCCCTTTTTCTTGGTTCTACTTTTTGCATTATTATTTGACTAATTCACCCACTAATCCCATATATTCCAAATACAAGTTGATCACTTCTGCCTACTCTTGACATCTTTGGTAAAAAAAATCAATCATATAAGCTATTCAGGAGAAAAGGTAAGTTATAGCGTCTAGGATGAGAAAATTTTATACTCTTATAAGTCAAAAGTTCTAAGGATGCAGATTTTTAGGATTAAGAGTATATTGTTAATACAGAGCATCATTATCATTAATATGGATATAAATGTTAGTATATTGCAATATTTTCGGCGATATATCTGAATATTAACCCTTTTACCTAATGCAATCCAAGTCAATCTAACAAGCAAAAAGGTCTAAGTAAGGATATAATAAGATCTCTAAGTTGTTTTATGTTTTACTTACAACATTTTAAGGCCGGATTGTTGCAAATGTCTTCTATTTTCTGTTTGGTTTGAAGAATTAAGCCATAAATATAATTGGTAAATGATCTTACTTAATTGGTCACTGCTTTTCTTTTTTTGTTCATTTTTGTTAATATATGTTATTGTGCTAGACGCCACCAAAGCAAGATCAAGAACTATGCTCTAATGATATAAACGGAGAACTTAGTTTGATACGTAGTTTTGTTTACATGAAACTGAACGACAAGAAAATTCCCACCATTATCTTTTACAAACCAAAAAATAAATCTTCAAAAGTGATATGCTGAAGAAGTTGATGAGTTATGTAAAAGCTGGGTCATCTTTATAATTGTGTGGTTATTAGTGGGCCTAAATTAGGAATGGGGTTCAACAACAGTTCGAATTCAAGTGGTGGGTGGGGCATTGACGACACTAGTACAAACTACTAACATTAAACTATATACCATAAGACTAAGAAGAAGATTACATATAATTGATTTTGTGTTTATGTAATATATAATTTATTTTTAACTAAATATATAAATGGATAAAAATAAGAAAAATATAAGCAAAACATAGACAAAAATTAATGAGAAATTGTTTTTTGGGTCTCGTTAAAATTTTAATTCCAAATCGAGACCTCTGAGATGATTTTTTTGAACACTATGAAGTTTCTATTTAGAATTAAAATTTTAAAAAGAACCAGTTTTTGTAGTTTTACCAAAATTAAATTAGGTTTACTTTTTCGTATAACTAAATTAAAACAACAACAAAAATTCAATTTTTTTTTTTGAGTTTTTAAAACTCACCATTATTTGGAGATCGATGCTTAAATCAACGAACGACTTCAAATTGTTCGTAGTGTCTACTTATTTGGTTTAAGTTATACAAAACAAAATAAAAATAAAAAATTCCAATTAGTTTTAGATCCAAATGGTTTTGGATCTTCCGGCTTGGTAACTAGTAAGTCGATTTCCTCTATTTCTTTTATACTTTTTAAATTTCGTAACAGAATAACTAGTAAGTCGATTTCCTTTGTTTCTTTTATACTTGTTTTAGTTTATTCAGTTTTGTTTACCAAAAGACTCTAATCTTTGTTAACTAGTACTTCATTTATACAATAACTTTGGTTATAATAATGTTGATTTGATATATTATTACATTTATTTTATTAAACAAAATTATATCGGAAATGCCACATTTTTAAAATTCACCTTAGGCCTCTATGCACCTGGGCACGGCTCTGCATGGACACCGATGTACTCAACGATGTTGGTGGATATGTTGAAGACGGTGTTAGAGATATCCTTGGCATTGATAGATACAATGGAGGTACAATATTTTAAAGTTTTCAAACAAAAGATAAGATGTATTCTTATCGTATGTGTCACTTTCATATTTTAATCTCACAAATAATAATATCATACGCATAATATTATTTTACTGTTTCCAGTATTTTAAAATTTAAAATTTTATTTTCCATAAATTTCTGATGTCATTGTAGAAAACGGCAAGCGTATGATGCTTATAGAATTAGACATTGTAATGACCATTTTGCCATGCTCAACTTTTTATTTCAGCATTATTAATGCTAGAACCAATATTTTAATTCTAAATTTTAAGAACCCCATGCTAAGAACCTCTAAAATGGTTATTAAATAAGAATTTTTAGATCTCCTCTCTCCTCATGCTAAGAACCCCTCTAATATTTATCATTATAAAATTTTAAGAACCCCTCCTCTAAGAACCTCCACTAAAGATGGTCTTATAGATTTTCTCTGTTCTCTTACCGATCAATCTTTTTCACTTTCTTTCGCTGTTTCTCACTCTTTCCTTCCTTCTTCCTCGTCTCCATCATCTCTCTTTCTGTTTCTCATTCTATTTCTCTCTAATCTCTTCCTTCACAGCTTCTAAAAACTTCATCAGAAATTTTTTGGGTTTTTGGAGAATTAATTGAGAATTTAACCTTTGTTGCTTCCAATTCGATACGAACCAAACGACGGTATCACCATCTGGAACAAAGCTTCAAGGATCGTAAACAAATGAAGAAATGCGACACTATTCGGCGGGAATGGGAAAGAGACGACGAATGGTTCTTCTTGGTTGGTTAGGAGCGAAAGCTAAACATTTAAGGAGATACTTTGACTGGTATAACTCAAGGGGAATTAACGCTGTTACTTTTACCGTAGACGTTAATGATTTTTTTTGGTTAGATCTTGGTCGGAGGGTTGAACGAAGGATAGCTGAATTGGCTAATTGGATTTAGGAGGAAGAAGATGATGGTTATAGGTGTCAATTGGGCCATCCAACACCCAATTCAGCGTGCCCATACAGACCATGAGTTTTATGGGCTATAACTGGTCGGTCCTTAATGGGCTATGGTCCAAAAATGGTATACGCCCAATAAGACCCATGTCCATATGGGCATGCCCATGGACAACCCAATTTAAATAACCCTCTTGTAATTACTCCATTCACTTGCGGCTTCAACTATGTCGTTTACTTGAGGCTTCAACTATGCCGTTTACTTGAGGCTTCAACTACATGACCAAAGATATACTTTTCACAAACTTAATTTGCTAAAATCCGATTTTTACTTGTTGACATAAACTTAACAATATGCAAATACCTGTTTTCTGACCAGAGATATTAATCAAGATATCCTTAAGCTTCTTTTTCTCCTTCTCATAAATCTTGAAGACATCTGCTGCTGCTGTATTTCTACTCCAAAACTCTATCGAAGGATTATCATAAGCAAAAGCCTCTCTAATCCTTTCATATTCAACAAACGAATATGGGAGATTGTGCTGAATTAAAGCAACTGCAATCATCTCACGAAAAACCATCATATCAAACTTCCTATAACTACTTTTAGGTGTACTTCCAGGAGTCTTTAAGCAATATTTCATATGACGATTCATGGTATTAGTTCTATTTTTAGGCAGATTCAAGCAATAGTTCTTACCACAATGCTTGCATGTAACATCAGTTGTACCATTAGAATTTTTCTCTCCTAGAGTGAAGTTTTTCCAGCACTTAGCATGACGTCTACTAGAACTACTTGTACCTTGAACTGAATAAGTAGTTTCTTGAACTGTTAAGTCATTCTCATCATCCATATCTTCAAGACTGTTGTGATTAGGAGTGTTGTCTTCATTATCAACCAAGTTTGGAGAATCAAAATCTATTTCCCTATAAAACAGAGAATATTGAAGAGAATCACGAAATGAAACAAAAGAGATAGAAACAAAACGATTCAAAACTTGCTGGAAACAAATAAACCTTTCAATTTCGAGATTCAGGCTTAACAGTTAACACTATCCCTAAAGGATTAGCATAAGTTGTTACTTTTACCGTAGACGTTAATGATTTTCTTTGGTTAGATCTTGGTCGGAGGCTTGAACGAAGGATAGCTGAATTGGCTAATTGGGTTTAGGATGAAGAAGATGATGGATTGATGGTAGAGAAATATGCTTAGTCTTCCAGAGTTTCTGCAAATCTGGTTAGCTTGTGTAGGTTGATGAAACCAAATCCTTTATCAATTTAGTACATTTTCATTGTGATTCGGATCTTCGTATTGCTGATGATGATCAATTTTAGTGTTTAATTTGAATTAGATGATAAATGTGCTGAACTTGACTTTCTGAGGTTTTTATTTTTGGCAGCTATAATGAACTTATCTAATGACCAACAATAAGACCAAGTTTAGGTTTTACTTTCATTTGAGATTACAGTTTTTTCGGATAGATGACTCTGATTTGGTTTAATCGTTATGTGGAATTTGAAGTTTTTCTCTTGAAATTAGCCATGGAAGTTTGATGCGGACATCCAACCAAGCATCGACCATGGTGCTAGCCACAACCACCTAAGGCGACCCGAGATGACTCACGAGCCTTGTCCAGACTAAATGAAGTTCAAAAACAACTCTTGCAGCCAAACCACCGCTTGGAATACATTCTTAGATCAACTACTGATCGCCTCGAAGTGGAATCATCCCAATCAGAGTTCACATGAAGAAGTTACTCAGTTTACAAATCGGGTGACTCCCAACTTACCCGATTTGGACATACACAGGTTCATTGGAGATTTCCGACCAAACCAAGAAGATTTAAGCACAACCCAAATTTTTTGTACAATCTTGATACATCAGAGGCACACGGCGAATTGAAATCAAGTCAATACCAATTTTGGTTCGAGAGATATTAATTTTCAAAACCAGCTTTCACCCGACTTGCCTTGTTTGAAGTTTTCCAACTTTGGATCTTTACAAACGTATGTGTGGCAACCAGGGAAGCTTCTACATTTACAAACATATGTGTGGCAACCAGGGGAGCTTCTACATCAACTAGAGGGTCCTAAGAGAATATTCATGTGCATAAATGACCATTGGATCAGGTGGATCCAACCCTACTCACCCACACACAAAGACTTACCATATATGAACCCGAGAGCATTGAAAGGCCAACCCCAACGGCTATCTTCTGATTTGGTGCACCTTAAGGGAGTTAATAAACCATGGAATCATCCAGAAGCTTTCAAGATACAAGAGCCCAAAAGTTTTCCTTTTTTGACCAAGCATTCAAAGCCTAACGGCTACATTATGTCAAAGACAATCCCTTTGATATTTCTCATTCTTTTATTCCATGTATTTTCTTTCCATTTTCAATTATTAGACTGTTAGATAGTCCTAGAGGTCGAGCCTATAAAGCTCAAGTCATTTGTACCATTTTAGATACCCTTGATCAATTTAGTAATAAGAAAACAATTTATTCTTTCACAAAGTTCTGAGTTTCTTTGTGTGTTTTGTTCTTTAGAATTTAAGTGAGTGATTCACTTCCTTTCTATTGAAGTTGCGGATCAGTTTGTTGAGTGATTCAACAATCTTTTTCATTCCATTGATTGAGCGAGTCAATCCCCATCTTCCACATTCATTTCTATCATCGTTTTCACCTTCCGCGAGATAAGGCTTGGAATCTCTCGATCATCAAGTGATTAAAGGCGGAGTGATTCCGACCTTGCATCATCTGGTATCAGAGCCTCAAAAGCTCCTATCCATCAGGTTGTGTTCATCCAACCTTTATCCTTTTTCAATTCTCTGTTTTGTTGTTTTAATTTTCATTAAATCGAAAACCCATAAAAAAAATTATTTCTTGCTTTGTTCTTGTTATTAGCTTCAGTTCCTTTTACAAAAACCCAAACAAAATTTTCTTTTGCTTCAGTTTATAGTTTATTTCTTTTCATAAAAGAAAAAACATAAAAAGTTCCTTTATTTTCAGTTTTTGTGTTATTTCCATTTAAATCATTAAAAACCAAATAAAAATTCGTATTTTTTGTTATTTTTAATTAATTAAGTTTCGTAATTGTATTTTATTCAGAAAAAAAATAAAAATTGATTTTTATTCCTTCTTGGTATATAATTTCGAATTTATCTAGTTAAAAAAAAAAAGAGAAAAATTTACCATATTTTTGTTCTTACCTTATTTTGTTGATTGAAACGTGATACTCTCTACCTTTTTCTTTTTGCGAGGTCAAGAAGAAACCAGAGGCGACAATGGAGGAATCCGATGAGGAAAGTCCTTACCAAGCTATTGAGAACCATTGGAGTCAAGGAGGAGAAAGCCAAGTCTTGTCCGATGAAGAAGCTGACTATGAAGCACCACCATGGCCTGGAGACAAATACTCAAGCTCTAATTTTGAAGGAGACTACGATTATGAATCATGGAGAGAAGGTACTGATTCTGAAATCAGTCAGGGAGATGTCTATGGACGTGATGAAGAGCCTTGGGATGACGAGATAAAATCAGAGAGTACATTTGATGAAGGAGAAAACTATGAAGAAATTGATTCACAGTTCAGTTTAGAAGAAAACAAGTCACATGGTGAAAACTCATAGAATGATGAGACTGAAACCAAAAAATGCTTTGGAGATGATTCAGAATGTGAAGAAGAGAATAGACCATGGTGTGAGGTACCTTACTCTGATCGTGAGGAAGACCACCAAGGAGAGACTGATTCTCAATACTCTCAAGAAGAGTTTGCTGAAGAGAACGAAGTCAAAAGTGAGGCTGGAAGAGATGATTATAGAGAAGACTACGCCAAAGAGGATGACAACGTAAGTGAGGTTGGAAGAGATGAATCCTATTACCTTAACTTTGCAGGCCATCACCAAGGACCATAAGCCTATTTGCGTTGGGTACAAGACATGGAAGATTGGATTTCATCTAACAACATCCCGGAGGAAGAGAAGACAAGTTATGCGGAAGATACATTAACAGAAGATGCCTTTAGGCATTGGGAAAGATGCATACATTCGTCTTGAGTATGAGGAACCAGACTCTTCTTGGGAAAAGATGAAGCAAAGAGTTCGTGGAGGATACTAGCAACATGTGCCAACACAATGTACGAGTCTACACCAATCCTAAGCCTAGAAGATGGATTCAAGCAACAAGCTCAAACCCAAAGACTACATCTAATGATGCTTACCGCCCTAAGCCAAAGAGAAGGTACACACATACTCTAAAGGAGAAAACTGAGTGTAAATCACCAAATCATGCAAAGGAAGAGAAGCAAAAGTCCAATCCCCACGCCATAGCATAGAGAAATATATGTTCATTCCTATAAACACTCTATGATTATGCCTGATTCCATTAATTTGACTGGAAATTATGGTTTTCGCATAGTTATTTTTTCAATTAATTAAAAATTAAATGTTTTTCTTTTGGCATCCATAGTTTTTTAAGAGACGTTTCTAGGAAGTATTTGTTTATGCCCATTAAAGAAATAGTATTCATAATGGAAAAGGCTGGGTTACATAGATTATATAGGGTTTGGTCCATTTTATATTTGTCTTATCGGCTCCAAATTTTTTGTAGAGACAGGAGAGAAGAGTTTGTGAAAAGAAACAAACTTTAAATACAATACACAACAATAATTGAAGTACTAATTTATCAAAAAAAAAAAAATTGAAGAATGATCAACAAAAATAAAAATTCAGTGACATCACAAAGCCATAAAATAAAATTTTATCTGAGTTGATACTCCCTCTGTTCTATTTTAATTGTTGTTTTAGGTTTTAAAATTTGTTTCACTATAAGTGTTGTTTTGAGTTTTCAATGCATTTTTTTATAAAATTTATTTTTATCTCTATTATTTTAATGTGATAACTAATGAAAAAACTTGTTTAGTGTATTAATGAAGGATAAAAGAAAAACTTTTAGTGTTTTTTTTTATTTTGTGTGTAAAAACTTTAAACTATTCTTATATTGAAACACAGGGAATATAGAATATGGCGGCCCTAGCTAGATCCGTTTATTAATTGGTTGCATGTTCTTCATCAGGTTATTCGAAGGTTTTTCTAGGCATCCTAAGCGTTAAGTGTATTCGATTCATGACAAATACATGCATACTTAAGTTTGGGGGTTTATTCGTAAAATGTGGTTTTGATTTTTAATTTTAACTAGATTCGAAGCCGTGGTACATCGCGGGTCAATTATTTTAATATAAATTTATATTTTTTTGTTTCTAATATATTTGTATATTTTTTTGGTTTCTAATATATTTGTATTTTTCGTGTAATTTTACCATGCTATTTTTTGTTTCTTTATTTTTTTAAAATATTTTTATTTGGTTCTTTTAATATATATATATATAGTTATAGCTTTTTGCTGTGTTTTCAGACCCAATCCGGATTCGCGTTTGGACTGGTAAACTCGGTGATCTGGTAACTATACCGGTTTGGGTTTATTGCTAAAATATGTATATTATAAATCCTGAAAATCTCGTAAAACCCGACAAATTCGACATAATCAACGACCCGATATTGCTGGTTGAACCGAGCATATATAAAATATTGGATTTTTAAAATTAAGGAAACTTAATATTTTTGTAAAATACGGGTTTTGTATATATTTCGAAAAACTTATATATATTGAATAATCATTTATTTCCCAATAAATATTTTGTTTATTTAAAAAAATCTATTTTAAATATATATATTTTAATTATCGATAAAAAATTATATATGTTTTATTTTAATTTTTTAATTTTTTTTCTTTTATTGATTTATTTTGAGATATATAGTTGAGGTTTTATATATATATATGTATATATTATTTGTATTAAAAAAGGTAAAACTCTATTTGAGATAGAGGTTTTGAAATTTGTTAATTTTAAAAATTAAGGGTATAATGGAGTTTATATAATATAAAAAATATATTTTACCAAAGTTGGCAAAAAAAGTATAGATGGTCAAATTTGATCAAAAACATCATATTTTAACAAATTCCCCACAATATTTTGGGTAAAGTATATTATTTATGCTTTTTAGATTTTGTTAAATACACAGATATTGTAATATCTTGTTAATCAAGAATATTTTTGAAATGAATGATTATTAAAAATAAAGGAATATATATTCTGGTTTAAGAAATTTTCGATATTTATTTATTTATTTTTATTAGCTAGGTGATTGTTTGGATGTAGTAATAATAAATATAGAGTTGTTTGGATATAATGATTAGTCATTTGCACTTATCTTTTAATAGTATATATATATATATATATATATATATATATCTCTATACTATACAACCCAACAATATGCCACCCTTCTTAGTTTCAGTTCAAGTGATGGTCTTAAATTATAACATGAAATAGCCAATTTATGAGTAATGATGGTAAAGAAAGACTTAAAATTATTAATGTTTTTGATTATTTTTAATCTCATTTATATTCTTCGTGAATGTTTTAAAATTAGTAAATCTTTAGTTGCATTTTATAATAACTAATATATATATATATATGTATATATATTATTTATTACTCTATATTATAAAATCAGTTATCCAATATTTGTCTTTGACATGTCCATTTTTGGACGGAAACGTGTCATGCCCTGTATCCATCAGAAACTTTTCGTCTTGTACCCTATCCCTTTTCGTCATGTACCCTATCCCTTTTATATAATATATGTCTATTTTTAAAAATTCGAATCACAACATATGCAGAAATAAATCTAAAAGTTTATTAATTATATGTATTATATAATAATACAAAGTAATTTAAAAATAAAATAAAATAAATATGAAAAGAGATTCATATTTTTCCAATATATAAGTTTAAATTAGGTAGAGATATTATAGGAAACTTGTATTTTTCCAGTATATAAGTTTAAATTAGGTAGAGAGATTTTAAGAAACCTGAAATTAGTGTTAGTTTTCATAATATTAATATGTAGGTGATTGTTTGAAATGTAAGAATAACTTAATAGGTATTTGGTTACAATGATAACTTATTTGTACTTCACTTTTAATATTATAGAGATAGTTTGGAGTAGCATTTTGAAATAAGAGGTCTAGGAAAAATTATAAAACTAATAAATCATTTGACCCTATATATTTTATTTCATAAAATAGATGTTTAACATTTTTATATGCAAATTTTAAATGTACTTGATACTTTGTGAATTGTGACCATTAGTATTTTATAATATTTTCTATGATTGGTTGAACAATTTTTAATTAAATTTTTAAAAATGTTTCCTAAAACAGCCATTTTTAACTAAAACATCATATATGTATTTTGGGACCAAAGGAATACAAAATTAAGATTTGGGATAACTTTTAGGTTTAACAAAATGGTATTGTAGTTTTCATGCATTAAATGTTTTGGTCTCGGATTTTTTCTCAAAATCTCGGTTATATATCCATGTCTTTTATGTTTTATTCATATCTATCCAGTGGCGGAGACAGCAAAATTTTCCAATGGGTGCAAGTTTCTGCATGTCATTAGTAGGCATTGAACCTCTTTCCTACCTCTTGGATCTAATGGGTGCATTTCTAACCAAATAACCACTTTTATCACTCTAACCAATAGAAAAACTTAGATAATTAAATTGTATTGGGTACAAGTGCACTCCATCTTTACGCTCTGCCTCCACCCATGTATCTATCTTTATATGTAAAATAAAATAGTATCTCTTATCATGATGCCACATCATCTACTCACATTCTAGAATTATGACATATAAGCAAATGTTTTAATTAATTTTATTGGCAAGAAAATAACTTATAGTGAAGTCACTACACCATACATATGTGCAATCAATTTAAATCAAATTATCAATTATAATTGTAATATTTTTAGCTACAAGTTACTTTTAAAATCTGGTTCACAAGATACAAACAAAACTTTAGTCATTCTTTTTGGTTCTAATGTGAGACTTTAGTAATTTCTAAGTGTGTATGGTATAATATAATTTTTTGAACCATTTATATAAATAATATATATATATATATGTAGTATTGATTTGCATTTTTGGGTGCATTTTTAGTACTTTATAATTATATATAATTGACTACGCCATTGAATTGGGGTGTGCATTTTTTCCCTACCGCGAGGAAGCTTATTGAGGTTTACTTACGGCCGAGAGTCACCAACGTTGGTTTTGTGGACCCTCAATGCCTCATCGAGTCCAGACCAGATATCCTACATGAGCACTCTGATGGTATTATACACAACTTCCAAGTGTACTATCTGCATGGCCAGTATTACTATTTTACGGCGAGGGTTTTACTGGCTAGAAATTGGACGAACATAGCCATTGCGAACCATACTGACAAGTGGAAGTGTGTTGGAACTAAACTGAGATTCAGTGGGCTGAACCTTATTGAGCATGTAGAGACCATTGAACTGAAGACTATCATTATTTAACATAATAGTATCATCATTTTTTAATTAATTTTAATTTACGTACTTGATATATTTATTATGTTAATTACAATTTACTTCTCACAAAAACTAGCATTATTTAACATAAAAATATCAAAAAGAATTTGAAAAGTCAGTTCTTTAGAAAAAATGATCTACAAACTATAAATTAATAATTTTAGTCTTATAGTTTAGAAAAAAACTACTATTCTTTGATATAATAGTATCAAAAAGAATTTGGAAAGTCATCTCCTTAGAAAATGATCTCAAAAATATAATTTAATAGTTTTAGTTTTAGTTTTTAGACTTGTTTATATAGTTTAGAAAAATAATTACCTTCACATAAATAAATCAAAGTATTAATAATTATTACTCTCTAATTTAATAGTTTTAGTCTTATTAGATTTATTTATCTAGTTTAGAAAACTATTTACCTCCAAATAAATAAATCAAACTATTAATAATTATTATTCTAATTTATAAAAATTTCTTCATAGAGTTTCATGTTTATAAATTATGAATTTATGATATATAATTTTTAAAAAATCAATAAGGATTACTTCAAAAAATGTACATAAACTTTTAAAATACATTGCTTACATTGATATTTTCAAATTTATAATTAGAAAAAATAATTATTGAATTTAAATAGCTTAGATGGGAAAAATAAAAATATGCATTTTGATGGTCAGAATCAGTGTTCAAGCGAACGAGGATTCGTTCGACAGTGTGATACTCATGGGATATTCTAGAAGCTTGAATGACAACTCCAAACTTATAAAAGACATATAAGAATGCATGTTATAAGAAATAAGCTCTGGTATCCCAAAATGTTGACATGTTCAAACCAATCTTTAGGAGAAAAATGAGTAAAGTCTTATAAAGAAATTTTACAATGCATGCAGGTCAATGAGAATACACCGAGAATGACTACGAAAAATGAAAGATGAGAAAGATAGTGAAAGTTAAGTTTAAAGCTGACAAACATGTTATATGTGGTTCAATTTTTTGCATCGGTGAGACAAATAGTGATAGTATAAGTGAAAGTTAGAAACACATAAGACGTTTATGGAAAGAGTTTAATGTTGTTGGTGTTCCATGTATTGTGGTCGTCTATGGTTCAATTTTACCATATTGATAGAGAGAAAAGAAAGAGATCAAGAGAATGAATGTATTTTAAAAATATATCAGACGTTTATTGATATATATATATATATATATCTAATGAATGAACATTCAACTCAATTTTTGAAAAAAGTGAAATGATTGGTTGTTTTCTAACATAAGTTTTAACTCATTTTTAGAGTTTTCACACTTTATATTATGCGATAATCAAGAGCTTATATAGGGATATAGATTTGGAGACTAAATTTATGTTTGGTTGGATAGGGTTGAGTCATGTGTAGTTGTGAGCTAGGTAGCATGGAAACTCTCTCCGAGGTCTGTTTCCCGTTTCAGAAACGAAAACTCTCGGAAGCTTGATAGAAACGCGATGGAAACGCGTTTCCTAAAAACTGCCATTTGGAAACACGACGGAAACGTCTATTTACATTTCGAAAGCGCGATGGAAACTTGCTTTTTTGAGAAACTTATTAAACAAATAATTTGGAAACTTGAGATGTGCATGATATATGCATTTTCTTAAAAAAATCCTAACTAATTTACAAAATATAAATATCTCATTTTTTTTTCTCTAAAAATTGATCATAACCTAAAACATAAGCTACTTAATACTTATTTATTAGATTTTTGTTGTTTCAAATATTTTTTTAAATATGGTTTTAATGTTTCACTATATTTTTAAAATTATATATATATATATATTCACGTTTCCGACACATACTCGTTTCTTAATTTTCTTAAAAAAATTGTTTCCGCATTTCCACAGGTTTCGCTTCTGCGTATCCATTTTCGTTTCCATGCTACTTAGGTTGTGAGCATCTGATATGGCCAGTTGTAGGATGTTTTAGATGAAATGATTTAAACATTAATTTTTTGACGAGGCTGATAGCATTTATGGTACATTTCATCTATCGAGAGAATGCAAATCTACTACAATCGAATGGTTAAACGCATTTTTTAATTATAATACTCAATTTATTTTCTTAGATCTAAAACTAGCAACTCTGATTAAGATTACGTATGTAATTGTCTAAAATTTTGAATGTGAATATAAATATAGAAAATGATGATACCTAAAAAGGTTTATGAACTCAAGTATATTTTAATATTTTATTTTTAAAATATATAATTATACATTATCGATAAATTTTCTTTAATTAAGTATATAAAAATCGTTAAAATGAGATATATTATTTTATATTGGCAAAGTAAATTATTAATTGATAATAAAAAAAATCTACGCGAATAGCGACTCACCGACTAGTAGTTTCATATAAATATAAGTTTTTAAAAGAAAGCTCCACTCCTTAAACAGCTGAGGAGAAAGATTAACAATTCTAAGACGACCTAGCAACTTAGTTGGATTAGTGTCCGGCATAATCGTTCAATTTGCATAGCATCATCGAGAAATCTGATCCCACGACTCAATAATAAAGATCAACGGATTTGTGATAGATTATGTAAATTCTATGTTTTTTTTTACAATCCATTACCATATCACCACAATCCGGTGATTTTTTTTTAATTGATAAAAGACAAATCCGTTGTTAGTCAATTATTTCATGCATAATTTGTTTTGATATAGTTTTATTTTATATTACGGGCTATGATAAAGAAATAAAAGCACGTAAATCTAACAAGAAACATCTTCATGCACGAGTTTTTATTCCATTTCAGCTTTCCAACAAAGAAAGAGAAAGCAAATAATTGCTTTCAGCTTTTCTTAAATTGCAAGTTAATGCTTGAAATTTAATCATATTATTTATTAGTTCCTCAAAGAAGATGCAAAATCAAATTTCTCATAAATATCTATCTACATCGATCTTCAGAAGGAGATTGTTGGTCATAATTAATTAGTATGTTGGTTATTGAGAAATGACTTTTTTTTTTGCTCAAAAAATTCATCTTCTTGAGATCGTTCATTAAATTTCAAAATAATGGCTTACTATATATAGCTTACTAATTCCATTAATGCTGTCTGGTAATGTATGGCCACTTCTATATAGTTACGGAATTAGTACTTTAGTAAAGAATTTACAGTTTCAAAAAATTTCACGTAAAAGACTAAAAGTTCTAGAACTATGTAGACATTTAGTGGAAGCAAACCATAGTACCATACTCTATGTTAATTCACTAAATTATTTTAATTGAAATTCTAATTCAATCACTCTGATTTTCGTTGAAAAAAATAATAATACAAAGATGCCCGTCTCAAAGCTATTGTGAGTCCTTGACAAAACCATAAAAAATTAATAATTTTATATTTTTGAAAAAATTTGGACCCTTTAATTTTAAATATTTTTTTTGTTGGGCCCTGATAAAACAAAAAAATAAATTAAAATCTCATAATAATTTTTAAAAAAATAAAAAATTAGGCCATTTAATCTTATATATTTTTACAATTAAAAGTGGGCCCTTAATATTTGTCAAGTTTGTTCCCATAAAAAGGGCCTGAATACAAAGCTAAATTCTTTACCGAAAACCGAAAAAATACATATTCACAACTTTTGCTTTAATTCAATTAAATAAATATTAAAATAATTAGTGTAAGCAAGTAAAACTCTATGTTTTTTTTTGTTAAAAAAGCTTTAATAATTAATATTCTATGTTATTATTTTTTTGGGTCAAACAATACTCTATGTTAGTTTCACTAAATGATTTCAATTTTAGTTTTAGTTCTCATTCTAATTCAATCTCCCTTTTTTTTGTCAACCATTCAGTTTCTCTTTAATTCTAATAAAACTAAAAAATATAATTTTATTATTTACCCAGAAAACTAAAAAAGAAATATTGGTGAAAATTTGCCTTAAATAAGTTTAAATAAAAGAAGAAGACACAAGCGAATAAAAATCACAGTTTTCAGTATTATTTTTTTCTCCTCATTACAAGACAAACAAAGCGCTGTCTGAAAATAAGGTAAAAAGCCACTAAAGGCTTTAATCTCTCCTTCTCTCCCTCACTGTTACTGTCGTTTCTCTGTCTCTCCATTAATCTCAACCTTCAAAACAAAAAACTCATTAATTGCAGAACTCATCTCTTTCTCTCACACACTCGTCCTCATCCTTTAGAGCTCTCGTAAGTAATCAATCAATTTCAATCCTCTCTTAGATTCTCTTTTACTCCATTCACAGTTTCATTTCTTCATTCTTGATAGATCTGATTCATTTCAAGAACTGAAACAGAGAATAATGCCGGAATTAGCCAATTAGGGTTTGTTTTGTTAAAGTTGGGTCAGTGAGAAAAATGGAAACAAGGATGAAGAAGTACAGAGAAGAAGTAAGTCCAGAGAGAGCAAAAGTCTGGACTGAGAAATCACCAAAGTATCATCAAAAGATTAAGAAAGTTCCAATTGTTTATTACCTCTCTAAGAATCGTCAACTTGAGCATCCTCATTTCATGGAAGTTCTGATTTCTTCTCCCAATGGTTTATACTTAAGAGGTAAATTGTAATAATGCTTGAGATTTTTGAAGTATTTTGAAGAATTGTGAAGATTCAATTATGTTTTTTTTTTGTGTGTGTTTGCAGATGTTATAGAGAGGCTTAATGTTCTTAGAGGTAGAGGGATGGCTTCAATGTATTCTTGGTCTAGTAAAAGGTAATTTAATAACTTTCTTGATTGAATCAAGAAGAGAGTTTTCAGATTTATTATTAATGTTTTCTTGATTTTGTTAACTTCTGCAGAAGCTATAGGAATGGTTTTGTTTGGCATGATTTATCAGAAGATGATTTGATTTTACCAGCTCATGGGAATGAGTATGTTCTTAAAGGTTCTGAGCTATTTGATGAATCCAATTCAGGTTAAAAAGAAACATCTTTTTGTTTAATCGTTTTGATGTTAAAAAGAAAGGATTCTTTAGTAAACGTTTTTGTTGTGTACAGATCATTTTAGTCCAATTGCGAATTTAGCGAGTCAAAACATGAAGCAGATAGTTGTAGAGCCACCACCATCATCATCTAGAAGTATGGATGATTCGTCTTCTTCTTCAAGTATGAATAATGGGAAAGAAACTAATAAGCATTCTCAAGAAGATGATGAGCTTTCTCCTCCAGCTCTTCGTTCTGTTTCATCTTCTGGTGTTTCACCTGATTCTCGAGAGGCAAAGAATTCGTCTTCTTGGTGTTTAGCTGAGTACAAGGTGTTTAAAAGCGAGGGTCTCGCGGATGCTTCTACGCAAACCGATGAAACTATGAGTGGTTGTTCTAAGAAACCTATAGAGACCTTTAGTAGAGGTGTTTCAACAGATGATGATGGGTCCTCAGAGCCTGAATCCAGCGATATTATTAACCTCGTGAGCGAGGTTTCGTGTGCGGAAATATCAAGAAACTCGGTCTCACCGCCTTTTTCCAACAGTGCTTCTTCTCTAGGCGCAAAGACTGATACTTTGGAGTCTCTAATAAGAGCTGATGTTAGTAAAATGAATAGTTTTAGGATTCTTGAACAAGAAGATATTCGAATGCCAGCTAATTCGAGGCTTAGGGCTTCAAATATGCTGATGCAGTTGATATCATGTGGTTCAATATCAGTCAAGGATAACAATTTTGGCCTTGTCCCAACTTATAAACCAAAATTTGGCCACTCGAAGTTTCCATCTCCATTTTTCTCCTCATCCTTTATGCTGGGAGATCTCGACCGTTTATCAGAAACTCCAAGTCTAATGGGTATGAGATTGGAGGAGAAAGAGTATTTTAGCGGTAGCTTGGTTGAGACTAAGCTACAGAAGAAGGATGTAGCAGATGGTAATGCTTCTCTCAAGCGTTCTTCATCTTACAATGGTGACAGGTAGGTTTCTAAATCACCCTAAGACAGTTCTTGTTTTCTTAAAAGTAATCAAACTAATGGAATCAATAAGTAGAATACAACTTCAAATTGTATGCCATTCTTTGCCTTTTGGTTAGGATTATAAATCTGTGACTAGAAAGGTTTTTGATTTGAGTAGTAAACTTCACACGTATGAGTTTTTCAGGGCATCCAACCAAATGGGTGTAGCAGAGAACTCGAGAAAGACTTCTCCTTTAATAAGCAAGCAACAGCCTCGTAGCGAGTCCATGAGATCTCCTGTTTTAGATAAGACTAGAATAGACTCATTAGAAGATACTACCAAGAATAAAAGAATAACCGAATCTTCAAGAAAGCCCGATTCTTTCAGAGAAGACGAAGAGAAGGTGATCAAGATTGATGAAAGGTAAAACATAAACATCTTAATGCTTCTTGAATTTTGTTATGAACATATCATTCTTATCTTGATTCATAACCCTTGTTATTATGTATCTTGAACAGGCTTGCTTCAGGAGCTCGGGTTATAATCGAATCGAAAGTGCCTTTAGGCTAGTTCATAAGGGAGCCTTAACCAAGTTTTTGTTTTGAACAAAATTTGAAATCAAAAAGGTTTTTTTTTTGTGGTTTCGTTATGTGGCGGCAACTTTCTCAATTTGATTGTAAATCTGGAAAAAGGTGGAATGAGAAAAGAAAGGTTTCATAAAAAGCCTAAAAAGATTCAGAGAGAGAGCACTAAATGTTTGGTATTGGGCAGTGAAAAAAGTTGTAAAGTAAAAAAAAAAAATTGAGAAGAACAAAACTTTGGAAACAAAAGGTATTAATGTTTTGATGTGATGTGAGAATGAGATGATGGACCACTGTTACTTGATTGGTGTGGTCATTGCTATTTGCTTGGTTTGGTTTTATTAGTAATTCCAATGCCATTTTGGTTTTCAAAAATGTAACTGAATGTTACATTTATCTGAATATCTGACACATTACTTTATTGATGTTCATGACTTATCTAGTGTTTTGTTTCTAAAGATGTGAATGGTCATTGCAAAATTGAATTTGTTCCATGTCCGAATTAGTGAAGATAATGAGTTGTCATATTTTTTGTTGGGGTACAAAAATATAATTTTGTATATTGAAGAAAAAATGAAATAGGAAGAAATTCTGTAAAAATTACATATCCTTCCATTCTCACGCATTTGAAGAAATCATATTTTAGCTCAGTTCTCTATGTTTTCTTTCAAATTAGTTTCAATTGATATTGTGTTGGAAATGCAAAAATAGTTTTCAAGTGATAAACATATGTTTTCTGTGTATTGGTGACTATTTTGTCAACTCTGTTTATTATCGATTAAAAATTTGGCATAATGTTGTTTCCAATGTTGCTCAAAACTTTAACTTAACCATAAGCGAATCAACACCTAAAATGAATCTATAATTGGTTGACCAATTTTTTTTAAAAACATTTTATGATAAATATCATAACTTAATCTAACATAATAGTTGATTTCTCCTCACCCGCCAAGAGTTAATATGTTATATTGTCATTCTTTTTTTTTCTTTTTTTTGATTAAGGGTTTAAGTATAATGTCTTTCTTGACACGTATTTGTGTTTTTTTTTTCCATAACTTTTGTCTGTTTTGTGAGACAAGGACCAAAACCTTGCATTGAACAGGCGTCTTCATAATTAATTGTGATTATCTGTAAATGATTAGAACCACGGAAATGCTACTAATTCCATCCACTAAGAGCCGGCTTAGTATTATTTAGTATATTATGAGGTGATTATCTGTTGTTACCGAATTTAGTACCCTACCATAAAACCGATCTGAATCAAGATCTATTTATCCAAAGTCCAAATCGACTTTGGCCCATCAAAAAAATCTCACCGACTTACATGAGTAAGAACCGATCTAAGAGAAAAGGTAAATTCTAATCGGAAAAAAAGAACAAAGAGATAAAGAAAAATACCGAACAAGGCCCAAAACCATCTTAGATTCAGTATAAAATAAGAGGTTTTGAGACATTGAGGGGCATTCACAAATTGCTAATAATACATAAGTTCTAAATTTCATATAGCTTTTGTCTTCTTTGCTCAAAAACCCTAATCTCTTTTGTTACTTGTTTTTCACGATATCAATAAAACACCTATTTATTTCAAATTTATCTCTTGAAACCCTAATTCTTCTTGTATTGAACATATGGTTCAACAGTATCTGACAGTTACTTACTTTGGTGAGCCATGAGTGAATTGTATTTGTCTATTAGAAATATCAAGTACCAGAGTCAGGCCTGGATATAAGTAAACATTGGCTTAGGGCCTTAAATGATATTAAGTATTTTATTTGTTGTTTTAGGTTTTAGCACACAAATTAAAAAAAACATTTAAATTTTCTTTTTTACCCTTCATTAATACACTAAACAAGTTTTTTCATTGGTTATCATATTAAAATAGTAGGGGTAATAAAATAAATTTTATTTAAAATTTGCATTGGAAACCCAAAACAACACTTATTTTGTAACAAAAAAAAACCCTAAAACTACAAATAAAGTGAAACAGAGGGAGTAATATTTTTTTAAAATCTGTTATAGGCTTATAGAATACACCATAAATATTACCTACTTTAAACTTTAAAAATATTATACTAACACTTTAAAAGTAAAAAAAATGCTATTTTCCCATTTAAATAATCAAATTTGTTGTAGTCTGACATATTCAGTATCCATGATCATTTCTCTAAATATATTTCGATCCAGGGTCACTTCTTATAATTCCCAGTAATCTATAGGGTTTGTTATCATGAGTCCTCCGAACAACATAGAAATGATGGTGTCTCCGCAAATATAGAGTTATACAACGTAACTAAGATTTTGTCGATAATTTTCATAGTAACAATTTGCCAGTCCCTTCTCAATATATGGAACATCCTTTCAAAAAGTCTATCAGAAATTGGTCAAAATCGCTTTCAGAAACCACTCTTTAACAACTGGTAATATTAGTTTTAAAATTACAGTAAGTTTTAAAATTCGATACATCAACCTGTAAACACTATGTGATAGAAACGTGAATTTACAGTCCAAATTTGATTTAATCATTATGTTAAGCTGATCGACTAATAATATTTTTAGCTGTATAACTTTTCTAAATTATTTAAAATGAGAAGATAAGTTGATGGATAAACTTATCTTCTGATTCCTTTCATACAGATACACATTTAGACCATGTCCATCAATAGGTTGTAGAAGAAGTTCTAGAGAGTTTTAGGCCAAAAAAAAGAGATCGAAGATAATTAGGTTCAGATTCAGTTCTGGTTTGAGAGTTTTGAAAATTGTCCAGAATCTCATACGTGGCACGCTGTAATTGGTTCGAATTAAAAAAAAAAATTAAACAGGCAAAACGTGAAGAAATGTCTCAGTTCGTTTCTCGTGTCTTCTCTCTCTTAAGACGATTTACAAAAAGAGAATTGATCTCGATCACGAAGGAGAATCCATGGAGGATAAAGGATAAAGAAGGTGGTCTCTCTCATCTCGATTTGTCTCTGTCCGGCGTCTCTTTGTCTTCTCGATTCCGATGGAGAAATTGATGCATGAACCAAAATCGGAGGAGAACTGAAATCCAAAGGTATGTTTCAATCGATTTTCTGATTTTGGTAATGAGATTACAGTTTAAAAAATGAAAACTTTTTTCTGTGAATCAGAATAGGGTTCCATAAATTCGAGATTTTGGTTTGTGATTTGGTAGAGTTTTGGTTTGCTACTAATATGAGAATATGTTCACTCTTGAATTGTTTTAATCATTTGTCTAATTCTTTATTTTTGGTTTTGCAGGGATTTTGTAGGTGACAAAAAAGCTGTCTAACTAATTGCTCTTCCATTAGAGCAATGAAAAGTTGTCTACCCATGAGAAAGAACGACTAAAGATTCAATCCAAGATTGAACAGATGGAGAAAGCAAACTTAGATCCAAAATTTGATCACAGAAGAGGTCACAGCTACACTTGAAGATTTGATCAAGAACAGACTCATTGAGGTAACTAATCTATCAGTTGATGAATTATCTTATAATTGGTTTGTGTAATTTTGGAAATATGAAGGACGATAGTAAAAGCAAGAAAGGTCTTGTGGTGGGTTTTTTCATCTGCTTGAGCTTCGCTTATACTGTCAATTCTGAAGATGGTTAGTGCATGTTAACATAAAGAAGCCACAAAAATGAAGTTTCATTTAAATATCTGTTTCCTATAGAGTTTTGTGATGAAAATGAGATCTTGGTACTTTCCCTTTTTGACTTCTTGGAAGTTGAATTCTTTTTTTTTAAATCAAAAACTGACAAATGTTCTTTTTTATTGTTTTGTTTCTGTGCGTGTGTTAATAAAATATCCTCAACAACAAAAATAAAAGAGCAACGTTGCTGGAGATTAAGAAGTCATTCAAAGATGTCACCTTCAGCGTTGTTGCTCTGTAAGTTGGAAAGTTTCATCCTTTTTTCTTTTAAAAAACAAAAAAAAATGTGTTAAACAGAGTTTGTGGATGGGGATATATATGTGTTGCTTGTGGAAAAGTTGTAATTTGTTTTGTATCTTTCTATGTTGTGTAGTAATTTGTCAGATTTGAATCTTGATGGAGAATCTCTGAAGGTATTCATCTGTTAAGTATCATTGATGGCTTTTGCATTGTTTGAGTTTTAGACTAGGTATGGTAGATTAGGTATAATAAAATGGTTTGAGTAAATCAAATCAGTATGTAGTTGAATGTCATAAATGATTGTTAGTTGTAAGCTAAAACACAAATGCTTGTTTTGTTCATTCTAGTTCTAGTTAACTATGACATTTGAAATGGTTGTTCTGTTCCAGCTAAGTATTGCTCTGTTGTAGTTAAGTATGTCATTTCAATTTGGTTGAGCATTCATTGAACTGTTAAAACTTAAACTACAACTATCAGAATTAAAACTTAAAACTTTGTCTATAAATTAAACTTAAAACTACTAAACCTTTACTCAACACAAAACACAAAATACACATAGAACTTTTTCTCTTGTTCATCTATAAACTTCAGTTATGGATTCTAAGAATCCATGTAGCCAGTCTTTTGGCTTCATGGATCTTTTAAACAGTCACAATTTAAACATCCCACAGTTTACCCAACTTTCTTCTGATCCTAGTCCCTTAGTTGATGTGCCATCTACTGGGCGTAGAGAAGCTAGATGCAAATGGAAGATGGTTGAAGATATTGCCCTCATCAGTGCCTGGTTAAACACCAGCAAGGATGCAGTGGTTGGGAATGAGCAAAAAGCAGCTGCGTTTTAGACACGCATAGCTGGTTATTATGCCTCATGTAAGAAAGTTGTTGGTCTTCAAACAAGAGGGGCCAGTCATTGTAAGCAGAGGTGGGGCAAGATTAATGACCTTGTGTGCAAGTTTGTTGGAAGCTTTGAGGCTGCTAAAAGACAGAGACGCAGTGGCTGTAATGAGGATGATGTTCTCAAAGAAGCTTATGAAATCTTCTACAACGACCACGAGTTCAAATTCACACTTTAGCATGCATGGAGGGAGCTTCGCAATGATTAGAAATGGTGTGACTCTTTAACAACCAAAGGAGATGGAAGCTCAAAAAGAAGAAAGTGTGTTGGTGGTACACAATCTGCAAGTTCCCACAGCCCTGTAGAAGATGAAGCAATGGCTCGTCCTCCTGGTGTTAAGGCAGTAAAGGGCAAAGGTAAAAAGGGTATGAGCAAGACTAGTCCTCCGCCAAAAGAAGGAAGTTCTATGTTGGAGTTTCAGAGCATATGGGAGATTAAGGAGAATGACTTAACAATGAAAGAAAGAATTAAAAAGATAGGAGTTCTAGAGAATCTCCTTGGTAAAGGAGAACCACTTTCAGAGTTAGAAGAAGCTGTGAAGAACAAGCTACTTAGAGAACAACTTCAAGACTCAACTGTTTAAAAGTCAAGAAGCTTTAATATTTACTTTCTGTTTAGAAGAAGCTGTCTGAATTTGGATGTTGGATGTTCTGAACTTTGTATGTTTTAAAATGAATGAATGATTTTGCCGACAGAAGAAGAATTCAAGAAAATGACAGAAGAATAAGACAATAAAAGTGGAGAAAATTTCACCTACAGCACTGGAGAAAACTTCACCTACTAAAGTGGTGAGACCTAATTAGAAATTGCTTCCTTGTTCTCTGTTTCCTTTCTTACTCTCTTTCTACTGAGGTTACTTTTTGTTTTCTCTGTGTTCTGCAAGTAAACTCTTTGTTCTGGTTTTGTTTTGCTATACAGATGGATATCACAAGAAGAGGACAATATGTTGGCTCCATTGTGGCATTTAGTGTTGCCGACATAAGAAGAATTCAAGAAAATGACAGAAGAATAAGACAATAAAAAGTCAATGTGGTTGTTGTATTTGGACACTTTATGAATCACATGTGTGTGTTATATTCAACACTTTATGAATCACATGTATGTCGATACTATGTTTTCTTACCGACATTATGTTCTCTTACCATTGCATCTTTCTATATAAAGAACAATTACATTCTCTCTATCAATTGCATTCTCTCTATCTTTGTTCTCTTACCATTGCATTATCTCAATTTGTTTTCCAAACAATCTCTCTATATTTTCTCCATCTCTCTAAACACTAGTTTTTTTTATTTATTTTCATTTGGTAGAACAAAATTTCACAAAAACAATGGCATCTTCTTCTTATGATAATATAGAAGAAAGATTCGATGAAATATTTGATCAAAAATTCGAGGAGGTTTGTAATGATCATCAAAATGCAACCGCCTCAAAGAAAAAATGAGCCTATATTGAAAGACAACGCGAAGAAGGACACAACCGCTTATGGAGTGATTATTTAAGTGAAGATGCAACTTACCCAGCTTCTACATTCCGATGTCGTTTTAGAATGAAGAAATCGTTGTTCATGCTTATTGTTTATTGACTCTCCAACGAAGTATCGTACTTTCAACAAAGAAGAGATGCTACCGGAAGATTCGGTCTCCCAGGACTACAAAAGTGTATAGCAGCAATTCGTATGATGGCATATGATTGTGCGGCGGACGCGGTTGACGAATACCTTCGCCTCGGTGCCAGTACTGCACTCCTATGCTTGGAAAATTTTGTGGAGGGAATAATATCTTTATTCGGAGATGAGTATCTACGAAGACCCACACCATCTGATCTTCAACGCCTACTTGATGTTGGAGAGCAACACGGATTTCCCGGGATGATAGGAAGCATCGATTGTATGCATTGGGAGTGGAAGAACTGCCCCACCGCTTGGAAATGACAATATACACGTGGATCAGGAAAGCCAACCATCATTTTAGAAGCTGTAGCTTCACATGATCTATGGATTTGGCACACTTTTTTTGGACCTCCAGGTACCTTAAACGATATCAATGTTCTTGATCGCTCACCAATTTTTGATGATGTATTAGAAGGTGGAGCTCCAAGAGTAAATTACTTTGTCAATGGATGCGAGTATCATTTGGCTTACTATCTCACTGATGGTATTTATCCAAAATGGGCTACTTTTATCTAATCAATTCCACTTCCACAAGGTCCGAAAGCATCGTTATTTGCTACATACCAAGAATCTGTCCGGAAAGATGTGGAGCGTGCTTTTGGAGTCTTGCAAGCTCGATTTGCCATTGTCAAAAACCCGGCTCTTATTTGGGATAAGGTAAAAATAGGAAAGATTATGAGAGCATGTATCATACTGCACAATATGATAGTAGAAGACGAACAAGATGGATACACTCAGTTTGATGTATCAGGATTCGAACAAGGAGAAGGAACTAGAACTTCCCAAGTGGATATGACGTATTCTATAGATATGCCTACAAATCTCGGCAATATGATGGGCATTCGAAATCGAGTTCGTGATAGAACGATACATCAACAATTAAAGACTGATTTAGTTGAGCATATATAGCAAAAATTTGGCACAAGTGGAAATTACAACAATTAAAAGTTTATGATTTGCAAATTTATATTTTAACTTTTTATGTAATCTATCTTTAAAATTTTATGAAATGTAATATAATTTATATTTTATAAAAATATTTTATGTTTTCAAATTTGTTAAAAATAATTATAAAAATATGATTAATTTATTTTTGAAAACCCCTTTCAAAACTTTAACCAATGGAGGCAAAAAAATTGTAAACACAATTAGTGGGTTCTAAACATACTTTATTGTTTTTTTACTATTATAAAATTGGTTGAGAACCCCATCAAAACTCCAACCAATGTACATCCTCTTATATAATTAAATACTGACATACGCTACTTATAATACTATTTTTGGTATAGTGAACCCAACCGACCACCAATAATAAAGTCAACTACCTCCATTTTTTAGGTTTCAACTTTCATTTTTGTAAGACTATATAATAATATTATCATATGTTTTTCCAAAATATGATAAATGAGTGTTGGGTATATTTGTGTCTATACTCTTTTTCTAAATACTCTTTCTAATTTTGGAATTTGATTGAATGTTAATGGAATATGGGACAGAATACGAACATCATAAACCTTTTTCTATAGGTTGAAACAACTGTATAATTCTTTTGTTTTTATCCAATGTTTTTTTATATTCTTTTGTTTATTAAAAAAATTCATTCTGATATTTTCACACAAATTAAGAAAAAATTTAATTATATAAATTTATCCTTATTTAATATGTACTAGTGATATGATATTGACTTAAGTTCAAAGAGTTAAAAAAAAAAAATTTCAAGAGTTTTAGGTTTAGATAGAGAATAATTTTTTTTTTTTGAGAAACCACGTTAGAAAAAAATGACAATAAAAAAAATTCAACTCTAAATTAATTATCTTTAAGAAGGTGAGAATACTAATATCGCCTTTGCAAGAGTGGTTGCACTCATAGCAAAGATTAACATGACACTAAAAAAAAAACATTTTTGAGTTATGTGAACATTTCTGCTAGCTATTTTTTATTATTTATTTGTTACGGAAAGATAGTTTGTCGCTCTGTAAAATTATGTCCAGATAGATGACAAAAATAAAGAAAGAATTAAAATTCTTGTATTTAATAAGTTCTGGTTTTTAATCTCGATTGGATTAGTGTGGCCACAAAAAAAATCATATGATAAAATATGAAGAAGAAGTGCGAAAATGTAATTGTCATGCAACACGACAAATCAATCATTTGAAAAACAGAAATTTTATATAAAAAATAGACAGGTCATGCATGACATTATCAAGACGTAAACTGAATAATCTATGACCAACCATATGTTTAAAAAAAAAATTGATTTCTTAAGTTTTATTGGTTTTAGATTTCTTAAGTTATTATGTTAATAATCTGAATTGCATTGTCCTGGGAAAGAATTCAGAAAACAAATAAAATAAGTTAGTTTAGTTACATGCCTCCACATATAGTGTAAATACAGTGATCATATCTATAAATGAAGTTTGCAAGAAAGAAAAAATCTGAAAAAAATATATTTTGCAAAGCCTACAAAATTTCACTTCAAATATTTTTAAAAGTCACGAGTTCTAATATTAAGACTTAAGAGCGGATAAAATACCACTTATTAATACTATAGGTTCCCACTTAAAGTATTTATAATGAATTACAACCATAACTTTTTAGCTTCCAAAACAAAATATATATCTAAGAAGTTTACATTCTAAATGAACCCTAAATAAAACCTAAGTGAAGTGGGTGCTTGTTTTAGCAGAACTGCATGGCTTGAAAACTGTTGGCAGAATACTGTTGAAAATACTAATGATAAAAGTTTTTAGTTGCTGAATATTTAAAAGGTTAAGCTGAGTATGTGATTTTTTTTCTTTTTTATTGTCATCTAAATTTTATTACTTGAACTTTGAAGGATAATTGTTAAATCCGGTGAAAAAGAGAATAATAGAAAGTGAGTTTCAAAACTCAAGATCTATTCTGAAAAGAAAAGAAGAAAACGAATCTACTGAAGCATAAAGAAGAACCAACATCGTCGACATTTCAAAAAAAAAAAAAATATCGTCCAATGTAATGAAGAAAGAAAAAAAGAGCTAAAACTTATTATACTGCTACAAGAGAACATGTTGAACCACAAGCTATAAACCCTAACTAACCAACTAAGGGATAATCTTCTTATCTTCTTCAGAACCACCTCATGAATCCAACTCAGAGATCCACTCATAATTCTGCAACTAGATAAACGATTCAAAGAAAAAACTTGACCAAAACAGAAAACATTAAAACTTAAAAGGATAGAGCCAACAATTACATATCAACCAAAAATGAGACAGTTGAGTATGTGAAATTTACTTTATCAAAAAAGTGAAAAATTTAATAAAATTGGCCGTATAAAACGAAAGTCACATCATTAGTTGGACTTTGTGGATTGGCTGAATAAGAAGTTTGTGCAATTTGTTGTGGAATCAGATGAATAAAAATAAAAACCTGGGTACGTTTAGATCAAAATAATGTCTTTTGTTTTTAAATAGATCAAAATAATTTAATTACTATAAAATGTTTTCAACATGAAAAAGTTAAAAAAATATTGGTATAAATATATTTGGAACATACTGTTTAGATTCATCAGACTATATACTTTACTTAAATTAAATTAACAAGTTAAAAGAGTTGAATGAACTTTCATCTAATATTTTACCATTTGAGATAAATAAGTTGAAAAATGATTCAATCCATTCAGCTAAAAAAATTAAACAAATGCACAAATTACAAAAAAAAAATGTTCAACTCATTCATCTAATATTTTGGAGTTGAAAAAGTTAAATGAGATTCAACTCAAAAAGTTTTCAATTATTTTTTTCAACTTGTTCATTTTATAACTACCATTTGCAGCATTTGTTTGTCAAAGAAAAAATGTTATCCGCGATTCAAAATTTTGCCATACTTCTTCTTCTAAGAAAACATTGAATAATATTTTTTTGTATCATTTTCTTAGTTTTACTCAATGTTATTAGCCAGAATATTACTCAATGCATGTTACTAGAATTTTTTTGTTAATATTAATTTTAGTTTTAAAAATCATATTTTATTATTTATTAATCTACTAATTAGTTGCTCAATGGTTTTAGATGATAACTAAGTTCGATTAAATTATAAAATATACTAACGTTTATCTCAAAATCCACTTTAAATTTTTCCACGAGTAATAAAATTTTCGCCAAATTATGTTATCTTATGTTTTAAATTTTCGCCAAATTTATCTACTTTTGTTGAGAGAACAAAATTTATTTAACTAATATTTTCATACATTTATTAAATTGCCGTCAAATTTTAATTTTAATTAAATTCTAAGTTGTTCCACCACATTTAGCCAGAAATAAAAATTTAATCAGATTTAACCAATTATCAGTTAGATCCATATAAACTTTATTTTATAAGTTGATTGTAATATTTCTACTCACGTGTATTTATACAAACTCATTTGTTTCTCTTTCGTTGTCAGAAACTTTCGAAAACAGTCTTTCACTTCACAAAAACAGACAAAACAAAACAAAACAAAAAAACACAATGGAGGGAAGAGTCAACGCTCTGTCAAACATAAACGATCTAGAACTTCACAATTTCTTGATCGATCCAAACTTCGATCAATTCATAAATCTCATCAGAGGAGATCAAACCATCGAAAACCCAGTTCTTGATTTCGATCTTGGTTCTCTACAAAACAGCCCATGTTTCATTGACGAAAGCCATTTCATCCCAACACCTGTCGATGACCTGTTCGACGAATTGCCTGACTTAGACTCAAATGTCGCTGAATCATTCCGTAGCTTTGATGGAGACAGTGTTAGAGCTGGTGGTGAAGATGATTACAACGACGGTGATGATTCATCAGCTACAACTACAAATAATGATGGAAGCCGTAAGACTAAGACTGATCGGTCAAGAACTTTGATCTCTGAGAGAAGAAGGAGAGGTCGGATGAAAGATAAGCTTTACGCATTGAGATCTCTTGTTCCCAACATTACTAAGGTAAATCTTGTTTCAAGAAACAAGATTTTGATTATGAAACTATAAATAATGATTTTTGAATGTTTGTGGTATTTTAGATGGATAAAGCATCTATAGTTGGAGATGCGGTGTTGTATGTTCAAGAACTTCAATCACAAGCTAAGAAACTCAAATCCGATATCGCTGGTCTTGAAGCTTCTTTAAATACTACTGTAGGGTATCAAGAACCTGCCCTTGATGCTCACAAGACCCAACCTTTTCGCGGTATCAATCCTCCTGTTTCCAAGAAAATCATTCAGGTAGTAATAATCTTCCTAATAATCTTGATTCATCAAAACCATGAAACTTTGTGTGTTAAAGTTTTTGTTTAAATTGTGTGTTTAGATGGAAGTTATTCAAGTGGAGGAGAAAGGGTTTTATGTGAGATTGATGTGTAATAAAGGAGAAGGTGTTGCTCCATCGCTATATAAGTCTTTGGAGTCTCTTACAAGTTTCCAAGTGCAAAACTCCAACTTAAGCTCTCCTTCTTCTGATAGATATCTCTTAACATATACGTTAGATGTAAACAAACTTGTTCCCTTCTACTTTTGTTTTGTTTCCGAATATACGGTTTTAGTTACCGAGTTTGCTTGTTTGGTGGAAACAGGGGACATGCTTTGAACAGAGCTTAAACTTGCCTAACTTGAAGCTGTGGATCACTGGATCACTTCTAAACCAAGGTTTTGAATTCATCAAGCCATTCACTTGATTCTATAACGCTTGTAAACCGACCCAGGTTATGCATCTCCGTTATTGTGTTCCTTTTATTGCATGTTTCATAACTTCCAGGGATCTAATTTTAATTCTAATGATGATGTAATCGAGATTATTGTTTCTCTATTGAATAAACATCGTTTTATAGAGTCATCAAGCGACAAAATGTATGGTTAGGTTAAGTTACAAGTATTATGTTTTTCTCTTTTTTTGATATATTATGTTTTGGTTCATTGCATTAGCGCCTAGTGATTTCTTGAATATTAGCTATTAGTTGTTGCAAGACCATTCACATCTTGATTGAAAAAAATAAAGATATTCTTAAACTTGGAGAACGCAGTCCAGACGACAAAAAGGTCGCCGACTCAACTCTATGAATCTAGTTTGATGCTTTTGAATATTCACAACATGGTAAAAAAAAAGTTTCCTAATATTGTTGCTGTTGCAAGACCAAGACAGATGCTCTTGAAGGAAACTCCTTTAATGCTATAACATCTCCAATGGCTCCAAGTTCCTCATACTCTGTCCATTCATTCAATCCTTCTGTGACCGCGCTATTCATCCCGCTACTTCTCCCAACAATAAACAAATCATAATCATAAGCCATTGATCTTAGTATCATTGAAGTCTCAGCCCCTTCTTTAACCTTTTTGTCGATACATGTCATGGAATATTCCTTGTCACTTGAACCATCTTCTTTCTTTATGATCTCTTTTATGTCCTCCATATCTAACTTCTGCACCAACTCATCGCTTTTATCGGTACTAAGTTGAGGAATGAAGCGTAAGATGGTTATGCTTGTCAGCTTGTTTCTCTTCATACGGTTGGTAAATGCTAAGGCTTCTCTGTCGTCTTTCCCTCCCACAAATATTGTACACACCTAAAAATTATAACCACTAGACCGGTTTATAACTTGTTAAGATCCCATATCGTTAAACATTAGCAGCCAATCCACTCATTCCTGATTGATTTTGAGTTAGAAATATGTAGGCTCAAAAAATTAATCATAAGATCTCTAAATGACCCCAAATAATAATCTATATAGGAGCCGATTGGTTAGGACTGTTACTTTAGGCTTTCGATATAGTTTTTTAGCTGTAGAAACTTTGACTGTAGAGAGTTTGGCTGTATAAACTATTACTATATACAAGTTTGCTTTTTAACAAAAATTGTAGAAACTGTGGCTTTAAATATTTTAAAATATTTTTAACTAATAAATAATAAATTATTTTGAATAGTAAATAATAATTTGTTTTATGTATTATTTTTCGTTTATTATTTGTATGTGTAAATTGTTTTATCAGATCTTCAACATAAATTGAATTAATTAACAAATCAAAAAACCTTATTTGAACAATTGTTACATAACAATTACATGCTGTAGTTAATTATAAAATTTATTATTTATTTTGAATTTTTTTATTGTAATTTTATTAAAAGAATTGAAAGAATTTGCTGTATTATTTATTATTAAGGATTTCCAAATGTAACTTAAACGAATTAAAAGAATTGGATGTATTATAATTAATTAATGATACATTAATCATTTATTTATTTTGAATTTGAATTGTTTTTGCTTAATTAACAAAACAAAAAGAAATTATTTGAAACTTATTACGTAACTTTAGTTTTTTCTAGAGTTTTAAAAGTCTAAGGGGGTGATTGGTAAAAACTTTAAAGACTTTAGATTTAATTTAAAGTTGTAAAAGCAAAAAAATTACCAATCAGACTTGTATGACTTTATTATTTTGAAAAGGTTTTAAAGTCTAACTTCTCACTTTTACTGAAGTCACATACAATTTTTTAAAGTCACAAATATGAGACTCATTGTATGTGTAATTTATAACAAATATATTTTGATAATTAACAATAATCTTTTTATTTCCGTTTTTTTGAGATCTGTTTTTCATAAAAATATTTGCATCAATGACCATCATAAGCTTTCATCAATTGCTTCGGAGTGATAGTTCCTCAATCAAAAAAACGAACAAGATCTTTATATGGATTAAATATATTTTTTATTTGTCACTATATAGCCACATGAATTCATTTTTACCATAATTTACATTTCCAAAAAAAATAGAGTATATAATAAAATAACAGTCATAATTTCTACAACTTTTTGTTACCAATCATACTTTAATAATAACCAAAGTTTTTACAGTCTTGATAGTTAAAGTTCATATAACAAAAGTTTTTACATCCAAAAGCCTAAAATAACAGTCTATTTTAAAAGTTCTTACCAATCGGCCCCTAACACTTTTAAAATTTATACTACAAACTTTAAAAAAGACTTTAAAAATAGCAGTTGAGCTTTTAAGACTTAAAAAAAAAAGGTTTTTAAAGTCTGATTGGTTAAGAAATAACGGTGGAGACTTTAAAATTTTCTAAACTCTTTAAAGTTTGCAACCAATCACCCCCATAATAATAACAATCTCAATAAATTATATCATTTATGTCTACTCATCACGTTACCTAATAATAATAATAATAATAAAATTCTTAAAACCGACATGATTAGAACATATTTGTTTACCTTGTAACATGATCCGGCCATTTGAGATTCCCATAGAGGTTTCCGGTAAACAAAGATTCCAACAGAACAAGACGCTCTTTTCAAGACATTGCGGTTAAGATTCTGCATGGCCTTATCGTCAGAGACAACGGTTGAGCGGTCAACATACCAAGAACAATGAAAAGGAAGCACAATAAGATCTACACTTTTGTCAAGAGCAAGCCAACAAAGGTCCTCATGCATGTGATCAACCAAGTTAGCAGAAGTAAAGATGTCAATGGACATTGCCTCTTTGGTGAAATAACTACAAAGGTTTATGAATGTCGTTATGATATTGTTGGAGCAAGAGCGTGTACCGACCATTGGCTTTTGCATCTGGTGAGAAATGAAGGTAGGATTGGCTTGACCCATTAGCTCCACTAGGTGAAGAACGTTGCATTCTAATTGTGAGTCTTGTGTTGGATGAAAAACTTCAACAAAGTTGACCATTGAGGTTATGTGGTCAGGCTTGTGAATGAATACAAGAGTCTTTAACTTACAGTCATAATTCAAGGTTAGTAATTTCCTATCTTGGTAGCAACTAAAGATTTGTTGTGGTTCGTACATTAAATCAATCGCGATCGGTATCAATAGAGAGCTGACGAGTACTGATGTAGCTGCGACTGTTAAGCACTTGCTGTCAAACTTCTGTTTTGAGAATTTAAATGAAGAGTAAGAATTAGTTGTTTTAAATCTCAATATTTCTTGTTAACATGTGAAAAAGTTCTAGTATGATTAAAACGCATATAAAATAATTGTTTTCATCTTTTCGTTTGCGTTTGCGTTAGCGTTAACAAATAAATGTTATTTAAAATAATAAAGATTTTGGTTTCATATGGATATTAATGCGTGAATATTTAGAAATGATTGATCATAAAACCAAATCACAATTTCAAGGTTTTGGTTTAAACCTTTAGTATTTAGAAAACTCAGTAGTGAATACTAAAGGTTTTGGTTTCATATGGAAATGGTTGATTAAAAAATAAGAATTGTTGGAATTCCCAAAAAATAAAAACTAATTAAAAGGATCTGAAATCCATTTTGAAAAGCCCTATTAAAGCATGTAAATTCACACCAATGTATATGCAAGACTTGAAGCATAAATTGAGTTCTTACGTGAAGTTCGACAATGTAGCCGTGGTAGCCGAGCTCAAAGATACATCTATTTATCAGAACCAGGGCTAAAACTATGGAGGCTCGGTATGGAATTTTCACAGCAAAAGCAGTTAATATCGTGACGAAGAATTTAACCATAACTAAGACCAAGATCAAGGAAATGGCTTCATAAGTGAAGCCCTCCATGTGTTTCAGTTTCAATATCTCGCGCATCAACCATGGTATATCAAGTTGTGTCATGGAAAGAGATGCGAAAATCAGCAAGAAAACACCAACAGTAAAACATTCAAATCTTTGAATGAGAGCAGATCCGAGTGGAGGCCCAGATGGAGTGGCCAAACCGATAATGAACCAGTCGTATGTTGTAAACCAAAAGAACCTAAGCCAAAACATATAAACCAAATAGGCCATAGCCATAACCAAGTAGATGTAAACATCTATAACCAGCCTGCCTTCTGGTGTTTGTTTGATAATCCAAAACATAACCGGCCATACGATGTAGAACAAGAAGACTACAATGGCAATAACAGTCAACACATGTAGTAAACCCTCTTGTCCTGTAAAAAGATGGGCCCCAGCAGTTATTATAAAGATTGACTATGTCGATGATCGCAGCACAGGACTTAACTATTCGTCCAAACTCGGAATGGTTGATCTTGAGGTCTTTCAAGAGATCATTCACACTAGCAAATGATGACACACTATATAACAATATGATTTGTATGTATTGATATTCCGACAATGCCAACTTCCCAAAATATACACGGTATGACCAAAGTAGTAGCTCCAATCAAAGCAGTTCTTGGTTCAGTTTTCTTAAGCATCCCAAAGTCTATAGTAACACCTTTAAGGAACCAATACATTGCAAACCCGAATGCACCCCCGATCTCTGCAAGCTTTGGTCTCCCGTCGTCCGAGAAAAACATTTGATGAAGCAAAGAGCCTTGACTGGTGTAAGAAAACAGGTTGATGACCACACCGCCCTTCAGCAATACAATTTAGTTCCCTTAATCAAAATCACATCGCGTATTCGTAATCATAAGCCATTGATCTTAGTATTTTTGAAGTCTCAGCCCCTTCTTTAACCTTTTTGTCGACACATGTCATGGAATATTCATTGTCATTTGAATCCTCCTCTTTCTTCATGATCTCTTTTATGTCCTCCAAATCTAACTTCTGCACCAACTCATCGCTTTCGTCAGTAGTAAGTTGAGGAATGAAGCGTAAGATGGTTACGCTTGTCAGCTTGTTTCTCCTCATACGGTTGGTGAATGCTAAGGCTTCTCTGTTGTCTTTCCCTCCCACAAATATTGTACACACCTGAAATTATAACCACGAGACCGGTTTAGAACTTGTTAAGATCCCATATCGACAAACAATAGCATAAGCCAATCCACTCATTACCAATTGATTTTTAGTTAGAAGCATGTAAGCTCCATATATTAATCATGATATCTCTAAATTATCCAAATAATAATAATAATAATATCGTAGAGCCGTCATAACTAGGACATATCTGTTTACCTTGTAACATGATCCGGCCATTTGAGATTCCCATAGAGGTTTCCGGTAAACGAAGATTCCAACAGAACAAGATGCTCTTTGCAAGACATTGCGGTTAAGATTCTGCATGGCCTTATCGTCAGAGACAATGGTTGAGCGGTCAACAGACCAAGAACAATGAAAAGGAAGCACAATAAGATCTACACTTTTGTCAAGAGCAAGCCAACAAAGGTCCTCATGCATGTGATCAACCAAGCTAGCAGAAGTAAATCTGTCAATGGACATTGTCTCTTCAATGAAAAAACTACAAAGGTTTATGAATGCGGTTATGACATTGCTGGAGCAAGAGCGTGTCCCGATCATTGGCTTTTGTAACTTGTGAGAAATGAAGGTAGGATTGGCTTGACCCATTAGCTCCACTAGGTGAAGAACGTTGCATTCTAATTGTGAGTCTTGTGTTGGATGAAAAACTTCAACAAAGTTGACCATTGAGGTTATGTGGTCAGGTTTGTGAATGCATACAAGGGTCTTTAGCTTACAGTCATGTTTCAAGGTTAGTAAGTTCCTATCTTGGTAGCAATTAAAGATTTGATATGGTTCGTACATGAAATCTATCGTGACCGGTATCAATAGAGAGCTGATGAGTACTTGATGTAGCTGCGACTGTGAAGCACTTGTTGTCAAGTATCTGTTTGGAGAATTTAAATGAAGAATTATAAGCATTGATTGTTTTAAATCTCAATATTTTCTTGTTTACATGTGGAAAAAAAGTTTTATTAGTATGTTTAAAATGTAAGACATTTTTTTTGTTTTTCATTTTTGCAAAGCTTAAACGCATACCAAGTCTCTCTTTTCGTTTTCTTTTGCGTTTCACGTTAAGAAATGAATGTTGTTTAAAATACCTAAGAGAAATGCGTGAATATTTTGAAATGGTTGAACATAAAACCGAATCATAAAAAAAGAGGTTTTGGTTTAAATCTTTAGTAATTAATAAATCCATTGTAATATCTGAAAAAACTTAACCCGAATCTAAACAAAGAAAAACCAATAAAATTTAAGGTTTTCTTTTAAACGAATGATATATTTAACTAAAACTTAAATCCAAATGCAAAACAAAACATACCAAACTATCCATAATATATTTGCCGAAATTCCGAAAAGCCTAATTAAAAGAGCTGAAATCCATTTTGAAAAGCCCTATTATAGCATGCAAATTCACACCAATGTATATATGCAAGACTTGAAGCATGAATTGAGTTCTTACTTTAAGTTCCACAATGTAGCCGAGGTAGCCGAGCTCAAAGATACATTTACTTGACATAAGCAGGACTAAAACAATGGAGGCTCGGTATGGAATTTTCACAGCAAAAGCAGTTAATACCGCAACAAAAAATTTAACCACAACTAAGACCAGGATCAAGGAAATGACTTCATAAGTGAGGCCCTCCATGTGTTTCAGTTTCAATATCTCGTGTATCAACCACGGTATATCAACTTGTGTCATGGAAAGAGATCCGAAAACCGGCTAGAAAACACCAACATTAAAAAATTCAAATCTTTGAATTAGAGCAGATCCGAATGGAGGCCCAGATGGAGTGGCTAGACCTATAATGAACCAGCTGTATGTTGAAAACTGAAAGAACCTAAGCCAAAACAAATAAACAAAATAGGCAATAGCCATAACCAAGTAGATGTAAACATCTTTAACCGGCCTGCCTTTTGGTGTTTGTTTGATAATCCATAACATAACCGACCATACAGTGTAGATCATGAAGACTACAACGGAAATGACAATCAACACATGTAGTAAACCCTGTTGTCCTGTAAAAAGATGGGTCCAGGCTATTATAAAGATGACTAAGTCGGTGACCGCTACACAAGACTGAACTATTCTTCCAAACTCGGAATGGTTAATCTTGAGATCTTTCAAGAGATCATTCACACCAGCAAATGATGACACACTATATACCAACATGATTTGTTGGTACTGGTATTCCGACAATGCCAACTTCCCAAAATGTTTCCTAGTCCTCATGAGAATGTAACTGGATATAAACGGTATTACCACTGTAGTAATCCCAATCAAAGCAGCTCTTGGTTCAGTTTTCTTAATCATCCCAAAGTCTATTGTCACGCCTTTAATGAACCAATACATTGCATACCCAAATGCACCCTCAGTCTCTGAAAGCTTTGGTCTCCCGTCGTCCGAGAAAAACATCTGATGAAGCAAAGAGCCTCGACTGGTGTAAGAAAACAGGTTGATGACCACACCACCCTTCAGCAATACAATTTAGTTCCCTTAATCAAAAATCACATCGCGTATTCGATTTTGTTTTTATTTATTTTTTTGCGTTTTCATGTTATAACATGATGTAAGCGCAAACAGAATGAAAAACTCCGTTTGTGCTTACAATGTGCAAAAACATTTTATGGAAATAAAAATATGAAAATTTGTTTGAATTTTATATTTTTGACATATAGACGCAAAATGCAGAAAATAATTTTGTACTTACAAGCATCATGGAGGGAATTTTACGAATTGGAATGTTGGACATTTTGAACAAGATGTCGAAGAACTGCCATAAGAGGAAGGCTGAGAGGATCATAAGCTCTAGATTAGGAAGAGGGTATTCCCAAAAATATAACCCTAGTGATTCGTGAAGTATCTTCTCCAATAAACCGAAATAGTTGATCTTAGTCGGAAGCGTCTCACAGAACCTAGTCCCGTCCTCACTCAACGCATAGCCGCGCCAAACCAAATTTGTCCACCAAGTCCCATTGAAGGTATTCATAGAATGTATTCAAACAATAGTAACAATGTTGTATGTGGTGGGACTTTTGTTTTTGCTACAAAAATTTTTGGACCATTTCTTGATTTGTGTGTGTTATCTTTGCGCAGGGCCATGCTAATCTTCTCTGTATCATTCCAATTTTATGGGATGTCCTCTGGTGGGACTTAAAAGGTTAGATTTTTCAAGGATTAATATTTAGGAGTTTTGGTGCAACAAAGAAACCCTATATTTAACCTTTAATTACATGGTTTCATTAAAAAAAAAAAAATTAAAACAACTTGCAGGTGTTACGGTTCTTGGCTTCTTGGTGAACTGAATAAATTAATTAAGTTGGGACAGGTAGATTTTGACTTTTATCCAAAAATTGATGAAACTCTTTCTACAGTACTCAAATCTATACAAAGCAACGCAGTTTCAGTTGGTGATCAGTACACCATAACGGTTTGGTTGCAGATTGTTAGAATCTGTACGGTTTAATTATCAAGATTTAAATTTAGGTTAAAATAGATCAAACTATAGGGTATTTTGTAAGCTTTATTATGGTTCACATATGTATAAGTTATGTGTTAAAATAATTATTAATTAGTTTAAATGGACGGTTATTTTGGAATAACGTTAAATGACAAGGATATAAGCGTTGTTATGAAAAACTAACACTCTATTCAATAATTGTTAATATGGTAACAAACAAAATCAGGAATAGTTCACCAAAAATAGAAGGTAGTTGCCCCAAAACAAGTAATATTAATATATATATCCCATTTTTAGAAAATTTGGAAAAATACTCTGTTTTAGTTTTTTTTTATTTGAAAAATACCTTCTCTTTATTTAGTCTATTTTAAAAAGAAAATAATGTTATTGTTTTACTAAAATACCATTTTAAAAGTGAATATAATTTCTATAAAGAAATCAATTTAAAAAAATAAAATCGAGTATATCTTTTATTTTATAGAAAACAATAAAGATTTTATTTCGAAAAAACATAAGGAAAATCTTTTTAAAATCCCTTAAATATCTCTTATTAATCAGTTAAAATAAAAAATTTCTAAAAAAATCACAACATCTTCACCAAACAATTCTCTGGACCAATTTTTTATAAATTCAATAAGCTTCTAAACAATTCTCTTTTCAGCTGAGAAATAATGATTTTTTTTATCAAATGAGATTCAACTGAAGGCTTTATTTTCTATTGTTGAAGAATCTATATTTGATTCATGTTGCTTAATGATTTGTTAATATGAATGTTAAAAGCAAAGCCTTAGTTAGAGTAATCATGAAAAGCTTATGTTTTATTTTTTCTATGCTTCAAATGGTTATGTAAGTGAAATTTTTTATATAAAATCAATAAAATATTTTTATCTCAAAAAGTTTTTTAAATAAGAGTAATAATTGTTATTATTTAGAAAATTCGTTTTTATTTATAAAAAATAAATGACTTGTAAATTAAATAAAGGTAAAATTGTCATATCATATATATAATATTGATTTAAAATAAATAAATGAAGAAGGTATTTTTCAAATAAAAAAAACATAACTAAAGTAGTTTGCAAAAAATCCCTAAAATTTTATATCTCCACATCACCAGTTATATATGGGTTTTCAGGATTTTGATCTGAATAACCAATCAAAGTAGTCTACGAGAAAAAGCTACTAAGAGTAGTATTTGTTGAGAGTATGTGTACTTACTGATAAATATGCAAAAACAAGTTTGAAAATAACTAAGTACTTTTATAAAATAACTAAATTTAGAATTAAATACTATATCTTTGTAGAAACAAGTTTCATACAAAAGCAAAACAAAAAGAGAAATAAAAACACTCATCCTAGTGGATTAGGACCTAGGGGAAACTCGTCGTGGATTTCCAGTGGAGGATCTAGAGATCATTTTTATATGGGACGCAACTTTATATAATTGAAAAACTCAATTTTTAATGATTTTTATACGTAATATAAAAACTACATTAGCTAAAGAAAAAAAAAGTGTCATATGGCACCCATGAAGTTACATGCACCACCCTCTTAATCGAGGCGGAGGCAGTGAAGAATGAGGATGAAATTTTCATATTTAGTGTAATTTTTGTTATAGACTCTAAATTGATATCATTTTAATTACTGAATTTACCCTAGCTCTAATTTATTTTCTTTACATTTGGACTCTTATTACTAATTTTGTTGCCTTCGCCACTGACCCTCTATAGCCTTAGATCGGTCTTTGCTCCTCCTACCAAGGGGTATGCTCACCTCTAGGAGTAGTTTTCGTTGATACCTAGCTTCAATTTTGAGAAGACAGCGATCAAATATCCTATAGTAATTTAAATACTATGCTTTGTACTCCCCCAACGGAAATCCAAAGGTTTATAAAAATTTCTTACATAAACTGTGGTGACATTTTTCGTAGAAATTTATATATAAAAAAAAAACCGATTACAATGCTTCAAAAGAGTATATAACAAAAAAAAAAAGAGTATATAACACGTACACCAATCATTCTAGTTATTAACCCCTTTTGTAATTAGTCATAATTGGATATGGAGGAGACTTAAGGATGAAGCTGATCGTAAGCGTGACCCTACTTGACTACATTTTCTTTCTGCTCTGTAAAATATAACAATCTACAACTAACAATTAACAAACCAATTTATCAAAAAAAAAAAAAAAAACAATGAACAAACCAAATGATAGGTGCTCAAATTTTTTATTTTTTTCAAATCTTTTTTCTGTAGATGCTACAAAGGAAAAAAAATATATGTAACAACAAGTATAACTGGGCTTCTCCACTACTAATAATTAGCTACCGTTCGTTGTTGTTGCACTACTAAAACCGACGTTTTGCTTGGAAAATCCGGCGAGGCCAAGAAATCTCCAATGACTCCAAGCTCCTCAAACTCACACCAATTCTCTATACCACTGGTCGCCTCGTGGTTCTCACCGCAAGTTCTTCCAACGACGAAAAGATCGTAATCGAAAGCCATGGAACGTAGTAGCATTGACGTATCCGCTCCATCCACTATTTCTTGTTCCAAGTAAATTGTTGAAGTTTCTTCTTTTACTATACTTGAATCATTGCTTCTCATCAACTCTCTTAGTTCCACCGTGTCAAGCATTTGATCCCAACCTGAAGCTTCTTTGCTCTTTCCTGATGCCATGAGCCGTAGAACCGTTAATGTCACGGTCTCTTGACGGGCCATTCGCTTCCCAAAGGCTAATGCTTCTCTATCATCTTTTCCTCCCACAAATAGTACACACACCTGTCATCAAATAGTGTCACGTGCTTAGTTTATACGAAAAAGCTAGAGTTTTAATACGAAAACTAATAAATTAGAAAGATATTCCATATGTTTTCACAAAGAGCATCATTCTAACATTTTCACAAAAAATAAGAAAATATGTATTGGAAACGGAAAACGACACTCTTTATCAAATAAAACCTTAGGAATTAATAAAATGTAATTGTAAGTATTACCTTAAGGTTTTGCTGAGATTCTTGTTTTTTGTTAATGAGATGGCGTTCGATAAGGATACCAACAGAGCAAGGAGCTTGTTTCAAGACGTTGAGATTGAGAAATCGGATCATCTCAACGTCGGATACGATAGAAGTTCGGTCGAGTGACCAAGTACGGTGGAAAGGAAGAATAATAAGCGTGACAGCTTTATCGAGAGCTAGCCAACAAATATCATCCTGCATATGGTTCGGGTTTGCGATGCAAGTGAATGTGTCTATAGAAATGGAACTACACACATAACGGTGGAAATGTTCAAAAGAGAGGATGACATTTTCGGAATACTTTTTTGAGGTCCCGACTCCGAGTTTCTGGACTTTGTGTGAGATCATAGTGGGAACATCTTGACCTTGTAACTCGACGAGGTGAAGCACGTAGCAAGTGAGAGGGCTCTCTTCGGATTGATAAGAAGCTTCTAGAAGATTGATCATGGAAGATATGTGGTCTGGTCTATGGATGCACACAAGAGTCTTTAGCTCTCCACTGTTCTTCATAGTCGCTAAATTTCTCTTTTGGTAGCACATGAATTGCTTTGATGGGTCGTAGAGAAACCCGATTGTCATTGGTACGATTACCGAGTTAAGGACGATGAACAAGACTAGGACCGAGAATAAATCTCTGGATATAAACTGTATCAAATCATCAATCAATCAGAAAGAAAGACAAAAAAAACGAAGAGTTTTTCTGTTTCTGTTTTTATTTCTTGCAAGAAATAGAAATCATGATCAAGAACCGAAAAATGAGAGACTTACTTCAAGGCCGAAACTGAAAAGGTAGAAGCTGAGTTCGATAATACCCTTATGGGACATGATAAGGGAAAGAACAATGGAGTCTCTCAACGGCATCTTATAGAGGTAAGGTACGAGCACTGAGACAGAGAGCTTCAACAAGAAGATGAGCAAGACGAGAGATGCAACCGCGAATTTCCTTTCATCGTTGCTAAAGAATGTCAAACTGTTTTTCCAAGAACTGATATCAACCCTAAGCATAGCAGCCGATAAGAAGAGAGGCAATATGATACCAAAATTGAAGCTCTCTAATCGTTCGACCAATGCAGATCCAATAGGAGGTCCATTGGGAATGGCGAGACCGAGAAAAAAGGCTCCAAGTGCAGGTAACTGCCCAAGATCGCCCCAAAACATACAAGCTAAGCAAAGCAAGACGAGAATCCCGTAGATATATTTGTCTTCGATAGGTCTCCCTTCTCGTTTCTGCTTGATTACTTTGAACATCACCGGTCTCACAACCGTAAACGCAATGACGATAAAGAAGATAATCTCTATGATAATAGCCACACCATCAACACGTGATGGAGAAAGGACAGGAATAGTCAACAACATGAACAGGAGTCCAACAATATCAGAGACTAAGGCTGCGGATAAAGCGACCCGGCCAATAGATGAGTGGTTCATGCCAAGGTCACGCAAGAGCCTTGCGATCCCCGAAAAAGACGTGAGGCTCTCCATTAGCAGCATCGTGTCATAATCTCGGGTAGCAAGCGGTCGATTCGCAGATGATTTGAACTTATAAAGCACTAAGCCAACAAGTATAGGGAAAGTAACTGATGCAACTCCAGTGACTCTTGCCTTAGCTTCAGACTTGAAGATTCTCTTGATGTCCATTTTCACACCTTTAAGGAACCAGAAAATCATGAAGCCAAATGATCCAAGGCATCCTGAAACGTCGATTCTGTTTTTGGGGAACAAGATCTCCTGAATTGTCGAGTTATCACCGGAAATTGTAAGAATAACATTTAAGACTAGCCCTGCCTTCAATGAAGCAAAGATTTTATCAGTAGCAAGACAAAAAAATTGAAGAAGAAAAAGAAGGAGAATAAGAACTTACGAGCATCATAGAGGCGAACTTGGGAACAGAAAGACCCAATTTCTTGAACAAGATATTAAAGACTTGCCAAAATAAGAAGACTAGCAAGATGTTAACCTCGAGATTCGGAAGACGGTATTGCCAAACCTTAAGACCAGTATTGTTGATTATAACTTTCTCCCAAATACCATCTGAAGACAACTTAGGAGGATGCTCCTCACATATCTCATGACCTCTTTTAGCTTCACCATACCAAGCCAAATCATATATCCATTGTATTTCAGGACTTATCATGTCGATATGCCCACCTTCCATTCCCGACATCCCACCACCACCTCCCATTCCTGGCATTCCACCACCACCTCCCATTCCCGGCATCCCACCTCCTCCACCTAAATCCTCCGGCATTCCAAGTTCTGTCCCATTCACCATTTCCATGACTTTTAAAAATCTTATGAAACTTCTTGTGAAAATGGGGAAGACGACGAAATGTTGGAATCCTTTTGAGAGAAGAGTACAAAAGATAAATCATTTGTAAACAAAGGGCACACAGATGTATATGCTGTTAATAGGTTATGCCGTTATTAAAACACACACTTTAGACATCTATAGACATATGTAGTTTTAGACAGTTTTTGAGTTGTTTCTCCACTATAAATAGTAATGTCTCCAGCTTCTTACAAGTTAAAACCATAGAAGCTGTCAACTAAAAATTTTTACCAAAAAAAAAACTTATTTAAATAAGATGACTGTCTTTTTATGAAAACAGCTTTGTTCACACAGAAAATATTAAAACTTCATTAGCACATAATATCTCAATCAGATCTGGCTGAGATGTCCCTAATCCCAAAAACTTGTTTCAGCAAACCGTTACAACATCTAACAAAAAAAAAAAAGAGAAAATTATTTAATTAATAAGATGACTGTCTTTCTATGAAAATAGCTTTGTTCACACAGAAAATATCTCAATCAGATTTGGCTGAGATGTCCCAATCCCAAAAACTTGTTTCAGCAAATCATGGCTGTGAATTGCATTGTCTCCTCTGCTCTCCAAGCGATCTGAATCAGACCATTACAACATCTCACTCTGACAATCTTAAAAAGGATTTTAGAAATGTATTATATTGGGCTGAGTCAGTTTATGTAAGCCCATAAGTACGTGGCAAGGTCAAGTCGGTGAATAGAATAGGCAAGTTTGTGTATATATATGTCTATATCGTGAATCAATAAAAATCAAGTCTTATTTGATAATCAATTCTACATGGTATCAGAGCTAGATCCTATACAAAAACCCTAAAAGTTCTTTTTTTCTTGTGTCCGCCGTTTGTTTCTAGTTGAAGCTTTCGTGTTTCATGTCTTTATCTTTTGTTTCCGTTGAAGCTTTCATCCTTGTTGAAGCTTCTGTATTCTCGTCATGTCTAACACAGAGGAGTCCTCTGTTACCAAAGGTGGTGTTGTTACTCGCCGGAGAACACAACTCCGTCACCGTATACGTTGTCCAGTTCGGACAATCCTGGTACTCTAATCTCGCCGGTGGTGTTGAATGGAGAAAATTAAAACGAATGGTCTCGAGAGATGTTGAACGCACTTCAGGCCAAACGCAAAACGGGGTTCATTGATGGAACAATTCCGCAACCAGCTCCTGATAGCTCCGACCTTGAAAATTGGAAACCCGTTAACTCCATGATCATCGGGTGGATTCGAGCTTCCATAGAGCCAAAAGTCAAATCAAATGTGACTTTTATCTCTGATGCTTATCAGCTCTGGGAAGAGTTGAAAAATCGTTTCTCGGTGGGGAATCAAATTCGAATCCATCAAGTAAAGTCTCAACTTGTTGCGTGTCCACAAAACGGACAAACCGTCCTTGAATATTATGAGCGATTGTGTAATTTGTGAGAAGAACTAAAAGTGGTGTGTCCTCTTCCTCCTTGTTCGTGTGGTGCAGCAGCCGCAATCTCAAAAGAGAGAGTTAACGAGATAACTCATCAGTTCTTAATGGGCCTTGATGAATCACGTTTTGGAAGTCTGTGTACCAACATTATTGGAACAGATCTGATGCCGTCTCTTGGAGAAGTCTACTTCAAAGTAATCCATGAAGAGCATCGCTTGAGTGGAAACCGAGTTAGCGAGCAGCAAACAGAAGCCATAGGTTTCCTCACTAGACGTGATAATGAGCCTCCTCGAACTGATCAGACCACACGACCTGATTCGATCTTGCACCCTCGTCGTTCAGCTCAGTACTCACATTGTGGCCGTTCTGGTCACGAGAAAAAGGACTGTTGGCAAAGTGTTGGCTTCCCAGAATGGTGGAGTGAGCGAGGTAATAGTGGTCGTGCTTCCGGTGGAAGAGGACGTGGTGGTCATGGTCCAAACATGGGTTGTGGTCGAGGTCAGGTGACAGCAGCTCATGCAACGAGCTCTAACACGTCTTCTTTTCTGGAGTTTACAAATGAACAATGGCAAGTTCTCACTCAGATAATTCAAGAGAAGTCGACTTCAGGACCTTCCGATAAATTGTCTAGTAAGCCAAATCTTAGCGAAGTAATTCTTGAGACAGGGGCATCCCATCATATGACTGGGAAGATATCTCTTTTATCCGATGTTGTGCCAATTTCACCTTGTTCGGTGGGATTTGCAGACGGTAGTAAGACATTTGCTTTGAGTATGGGAGTTTTTCATCTCTCGGATACAGTCTCGTTGACTAATGTCCTCTATGTTCCATCCTTGAATTGCACTTTGCTTTCGGTTTCAAAACTTACTAAACAAACAAATTGTTTTGCTACCTTTACTGATACGGTTTGTGTTTTACATGACCATTTCTTGAGGACTCTTATTGGAACCGGTGAAGAGCATGATGGGGTTTACTATCTTATGGATGTTGTTACTGCAAGGATTCTCAAACCAACTGTCTCTTCAGATCAAGCCTTGTGGTATCAGCGTTTAGGGCATCCTAATTTTTTCGTGTTTTCAGCATTACCTATGTTTTTGAATAATTTCTCTTATGTTGGTTCTCATTCATGTGACGTATGTTTTAGAGCTAAACAAACAAAATAAGTGTTTTCTGATATTATTAATAAAGCAAGTGATTGTTTTTCTCCAATACATGTTGATGTTTGGGGACCATATCGAGATCCAGCTTCTCATGGTTCAGTTTATTTTTTAACAATAGTAGATGATTTTTTCAGAGCTGTGTGGACATATCTACTACTTGAGAAATCTGAAGTGCGTAGTGTGCTAACAAACTTCATCGTCTATGCGAAAAAACAGTTCGGAAAAACTATACAAACCGTCCGAAGTGATAATGGTACGAAATTTATGTGTTTATCGACTTATTTTCGAGAAAATGGAATTATTCATTAAACATCATGTGTCGGGACTCCTCAACAAAATGGACGAGTGGAGAGAAAATATAGACACATTCTTAATGTTGTGAGGGCTTTGTTGTTTCAAGCAAATTTACCAGTAAAGTTTTGGGGTGAAGCAGTTTTAACAGCTGCTTACTTGATAAATCGCATACCAAGCGTAATACATCATGGTCGGTCACCTTATGAATTTTTACATGGCACAAAACCAGAATATGATCAGTTACGAGTTTTTGGTTCAACATGTTATACTCATCGTGTTTCGCAGAGCAAAGATAATTTTGATGAAAGAAGTCGGTTGTGTGTTTTTGAGCTATCCATTTGGAAAGAAAGGATGGCGAGTCTTTGACATAGAACGAGAAGAATTTATAATATCTCGAGATGTGATTTTTTGAGAAGATGTGTTCCCTTACGTTGAGAGCAAGGTACCTTCTTCTCCTCTGCGTCTTATGGGTACTTGTGATGATGACTGGCTATTTGAACCAGCTCAGATACCCACGTTAGAAGATAGGGGGAGTTCCGATACTGCAGTACCACCTTTTACAACACCTTTATCTCGACAAGAACCAGAACAATGTGAGCACGTAGAACCTACAAGTCCATATAGTGTTCCAGTATCACCGGTTTTAGTTGAGCATACTCCAGTCCAAGTTCAGCGGTCCCCAGCTCCAGTTGAGCGTCCTTCAGTTTTAGTTGAGCTTTCTCCTTCCCCGGTAACAAGTTTTCTTCAGATCAACTATCGGTCCAAGGTAACTCACTATACCCTTTTACACACTATATCTCCGATAACAAGTTTTCTTCAGGTCATCATGCCTACTTGGCCGCTATCACCGCAACTGATGAACCAAAGCATTTTCAAGAGGTTGTACGCATTAAAGTCTGGAATAATGCTATGACGAAGGAAATTGATGCTCTAGAAGTTAAAAATACTTGGGATGTAGTGGATTTGTCGTATCATAAAGTAGCCATTGGTAGTCAATGGGTCTACAAAAAAAAGTATAATGCGGATGGTTCGATTGAAAGATACAAGGCTCGACTTGTTGTCCAAGGTAATAACCAAGTGGAAGGTGAGGATTATAGTGACACTTTTACTCCGGTTGTCAAAATGACTACAGTTCGTACATTGCTTCGCCTAGTCTCAGCGAAAAAATGGGAAGTTTATCAAATGGACTTCAATAATGCTTTTCTTCATGGGGACTTAGAGGAAGAGGTTTATATGAAGCTTTCGTCATACTCATCCCGGTAAAGTTTGTCGTCTTAAAAAGTCCTTGTTTGGGCTAAAGCAAGCAGCAAGATGTTGGTTTAAGAAGTTATCGGATGCTTTGGTCAAGTTTGGTTTCATTCAAGCTTATGATGACTATTCACTATTTTCTTACACCAAGAATGGTGTTGAACTGAAGGTATTAATTTATGTTGATGATCTGGTTATCTGTGGAAATCATAGTTATATGATCAAGAAGTTCAAAGAGTATTTGAGTCGATGTTTTTCCATGAAAGATTGGGGAAAATTAAAATATTTTTTGGGGATTGAAGTTAGCTGTGGTCCAGAGAGAATTTTTTTGTCCCAACGCAAGTATGCATTGGATATTATTGTTGAACTGGACATTTGGGATCTCGCCCAGCTCCAACTCCACTCGAACAAAACCACAAACTTGCTGAAAGTAAGTGTCCTTTTCTTGATGATCCTTTGAAGTATCGCCGTCTGGTGGGGTGCTTGATCTATCTCATGAACACACGTCCTGAGTTAAGTTACTCGGTCCATTTTTTATCTCAGTTTATGAAACAACCTCGTCGAGATCATTGGGAAGCAACACAGTGAGTTGTCTGTTATTTAAAGGGTGCTCCAGGTCAGGGAATTCTACTCAGCTCCTCTACCGACCTTTATTTATCAGTGTATTGTGATTCAGACTGGTCTTCCTGCCCTTTGACGCGTTAATATTTGACTGCATTTGTTGTATTATTTGGTGGATCTCCTATCTCTTGGAAGACAAAGAAGCAAGACACAGTATCTCACTCATCTGCTGAAGCAGAGTATCATTCAATGTCAGTTGCTCTACGTGAGATAAAATGGTTGAGGAAACTCTTGAAAGAATTGGGAGTCGAACAAACTGTGTCGAATTGGGAGTCAAATGTTATGGGACAGCAAAGCTGCCATTCACATTGCTGCAAATCTGGTGTTTCATGAAAGGACTAAACACATCGAGAATGATTTTCATTATGTCCATAATGCGGTTCGTGATGGTATCGTCACCACTATACACGTTCGTACAACTGAACAAATTGCTGATATGTTGACTAAAGCTCTCAGACGAGCTCAGTTTGATCATCTACTGTCCAAGTTGGGCATTCAAGACCTTCATGCTCCAACGTGAGGGAGAGTATTGGGCTGAGTCGGTTTATATAAGTCCATAAGTATGTGGCAAGGTCAAGTCGGTGAATAGAATAGGCAAGTTTGTATATATATATATATATGTCTATATCGTGAATCAATAAAAATCAAGTCTTGTTTGATAATCAATTCTACATATTAGTAGAGGCTACAAGGAAGTGTGCCTGAAACGCGGCTACTGACTCTCATCGCCTATCTGTTCATTTTATACTTCTCAACTTTTTAACCCAACTTAAAAGCATCATATAGGTAACTGAAGAATCATGGTACTTCGTGCAGGTAGGGAAACTAAGCGCTGTGTTTGAGTACAAACAAATAGAACTTTATTCCTCATCAGATAATCACTTACCAACAGTTTCTGGAGCAGAGAAGCAAGCTTGGTGCACGATATTGGAGGATCATCGCTGTGGAGATAAGTAGAACGGCCTAGAGAGTTTCGCATTACGTCTAAAGTTTCTCATCTAGATCGTTTTTTTTTGTTAGAAACTGAAGTACCATGTCCTTGAAAATCCATGTGTTTTCTCAGGTTCAAATGATAGGTTAGAACAAGAACATGACAAGATTCAGAGGTATCATATAGTAGTGAGTCTTATTTTTTTTTAATTTTTTTATATTTACATTTAATAAATTTTGTTTCTTTATATTTACATTTAGTAAAAAAATATTTATAGGCAATTGGAGGATAGAGAAATCGAGTAATAGGTATTAGATTTTGTTGATTTTATAAAATGTTTTTAAATAGATTAATAACTAATTAAAATTAACTTTATTAAAAAACTAATTAAAATTAAAATGCAGTGATGTGTTTAGAAAAATGAAAGATATGTGTTCTGAGAAACTAATATATATATTCTGAAAACGAAGAGATATATTGATAAGACCACTGGTACTGGTCATCCAATAGAATACACCGAGCATCCGGATATAATACCACCAGCCGGTCAATATCAAGGATTTGGGTTCCAAACCCCAAATACAACTCCAGCAAGCATCAAGGATCACCAGATAACCAAGCCGCATCTGAAATCCCAAGCCAAATCACCAAGCTCCAAGGCATCATCTCAAGTCATTCATGGATCTAGTGAAGCCCAGAGAACTCTAGATCGGTTTTTCGAAGTCTCTTGGACGTCTAATTGCTTTGGAAAGTAAGTTTTGAGTGTCTTCACCATTACCCAAGTGTGAAAGCACCCCGAAGACATTGGAAGGAATTGTACTCTTTTTCTACTCTGGGTTTGTCCCAAATGGGTTTACCGGAGAGGTTTTAATGAGGCAACAATCTCTAATGCATCTCCACTTCAGCCCACTTCATTTTCAGCTTGGAAACACTCCATGACGAGTTTGGGAATCAAGGAAGTGAATATCCTATCCAAGAAGACAATCCGTAAATAAAGTTTTTTTCTTACTTTTTACTTTTTACCGCATGTAGTTTTTACGGTGCTTTTTTTACAGCCTTGTTTTGCCCACAGGTCTAGGGCTTCTTTTTGTCTATATAAGGCTAAGCCTTAGAATTGTAACTGAAAAGACTTGCATTGAATCAAATTAGAGTTGAGCTTGTCTACTTTTTAGATTTCATTGAGTTGAAGCTCTTTGATCCACCCCTTCAAGCTTCCTTTGAGTCGTAGCTCGGGACTTGTTGGGTTTGCTGTATCGTGAGATTTCCATATCTCATGTGGTGCTATCGATCAACCATCCATCTCTACAACAAATCTTCGGTTGAATCTTCCTTGAATTTGTTCCATCATCATTCCGCCGTTCATCCAGTTCGGGAATCTCCGGTTGAAAGCTATCCCCGAGTTTCCCTCCATCATCCACCATTTATCCATCATCTTTCCATCCATTCCCTCTGGTTAAAATCCATCCTCGAGCTCATTCCGTCCATGATTTCACATTCTGGAACCTGCTGAGTCACTCGCGTTCCGACCATCCAACCGTACCATATTACGAACGGTGGGTTCATGACCCATTCGTATATCAGCTGGTATCAGAGCTTAAAGCTCCTAAGGTTGTGTCTTTCTATCCTTGCATCATTTCGTTTGTGTGTCATCATTGTGTTCTTTGTGTGTTTCACTTTCTGTTCATCACGTTTTTCATCTTCCGCTTGCATTGTAACCTTTGAAAAATCCATAAAAATTACATCTTTCATCATAGATTGTTAGCTTTGTTCATCTCGTTGCATATCACCTTTGAAAACTCCATAAAAATTGCATCTTGTTCATTGATTTTTCATCACACGTGTGTAGACAAACAACACCAAAATTCACAAACCTAACGAAAATACGGATCAAACACTACAATGCTCAAGAATTAACAAGAACACCAAGAACACAAGATGAACAGCAATGGTGATAATGCAAACTTAGACCCTAAAAACACATGGAAACTCAATCTAAATGCACAATTGATGGACGATATGCAATGAATACACGAAAATGAAGGAAAACACGAGATGAAAACATAGAAATTGCAAACATGTGAACCCAGAAATGCAAAATTTATGAAATGATATGAAACGGATGATGAACAAGTGGTGTGAGAATGAGATGCGATGTAAAATACAGAACAAGACACACAATCTACAGCCTAACACACGGTAAACTCAATAACCAAACATATAAATTCGCAAAACTGAAAGATGAACACACGGTGATGAACAATCAATGAACAAGATGCATCCAAACCGGAACCACCCAATCATACTTGGCTTTCAGCTCCACAAACTTCACCCCAGATCGAGCCATGGTTAGCTTTTGTTAAAGATTATGATTGTGAAGATTTGTGTTCGTATCATGATCGCTTCGGAAGCCAAGCCCCAAAGGAGTTAGTGTCTTCATCCGCACCACCTAACATTGGAGAAGCTTTAGAGTCTATCCAAGCACAGCTACAACTTCTGGAAGATAGGTTGGCCCGTGTAGAGACCTCTCAAAAGATGCCACTTTTACCTGTGTCATCATTGGTACCACAACCGCATCATGACCTGGATCGAGCTAATTTTTCAAGTGAAAAGTATGTTCCACCACACTACCACCATGAGCTGCCAACACGGCACAAGGACTCCAGCCCACACGATGAGGATAAAAGCGAGTTGAATAATGTAGCATCAAAGAAGAGCCGAGACATTGGTTATGTCAAGTACCAAGAGCTACCATTGCCCAACCCGCGTTCTGATAATAATCTGGGCGTAGGATTGATTTCTCTACAACAAATCAATCCTAAGAAGATAAATGATTTGGAAGGAATCATTGTATCCCAAGCAGAACTGCTCATTGACAAAGCTCACTTATCCATAGCCATTACCAAGCCATGTGAGTTGTCGTTGGAGGAATTCCCTCATGAAAATGACTCTGGGTTGAACATTCACTCATAAATTATGTACTGTGAATTCTTAGGTCGAAGCAGAATGTCTGCCAACCGAGTCACTTATGGAAAAGACTAGTTATTGCTCCATGGTGATGAGCATCGAGAAGAACAGCTGCCAGTATCGAGATTTGCTTGTGAAAATCACTTCTTATTTGATATGCATTCTAAAATAAGGTACTCTCTAAGTTTTGATCAAGCTAGAAATCTATTTGATCGTTTAAATATTGAGTTGGTACCTAAGCCCTTCACCGAGACACGTCACAAACCTACTCGTGCCTTTTCCCTCGGAGTCGATATTCACTCGCAAATCACCCATTCTAAAGATTTGGGTTGAGCCAGAATTTTCTTGGGAAGGTTATATCAACAATTGGTACACGAAACCCCATTTGGAACTCATTCCGAGTCAAGGAAGCAGCAACTAGGGAAATTGGTTAGTCCTTTCAGCCCCGGCTTCTGTATTTATCCACAAAGTGATTATGGAGAAGCAAACTATTAAGGCAAATCCAGTCTGGGTCGAGGTTACTCAGGAGATACCTAATACACACAGCGCAAAACCGAATGCGAAGAGAAGATGCTGACCCGATCGCATGATACGCGTTCGTTATACTTTGGCTCCCATATCTGCTGGGAAAACACTTATGGAGAAGTGTTTGATCGAGGAAGATCAGGCCTTGATCGATTGGTTTTGAGAGTTAGTTCACATGGCCCCATTTGACTGTATATCGGCCATTCTAAGCCGCATACACTTTCTGTCCATTGGGATCATGACTTCCTACCAGTGGATCACGTTCTGGTGATGTCTACAAGTCATTTGGAAGCTTCATCAATGCCATTGCTCATTGCCAATTGGTTCATACCAAGGACGAACGAGTTTTACCTTTCCGGGGAAGTTTTCACCTTCTCTCTCAAACTCCTACTTTTTCCTTTTGATCCTGGTATATTGAGTGACTATACTTCTATAGATGATGTTGAGTTACTTTCCTTTTGACCTAGGTATTGAACGAGTTTTGAAGACAAAACCTTTAGAAGAGGGAGGGAATGATAAGACCATGGGTACCGGTCATCCCACAGAATACACCGAGCATCCAGATATAATACCACCAGCCGGTTAACATCAAGGATTTGGGTTCCAAACCCCAAACATAACTCCAGAAAGCATCAAGGATCACCAGATAACCAAGCCTCATCACCAAGCTCCAATGCATCATCTCAAGTCATCCATGGACATAGTGAAGCCCGGAGAACTCTAGACCGGTTTCTCGAAGACTCTTGGACGTCTACTTGCTTTGGGAAGCAAGCCTTGAGTGTTGATATGCTCAAATTTACCCTGAGCTACTCTCTCAAATTAAGAGATCACTGTAGTATTTAGGGATCGAATCCACAGGGACTAAGGTTACGCAATAGATTATCAGTAAAAGTATTAAGCTAAACTAGAAAGATTGTAATGAAATAACAATGCAAAAAAGTAAAATATATGTAAGTCAATAGATGGAAAACACTAGGCATAGGGTAATCTCAGGAATCATCATAACTGTGAATCAACTATATTGTCAGGATTTTAATAAAGAACCGTTCTAGACGCAAATCACATGAATCCTACCACATGCCGCATTTTCTATGTCTATGTAATAATTAACCAACTGTCGTTGCGCTAACTAACTAAACCTAAATTCCAGAAAGCCAACTGTCGTTGCGAATTCTGCGAATCTAAATCAGCTTTAAAGCCCAGATTTGTAACGTTCACAAAATACCTAAACCAACTGTCGTTGTGAGAAAGTAATTTTGCTCACTCTAGGTAGATCAGGTTATCAATCACAATCTCGCGCTATTTCAACAACCTAAGATCTAAATTCCACTTGTACTGCCGTGCCTCCTAGAATTAGCATTGAGAACAACCTAGGTGAAGAACCCTAACAATTAATCCTGATAATATAATCAATTCAACAATCCATCAGAAACCCTTGAAAACCCTTAGCCTAACTGCGAAACTACTCAGACATGATTAATGGAACAGAAATCAAAGATGAATAGAATTGCATAGAAGAAATCAATAAGAAACAAAGGGTTTCAGAGTTGTCTCCCCCAAAATCTCTCCAAGTATCAAGAGTAAAATAAAGCTTCTCCTAACAAAGTGGCTGAAAAACCTAATTATAATGATAATCACAATTTGGGGTCTTCTGTAATTAAGTAGAACTTCAGAGCAACTTTGTAATCTTTAAAATTGTGTTTTCTCGTGTCAGAGTAACAGTGTCGATCGACACTGTTGAGTGGTGTCGATCGACACCCATGGCTCGGCTTACTTCCTTCGCATGACAGACTGGACTGCTTCTACGAAAACTGGCATAACTTTTGATCGCACCGTTGGAATGATCTCAAATCACTTCCAAATGAAAGCTAATCCATTAATCTATTTTGTAGCAAAATATGAGCTCAATCCACCGGTTGGAAGTTCTTCAACGAATGCCAAACTTCTGAAGTCCCTGCATGATTCTGCATCTCCATATGCTACAAAGCTCCATAAATGCTCCAAATCACGTAAAAGATCCCAAACGTGTATAAACCTGTAAAATACTCTAAAAAGACTCCAAAGACATAAAATACTAAAAATACTCAATTAAAGACTCCTATATCATGGTTAAAACCGGTAAAAACCATGATATATTAAGTGTCTTCACCATCACCCAAGCCTTGAAATCATGGCACTTGTTTTACCGCCTTGCTTTGCCCACGTGTCTAGGGCTTCATTCCTTTCTTTCTTTTTGTCTATATAAGACTAAGCCTTAGCATTGTGATGTAATTCTGGTTTCGACACCGTGAAGTTATGGATAACCATCTCAATCTAGGCTCGACACACAAGCAAAAAAAGATTTGAAATAGATTGATAGATGCCACAAAAGGTTGCGGAAAATCTTTTGATAAGTCTTAAGAGATCGAGATTTGACACACGAAAAAAGGTTCAATGATCTTTATTTAAAAGATTTTGAGAATATAATAAAAGATAGATAACAGAGGTTTAGAGGCAGATTATATAGAGAAGAAGACGAAGAGAAAGGAGAAGAGAATTAAAGATGGGATGTATACGAGACATGCCTCGGTAAACAGAACGATGAACATGCAGAAATAAAGTCTCCAACATTCAAATTTGAAAATGAGATGAGAAAAAGAGATAAATATGATATGGGCCACGCTTAAAGATGATGATGGACCTCAATGGATCAGACTTAGCAAATGGCATAGAGGTACATGAGATCCACAAACTTAGCAAATGGCATAGAGGTACATGAGATCCACAAACTTCTCCGGAAAACCACTTGAAAAAAACTTACGAGATGAAAAAAGAGTGTGAGTATATCCCATGGCCATTTACTAGGCATCTTGGTCGTGTATCTTTGACTAGAGAAGGCTTGATACAACCTTTGTAGCACAAGTGATCCTCTTGAATCATTTCTTGGAGGAGTAAGACTCTAAAAGCTTGGTGATATTTCATTGTTTGAGAGCAAGTCTTGGTTCCGATAAGTGCTTTCCATGCTCCTTTAGCTTCTTGCTCGTCCATTGCTTCATTTTCCATCCACTCTCCATGCTCCAGATCCTTAGAGCTCTCTGGAATCGCATCATCCTCCCTTAGTTGAAAAGGATTGGTCCTCAATTCTGTTTGACCTGCCAGAAATAATGCTAAGTTAGAACCATCAAAGAGTAATATTATGGAGTACTTACCTTGGAGATCAAGTTGATAATCATTGTTGATGACTCTTCTTGTTAGGTGAAATGAATCATCAATCTTTGGCGTCCATACTCGTTCTCCAACCTCAAATATCATCCTAAAATAATCAATGGATTTCTTATGATGTATGAAAACATCTCCAATTTCAGTCCTCGCAAAACAACTTGATGAGATAACTTTTAAGTCCGATGGCTCCTCTTTTGTTTCGGACAAGTTGTCAACACTTTTGGCAAAGAGCAAGTGTATTATCAAAGTCATGTAGTCACAATAAATATGAAAACATGTATCAGATTGTATCAAAGCATTATTCTAGTCAGGTTCTTCTTTTTTTTGCATACTAAGACAAGATTTTGGTTCCGAATATTCCTTGAATAAACCTAACTTCTTTTCAATGATTTCTAGAGATAATATATTCATACTCACAGCCCTTAAATCATGAGAAACTAATCGAGACAAAGAGAAAATTACCTGAATAAGATCCTTGGAGTGTTCGGTGCTCGAAAATGAAAGTATCTTGGTAAATAAAGTGTTGTTGGATCCAGTTTGACACATGTGACAGCTGGATTCATTTGCTCATGGGATGGTGTGGTTAGTATGGACGTATCATACCTTTTCCTTTGACAAAGTTTTGACCTTAAAATTGTACAATCTGTGCCAAGAGAAAGCAAATTAGCTTTCATTCGGTTTTGAGAGTCTAGATAATTACCTCAGGTTTTTAATGGTGGTGAGGCATCTGGTGGTTTCTCCTTGATCACCATGATGTGTTCAGTTCTTGTTACTTTCTCCGTTTAATCCATCATTAAGCTCTGTGTGGATATGATTCCTTTTAAGCTATTGCACATATCTAAAGTACATGTATCTTTCTTGGCACTTAAGGGAAAAATCAAATGCATTATACTTGAAATTTTAACATTAAAAAAAGGTTGTTTGAAGCTACGAATGAAAATAAAATTATTCCAACATCGAATAAACTCGAAAGCTAAACTTACCTAAGTGTCTCGTAAGATGTTTGATAACATTTCATCTTAGAAGTTGGTGATATTTGAAACACAACCAGTTTTAGTCGCCACACGCTCATAGTCATTTTGCTCATAATTGCTATCTCAGCAAGCTTGTGAAGTGGTTGACACCGAAAGTTGTTTTTTTTCTTTTGTGCTTCCTTCAGCTTTGTCATCCTCATGCTCCATAGTATGACCTGAATCAACATCTTTTGACAAGAACAAATGCATCACACAAGAAATGGAAGTTTCTAAACCTTGATTAACTACTTCACTACTTGAGTTTTGTGAGCTCAGTTTTGATCCTAATGAAGTGATATTTAGCTCGTGTTCTTCAGGGCAAGTTGCAGCAAAATGTCTTTTCTTTCGACAATTATAACAAGTGATTTCCTTTGATTTTGAAAGATTAAAAGACTTACATTTCTTTGGTTCACTGCTTGATTCAGGTGATGGATTTTGGCTTTGCTCGTGAACTGCGACTTGTTCAGTGGCCTTCTTTAGTTGAGATGTTGAGTTAGCCTCCATTTTCTCACTTAGAACATGCTTGTACACTTCCTTTGGTGCATACTTATCCCTCAGTAGTTCCTTAAGCTCTCTCCACGAGGTGATAGTTAAATTCTTGTAATACCAACGATCATAAACTTCTTGCAACAACCATTTATAAGCATCTCCAATGAGTTGGCCAGTTGCAACATCGAACCTTTTCTCTTTAAAAATGTGGTTGTAGTGAAACCAATCTTCCATGTTTAGTTTCCACTCTAAGTAGTTTCTTTTTCCAGAAAATTTATAGAGTTGAAGCTCATTAGTATGTTGAAAATCAGATTCGAATTTTAACTTAGATTTGGGAGTAAGAGAGGTTTTATATGGGCTATGCAGAGTTGATCTCGATGTACCATCTGGTGGTTTGGGATTAATCTCTTGTTCGCTCCTTTGCCGTGCTCTGTTCTTCTCTTGTTGAAGTCCTTGACAAAGTGCATCCATTTGTCTATCCAACACTTGCTCTATTTTTGCGGTAAACATGTCAATGAAGAGCTTGTTGCGGTTCTTGCTTGAATCCTTATCAAGATCGGCCATCTCTGTCTAAAAATAACACAACACTAACCCAGTAACAAGTTCTTTTGGAAGAAATCACGATCAAATAAGTAAAACACGAAATTGACTCTTCAAATGCAGAAGAACCCTAATCGCGACTATTTGACAAAATTGACCTCGAACAATTATCAAAACACATTCAAAAATTCCAGAATAAATTTTAACAAATACTAGACTTGTCCTAGATTCAGATCCAATTGATTTCACAATTTCATGCAAGCCAATATTTTATGAAAATTGAAACAAAATCGGACATAAAACACTTACCTTCTCGATGGTGCTCTGATACCACTTGATGTAATTCTGGTTAGGAATCACACCCCAATTTTGACACCGTGATGTTATGGACAATGATCTCAATCTAGGCTCGACACAAAAGTAAAGAAAGAACTGAAATAGATTGATAGACGCCACAAAATATTGCGGAAGACCCTTTGATAAGTCTTAAGAGATCGAGATTCGACACACGAGAAAAGATTAATGATCTTTATTTAAAAGAGTTTGAGCATATAATAAAATATAGATTACAGAGGTTTAGTGACAGATTATATAGAGAAGGAGACGAAGAAAATGAAGAAGAGAATTAAAGATCAGATGTTTATGAGACATTCCTCTGTAAACAGCACGATGAACATGCAGAAATAAAGTCTCCAACATTCAAATTTGAAAATAAGATAAGAGAAAGAGATCAACATGATATGAGTCATGCCTAAAGATGATGATGGGCCTCAATGGATCAAGCTTAGCAAATGGCATAGAGGTAAATGAGATCCACAAACTCATTAAAAACTTTTCTCCGGAAAACAACTTGGAAAAAACCGAAGAGAAGGGAAAAAGAGTGTGAGTAGATCCCAATGCCATTTACTAGGCATCTTGGTCATGTATCTTTGACTGGAGAAGTCTTGATACAACTTTTGTAGTGCAAGTGATCCTCTTAAATCATTGCTTGGCGGAGCAAGACTCTAAAAGCTTAGTGATATTTCATTGTTCGAGAGCAAGTCTTAGGTCTGATAAGTGCTTTCCATGCTCCTTTAGCTCCTTGCTCGTCCATTACTTCATTTTCCATCCATGCTCCAGGCTCCAGGTCCTTAGAGCTCTCTGGAATTGCATCATATTGTAACCGAAAAGACTTGCATTGAATCAAATTAGAGTTAAGCTTGTCTTATTTTTAGGTTTCCTTGAGTTGTAGCTCTTTGATCCGCCCCCTTCAAGCTTCCTTTGAGTCGTAGCTCGGGAATTGTTGGGTTTGCTGTATCGTGAGACTTCCATATCTCACGTGATGCTATTGATCCACCATCCATCTGTACAACGAATCTCCGGTTGAATCTTCCCCGAATTCATTCCATCATCGTTCCACCGTTCATCCAGTTCGGGAATCTTTGGTTGAAAGATATCCCCGAGTTTCCCTCCATCATCCACCATCTATCCACATCTATCCATATTCTTTCCATCCATTTGCTCTGGTTAAAATCCATCCCCGAGCACATTCTGTCCATCACTCGTGTTCCGACCATCCAACGGTACCGTGTTACGAACGGTGGGTTCACAACCCGGTTCGTATATCATATATTTTCTTGATAGCTTTAGTCTACTATCACCAGGGCCGGCCCTGAGGTAAAGCTGATCAAGCAGCTGTTTTAGGCACTAAATTAAAATCAAAATTTAAAGGGCATCATTTTTGTTTTTTTGGAGAAAGAGGAACAAAAAAAAACATGGATTTGCACAGAAGCAGAGAAAGAAAAAAAACAAAAAGGAAGAAAGAGAAACTTTTAACTCTATTAATATATCATACATTTTTTCATTGGCCAATACATTAAATTAATTGAGGCAATACTAAAAATTTTGTCAAATCAATACATTGCAAACATAAAACAACACTTATAATTAAACAAATTTTAAACCCTAAACCAATATTTAAAATGAAACAGAGAGTATTAATTATGGTTTATTGCATTTATCCATCTTAGCAATTTACTTACCCTTAGATACATTTGATATTCATAATTCCATTCATTCTCATCTCAAAACCATCAAACAATTACTAAATATATTTTTCTGTGTCCAATAAATGTACTCTCTCATTACAAAAAGTCATCATATATTTCAACCAAACCTATTAAATAACCACTTTTGGAATGGTTAGAGTCACTTCATCAGTAGAATTATATCATGGTTTTTATGGGTTTTAAAATCATGATATATGTATATAATCGAGTCTTTTATGTGTTTTTCGAATCTTTTTCAAGTCTTTTACAGGTTTACACACATTTGAGATCATTTGGACGTTTTGGAGCATTCATGAAGCATTGTAGCTGAGAAGTCAAAATTGGTGTCGTTTGTGACTACCCGTGTCGACCAACACAACCCATGCGTGTCGGTCGACACGGGCCAATTTTCATAACACATGCGAAGATTAGAATTTTAAAGGAGATTGGCAACTTTGCCCTGAAATTTCATGTATTTACAAAAGAGGTCAGCTCGTGTTTAGACTTTTAATTAGGGATTTTAGGTTTTATTAAGATCTATCTTACGTTTACGAAGAACTGGAGAGAGATTGAGAGCTTGTGGCTGATCTTATACTTTGTTCTACTTTGAGGGACGATTTCGGACCCCTGTTTTTATTTCTCTTTTCTTATTAATATGATATCTATTTTATTCATGTCTTTTGTTCAATTGATATGTCTGAGTATATTCATTGTTAGGTTTAGAGATTCTCATTAGGGATTTCATGAAATGATAGATTGATTGATTGTTTAGGATTCAAATTTGATAATTCTTCACTTAGATTGCACTTAAAGCTAGTTCTGGATTGATCACCTAGAATCTAGATCATAGGGTTGTTAAATTGGCATGATAGTGTGATTTATAATCCGATATAACCTAGATTGAGCAAATTAGATAATTGCAAAGAAATTTGGATTACATTATTTTTTACATTACTTTTCATTTAACTTAGCTGAATTCAAAACAAAAAGATTTATCGTGAAGTTCGTGAGTCCTTGTAGATTTTACCCCTAAGTACTGCATCGATCTCTTAATTTGGAGAATAGCTTTGTAGATTAATTTAAGCTTATCAGTAGTCTAACCTTTTGGGGAAGTTTGGACTTAGATATCCTCTTATTCACACATTACCAGTAAACTTGGATCCTTTGGACTGTTATAGTCCTAATTTCTCCTTTATGGAGCCTTTTATCATCCATGTGTTTAAGGATATTGATACAGGGAGTAATGTGATGAAGATGGCCCTATTTGAAGCCGCTTGGGAAGCTTCTATGGGAACTGGTGACATGGGTTGGTTTCTTCAAAGTTCGAACTTGAAGTTTCATCCCCAAGATAGCACCTATCGTCTTCATGGCTCATCGGCATTTGTTGTCGAGGTGCTAGCCATTATACCATCTCTGTTTGCGACTCAAGCAGTTGGTATCATTTTTTTAGTCTGTTTTTCGGATTGTTAGGATCTCATTCGCCTTCTCAATGCCAGTGGCCAAGCGAACGAGCTCCAGAGAGTTATGTTCAAATTTCAATTTTTTTGTCATCTGTTTTCTTTCTATTTCACTTCACTTTGTTACACTTTCGGTCTTTGCTACATATACATTAGCTAAAGCGACTTTGTTCGCATGTACGACCTCCTCCTTTTATTGGAGTTTGAGGACTATCTATCAATTAACATAATGGTTGAAAAAAAAAATTGATTGGTTTACAAAAAAATTAAACAAAGTTATGGATATTGAAAATCTTTTTAAATAAAAGTGTGAAAAGGAGAAATGTGGGAGTGAATTAATCAAATTTAAAGTCCTAAAGTTTGTGTGGGCCGAAATGTGAAAAAAAAAAAAAAAAAAGTCACACAAATAAAATAAAAACCTCATCTTCATCACAAACCAATTTTGCCGACTCATTTCCTCCAAACGTCAAAAGCACACAACACAGCAGCAGCCATGGCTGCCAACACCATCCTCGCATTCTCATCATCTTCTCGTCTTCTCATTCATTCTTCATCCTCTTCTTCCTCCAATATCCGTTCCTCTTTCCGCGGCATCTCTCTCAACAACCGTCCTCAATCCATTTCCTTCTCCGCCAGAGCTCAATCTAAACCTTTAACAGTTGTTTCCGCCTTGAAAAAGGCTGTTGCAGTGCTTAAAGGTACCTCCGATGTCGAAGGAGTTGTCACTTTGTCTCAAGAAGACGGAGGTTCGTCACTAATCCCTCTATCCCATTTTCAAAATCCCTAAATTAAGATCGCTGATAGTGTTTTCTCATCATCCTCAAAAATTGTTCAGTTTCGTTGACAAGTTTCAATTTTTAGTGTTTTGGTTCTTCACTGCGATGTGCTGATTAAAAAAAGGATTACGCTTTAGATTTGATTTAACTCTTTTTAACATATTTTGCTGATTCAATGGTTCTGTGAAGTTTATACAAAGTAATCTAATGAATCTCATAAGAAAAATTGTTTATTTTGGTTTCTTAATGTAGATTTTGACTGATGTGAATGATTTTGTTAATGGCAAAAAACAGGTCCAACAACTGTGAATGTTCGTATCACTGGTCTTACTCCAGGACCTCATGGCTTTCACCTTGTAAGTCTTCTTCTTATTTGGTTTTATTAGTGTTAAGATTCTTTAAGCTATATAATGATGTAATTGTGTCTTTTGTTTACAGCATGAGTTTGGTGATACAACTAATGGTTGCATCTCAACAGGTTTGTGCTCATTCATTTGATACCACCAATATGGTGATTTGGATTCTATAACGATTTATCTTTTGTGTTGAATGCTCTTAGGACCACATTTCAACCCTAATAGCTTGACACATGGAGCTCCTGAAGACGAGATCCGTCATGCGGGTGACCTGGGAAACATAAATGCCAATGCCGATGGTAGTACTATTACATCCTCACGTTCATATTCCTAAAATAGTTATGGCTGTTGTATTGGATAATCGAATACTTTGTTTTGAACTAAGTACTGTTTTTGGTAACAACAGGTGTGGCAGAAACAACAATCGTGGACTGTCAGGTGGGGATTGTCACGTGATTTTATCCTTTGAAGTATTCTCTTTTAAGAAGCTTTTTGTTTATTGTGAGATCAATTTTGCAGATTCCTCTGACTGGTCCTAACTCTGTTGTTGGAAGAGCCTTTGTGGTTCATGAGCTTAAGGATGATCTTGGAAAGGGTAAGCAACTATTATACTTTACTTCCGAGTCTCGATACAGTAATTGGCACGGTCGCAACTATTGACTAGTTAGTGAAAAGGATCTCTTTCTCTCCAAGCTTATAAAGTTTTCTTAAGCCAGGTTGTGATCTGATTACTTCTCATTGATTTGACGAATATAGGTGGACATGAGCTTAGTCTGACCACTGGGAACGCAGGCGGGAGATTGGCATGCGGTATGGTTAAACTTTTTGTCTCTATGGCTTTGGCTGCGATTGTTTCAAACGCCAATAATTGTGGTTTCATTTGATGAAAACACACTTTATTCAATTCAAAGAAGAAAACACACTTTATTATAGCGTTTTAAGTGCAAATTTGGACTCGTTGTTTCGGTATCCTCACGAGTTATGTTGGTTCTATTGTAGGTGTGGTTGGCTTGACGCCACTCTAAGTATGTGGGCTAAGTAAGTACTCTTATGTCTACTGTGTTTGTTCTTGTTGTCTGTTGAATCAGATGTAAGAATCTTAGCACAATAATATTTGGCTGAATAAACTTTTGATGTTTATGTTCATTGCATCAGTTTCTCTTATTTTTTTCGATTTGTGACAGTGATGTGTTACTTTTGGTTCAAATTTGCATTTAATCGTTTCAGTATATCGTATTGGTGGTTTTGTTTAGCATCTTTTTTTTTATTTAGTTCAAAATTTCGAAATGATTCATTCGTTTGATTTTGTGTTTTTAGGTAAAGTGACTTTACACATTTTTAAAGTACAATTTTTGTATTGTACCAACTTCTTGTTGTTATAAACTCAACTAAGATAGGTCTATAAACAAATATCTTAAGGTATAAAAATGTGAGTGATGTATATTGGAAATAGTTCCCTAAGCCAAAAGATTTAATGGTAAGAATTGTTAGAACATATGAGTTGCTGAGTGTTAATTATTATTAACACTAAATGAAGTTTTTATTCCAAAATCTCTGCAATAGCAGAAAATATTTGCAATTGTGATTTTGGAGTTTGATGTTAAATGATGAATCTCTAATTCGATGTAACATGTGATTCCGATTCCGTAATAAAATTACGGCTCAGAAAATTTAGTTTTAAACATGATTCCATCACAAAATTGAGAATTTGCGGTTCTATCACAGAATCGTGATTCAACGCATAACTATCAATTAAAGAATCTATGTGTAACTATTTCATGTGAGCAAATCTATGTTTTATCACCTCCCAAGTCTCCCAAAATTATGGAAACAAACAAAAATACACATGACTTTGAGTTAATTGGATTTTGTTCAATTTTTTTAAGCTTTTTTAAAAATTAAATTTCAGAAGCGAATCATTAACCGACTTGCTTACTCAACATTGGACATTTTTCAGCAACGGAAAAGGCGCCGTCATACATTTCTTTTTCAATTTATATTATATTAGTAACTTTGTATTTTATATATATTATATTAATAAACATAGTTAAAATGATAAATAATTATTAAAAAGTAGTAAGAGCAAGATCAGCTTACCCACTTGGTTGGTCCAATTTTTATGCGTCTTCCAAACCGCCTCTGTTACTCCAACTACTTTATCAATAAATATATATAAATATGTTCATGTCATAAAATAAGTTTGATTTCTCAAAATTTCTGCTGTCAAGTACTTGTGAATATGTAATACGAATATATTTCTTTCTTTTGAAATAATTTTATCATAAAGTCGTCTATAAAAAACCTGACTTAATTCGACTTACTAATAACAATTATTGAATATACAAATTGTATCTTTAAGTTGAAGTCCTTACCCAAGTGGCAGAGTATATAACTATCCCATGTTTTTTTCTGACACAAATGATGTGACTTCTATTTATAGGTTTCAAGAATTTCAGATGATCAGATCTATGTGTCTAAATTTTTCCAAATTAAACAGAATCATTTATGAGTTCACCAGATCTTCAAAAAAAAAAAAAGTAAGTTTATCACCGTAGAGAGTATCTCAATTTCTCTCTTTTTTAATGAAATAATATGATATGAAGAAAAATAAAAGCTAAAGCAAAACAACAGATTAATAAGTGATAACTCTCAAATGGATGAACATTCAAGCAGATTTTAAATCTTGGTTTAGCTGACAATGTCCAAATTGATCACTAAACTGTGGATCACAAAATCAGAACAAAACCTCACAACACTTAATACAAAGTAGTTACAACAGGATTAATGGTTAGTTTACTCACAACCAATAAAAACTCTAGTAGGACAGATATAGTTCTAGCTAATTTTGACAGCTACATAACATGAGATATTCACATGCATGTATAGTATACAAGTGTATACATATAATGCACATTTCATATGTACACAGACACACACACACACTCATATGTATTTATACTAAACTCAAGTCTCAACAACGTAGAGCCATAATTTTTGCTTGGATTTTTGTTGCATAACATTATCCTCTTTATGTCCATTTAATATTTTATTTAAGTTATATATATCTTTCTGTTATTTAAATTAGGAACCAAGCATATAAGTACACACACATATATATATTAGGTTCTGATTATGATGTGTTTCTTATCTTTCAAGGAGTATACAAATTGATTGATGGCAAAGTAACTATCTAACTATTTCAATTATACTATTCAAAAGAATAATTTAAAAAGTTCTGGATTAGACTAAGATGATATGATCTAGATGTTTATCCTTGGAGTAGTGGGTAAATAATTAACTATTCAGAGATTAAACATTTAAATCCATTATAATCTTCTTAATCTAGTATGAATTCATACTCCAGATAAAAGTATAACAAACTGGTCTCGTCTTCATTAGAACTTCCGTTTTAATTTGTATTTAAGAAGCACAATAAATAAATGGAACCACTACAGTGGAGTTTTCTCTACCACAAGACATGACTTTTATAAAACTAAGGAAATGAATCTTGTTTTCTTTATATTTACTTAACACAATTATAGTTTGAAGAATATTTATCAAAAAGATTCAAATAATAGTTTAAAGAATATATATAATAATGTTCATTTAAAAATGAATAATGGGCAAAGGCATGAATAAAGTTGAAATACATAAATGAAACAGCTAGTAAGGAAGAGAAAGGAAGTGTGTGGTGAAGTGGAGTGAGTAAGAAGTAAGAGTGAGGTGTAGTTGTAGTGTTGAAGTGTGGTGAGGTGTTGTGTTGTGTTGTGTCTATCCACTCCTTTTGGACAAAAACTTCTTTTTTATATATAATGTCTTAAAGCCCCCACCACCACTCTCTCTTCTCTACTATTTGGTATGCCACCCATTTTCTCACCTTATTTTTTCTTTAATATATTTTCAAAGAATTTGCCTCTTTTCTCATTAGACATACATGTGTATATATATATATATATATGTTTGTTTTTGTATAAAAATTTCCCTATTTTTTTAAAAGTAGAAGTCCATACTAAATTTTGAACTTTTAGTTCCAATAAGTTAAAAAAAAAACGCACTAAACAAAAGTGTAATCATGGAGAATCAATGTATAGAAATCAAATTAGTAAAATTGCGAGTAGATTTTCATATGCTTTTGAAATGAATAATTTTTCAAATATGGTAGTCTTTCTAAATTTAACCATTTATTTATACACTAAAATAAATGAGTTACGCCGGATCTTAATTTATTCTTTGATTAAAACCTAACACATCTTTAAAAGTGGTGAAAGCTTTATGCTTCTGATAAACCAAGCAATGATATTTTAGATGACGTTATATCTTTTAAGTTTTAATTTATCATTAGGTTACAACTAATATATGATTTAGTAGTGCCACATATAAACTAGAATATATATTTGTAACTGAGAGTTGAGAGGAAAACAACAACCTGCAAGTGAAGTAAAGCAAGCGAAAGAGTGGGTTGGATCCGGTTTTGGAGAAACAATATATTTTGGTTAATCCTAACTTGGAAGCTATGTCACATGTAATGCCAGACTCATACCCACCAATTATAAGTAGATAAAATAATTCAAAAGAACAGAAATGAAAATTGGCTGTTATTTATAAACAAGGTTCAAATAACCGATGTATGTATTTTTTTTTTTTTTGGGTTGGTTTGGACCCACTGGCCCTATTTTTTACCTCATGATACAAAGCTACTGAGTTGAATTCAAGAACTGTGACAAAAGAGTCCGGACTGAAATTTCTCTCCTAAATAACCGATTTACATTTTGAAAATGTAACCCGACTGTTTATGTTGTTTAATCGAACCAAAATTTTCTTTAATTGATTGTTTTCATATGTTTTGTATAGTGTAAATTTTACCACGATTAATTAACTGTTTAAAACATACAATCAGATATTATTTGGATCGACAAAATCCATTATATAGTCCAATCTCTACTACGTGGGATAATCCAATCTACTGAAATCGAACTCGGATAGACCCTTAACTACTTAACTAAAGATACTTTCATCTTCTACCTTAAATCTCTAAATGTATATAGTGTAAACAATTATTAGTTTTGGTTAATAAAGAGTAATCCGGACCAAACTCCGACTAATCCTCCTTTAAATAACTATTCTTTGTCGCAGAAAAAATAGTACATTATGCGTTAAAATGCTATTAAAAATATAGGATGTGCCTAAACCAATATTTAAAACAACGATTGGAATGAGTTGTGTAATTGGTGGATGATACAACTAAAGATGCGGCGGCGGTGCATCTAAACCCTTACGTGCCTCACACTCCCTTCTCCTTTGTCTTCTTACGCTAAGTATTTTTTTCTCTCTCTCTCTCTTTGTGCTAACTTACATTTTTCTTGTACCATCTTCTACAATGAACCTGTTTACGTCATATTTAAAAAGACATCTAATAGAAAATGGTGAGTTCAAAGTGATTAATTCATGGAAAAAAATGGACTACAATTCTTAAGATGCACCTAAAAAATAAAAATGAACACGTATTTATAGTTACTTAATAAGTTTCTATTTATTTTATATTATGATTCATTATGAAAAATCAATCATACACGAATAAAAATCGTTATACAAATAGAATAATAAAATTGAATTGAAAGTTTCATGTTTTTAAGGTCGAAAACTTAAATTTATTGTTTGTGAAACGTAAAAAGATATTCAACAATTCGTTGAAATTTTTTGGAAAAAGGAAAACAAATTTTCTTTGTCACTTTACTATGTTGAAGACGAATGATGTAGAACTAAAATTTTCTTACTATTTTTATTCATATTATTCTGTTCATTCTTCTAATGATTATGATCTACTAAAAAATCGAATTGAGGTAAAAATCCTAAATTTATATAATAGTATATTGATCCATGCTATGTACATAGATAATAAATTATAATAAAAATGTTTTCAAGTACTTTTTCTCTAAAAATAAGGTATAAATTCACATGAGAATTCATTCGGGCATCCCATAAGTGATGTTTATTTGTATTAATACCTTGGTCAACAGTTGATAATCAATTTGCGACCATATATATATCGTCGTATTTGATGGAGACTGGAGAGTAACTTCTAATCATATATTTTCAATACTGTTTTTCTTTTCTTTGTGAAAGTTTTTAATTTTAATTTTTTGAGAAATTTGTGATGTGAACTTTGTAGTTTCTTCTTGCAGAAAGTAACCACGCATCACAAATCATATGTGTTTTAGGATTTTGTATACATGATGGCTCAGAAATTATGTGTCATTCTATAAAAACATTTTTTCCTAATTCTTGTTATGGTAAACCTGGAAAATAAAAACTGAATTTGAAGCTCTACTTTTTTTTTTCTTTTTCTATGAGGAAAAAATGTGAAATTTTTCAAAACTATCTACCATAAGTTCGGCCTCATCCAATGTCTTTCGATTTTCGATCAAACCTCGGGATGAGTCTGTCCTATCACTTGGTTTAGGATCTTTGGACTTATATATAGTCATTCTTTTGGCTGAACAAAAAATATTTCACCACTTGAAAGTACATAAACCCACTTCCGGATTATTTAGTAATAATAAAAAACTGTAACCATATCAGTACACCATTACTTATCTAAGGGTCCAAGAATTCGAATGCATATTTTTTATGAACTATTATTCGCTACGCGTTACATTCACGAGTTCTTAAATGAAAAGAATACGAATAAAATACGAAGTCAAGGAAAATATGTATCCTATAGTCATTTGATCGGTCATGTAATGGTTTTGTCTTACTTTATTCCTTTCCTGCCAAAACTACGTACTTCTGTTTCTCCTAAAAGTACGTGTGTAGAGCTCTGTATTTTTACAATATTTTAACATTTCACAATATAATCTAATTGGAAACAAAAGTTAAGTTTAAACCTTCGTAGAGTAAATAGTAAATCAAAAGACCCTCTAACAAATACGATAATAATTTATGTTTAGAAAATATGACGCGGTGAGTAGAAAATTAGTAGTTTTTAGCCACACATCGATCTGTTGGTGTCGTTGCTTTACGCAACATCATGCATCTCTTCTTATATTGTTTCCTAATTCATATATACTTTTTTCTTATTTATGATTAGCAACCAAATCATTTCAATTATTTCCTCATTATGTATCTAAACATATATTTATATGCATGTTTATGTGTATTGTCGTGACTGCAAAAAATTGAAGCCATCGTATGATTAGTTTTGTTAGGACCACTAAATACATATTGATTTGTATATGAATATCCATGTGTGAGTGTGTCTATTAAATTGTTCTGTAAAGGATGTGAGGGTCACTTTAAGTACAAGACAATAAGATTTGGAATAGCCCAACGTGATTAAGAGTAACTTCTTCCAATCATTTCATTGTGTTATTGAATTATTGCGCCTAATCAAATATTTATTGATAAAAATCACTAGGTCTTTTTATACAAACTTTTAGCATTTATTTGGTACTACTTACTACTAATATTTTCCCCATAAAGATTAAAATTTGATATTTGTGCCTACAGAAAGGATGAAAAGTATAATGCTAAATCGTAAGCATTTAATTGGGATATACTAGTGGCAAGTAGTAACACATTAGTTATACAAAAACAAACATGAATATGTATAGTCCATATTGGCATAAATTTTAGTATAAGAAGCAGCAATCCCTATGTAAAGTTAAAAAATGTTGCATGAAATTAGCAAAATATTCCGGTGTAGGAAATAAGTGATGGGTTTTGTCATTTGTGTATGTAACATACTTGCATCCCACACATAACCACTTATCCTTAGCTCAAAAACTATGTTATATGTATGCCACTTGAGTTTTTTTTTGTTCCTTTTATATTTATCCCATCAAAAGTTTTATTAGGCTATTTAAACTTGTCTTATTTGTGAAAACATCTCCATGTTTTATTGGAGAATATACAATTGAGTATTTTTTTTTTCTTTTTCGATTATTCTCTTAAAAATCAATTGAATTTTGCATTTTTATATTGTCGTTTTAATGATCTTTAAATTATATTTCGAAGATATTCCAATATTTAGTGATTTTTTTCCACTAGTGGGCTAGTGGTTAGCCAATTGATTTGGAGAGTATGTTGACAAAAAAATGTATAAAGTTTCGATAATAAATCATTTTAACCTAGTTTTGTCTAGTTAAGTTAAATAATTATTTTGTGGTACCAAAAAATAATAATTTTCCTGTCTCTCAATAAGATAATAGAGTGGAAACTTATTAATAATTTTAAAAGAGTATACTGTAGACGTAATACTCAAAACAATAAGAATCAAGTTGTCCATTTTTTATATAATACATTTATATATCGAAAAGACAAATCATTTATTGTAAAACAAACAAATAGTGCTGCGACATTACTTATTTTTAAAAATTTATAGAGTATTATTTTTTGCTGTTTTGTAAACTTATTAGCGAGTAACAATCCAGAAGTATTATTTTGTTTTTCAATTTTTCTCTATAGATTTTACGAGAATTATTTTTGGATATACCATGACCTTTCTTTTACATGCATTGGATTCATTTATTGAAACAAAAAAAAAACGAAAAGTGGTACGTATATGTTTTAATTTAATTATATTTTAATGTGTGTTTTAGTTATTTAGTTATTCATCTCAAGAAACCCAATATTTTACTGGCTAACTGTTTTAATCTTAAGATAACCCACTTAATCACTAGCTTTCAAGTCTCTGTATATATTAATTAAGTTATTATTAAAAAGAGAACAAATAAAGTCGTGGTGTTGTCTCTTCACATTAACGAAGACTATGCTTACAAATTGTTTTTAGCCTAACATGCCACCGATGAATGCACCTAATCCTATAAACACCGGCCACTGCATGTCGCCTCCTAATTATGAACCATGTATGTCTATGAATCATTATTTTCTTCATAATCTTATATTTTAAACTATTTAATCAAAAGTTTTATGTAGTCGTCACAAAACATTAACAATATTCTTATTATTTGCTGTCGTGAACATTTTTATCTTTAGTTCTATCTATTTCGGTTCTCATTGAAAGCGTCGATTTGATGACGTGGATTTAAAGTGCGTGAAAGTAAAACCTTTGCTTGCCCATAGAACTCATAATGTTCACACTCTATAAAAATAAAATAAACGTGAATTGGTGGCCTAAGTGCCACTCAACACTACTAATGAACCTTTGCCTAATTCAGTGGTTAACTCTTCACGGGTTTCATTTTTTCCTTTTTTTTCTCCTACTTTTGCTTCAACAAAATTAATCATTCACTTACTGTTAATACATTTGACAATAATAATATTTTTTTCTGTTAATTACGCAATATGAATGATTCAAGATCTCTAAGTGTTTGATTAATCGGACCAATTATATAAGATTATGTTTGTTATTAGAAAGTAATGTACTAGAAGAAGCTGTCTAATATAATACTAATAAAAGAAAACGTCATGAAGGGTTGACTTCTTGTACATTAGATCTAGGTAGAAATCAGATTTCGAAGATTTGGATTAAAAGTAGATACAACAGAACAGAAACTAGAAAAGAAAAAAAAAAGATTTTTTTTTATATTTTTTTCATGTAATAATATTGGATTTCATTTTTATGGAATTTGGCAGAGAAATGCAGAAGTGTTGTCAGGTAATGGGTACAGAGTGAACCGTCGAAATGTTATTGGTTAACTGAAAATATATATATATTATAATAATGTAAAGTGGATCGATATGTGTAAAAATCATTTGTGGAGTAAACTAAAAAGATTAACAACCACCAAACTTATAACCTCTTCCTTTTTTTCGATAAATATATATATAAGCAACCCCACCATCGTTTTCTTCACTGCCTTCTTCTCTCTATCTTTCTCTTCTCTTCTCTTCTCTCTTGTTAGTTCACTCCACATAATAAACACCAAAAATTTTCATTCCTTTCTATATAATTTCCAAGTTTCTTGAATTGTGTTTTTGTTTCTTGATTTGGTTTCTTGAATTGGGTTGTTACTATTTTCTTTAGTTATATAATTATGATGATGGGTCAAGATGAGGTTGGGAGTGATCAGACGCAAATCATAAAAGGGAAACGTACGAAGCGACAGAGATCGTTGTCGACGTTTGTTGTGGCGACTACCGTAACTTCTACAAGTTCATCGGCCGGTGGCGGCGGCGGTGGAGGAAGAGCAGTTTCCGATGAGTATAACTCGGCTGTTTCGTCTCCGGTGACTACTGATTGTACAGAAGAAGAAGAAGACATGGCGATTTGTCTCATCATGTTGGCGCGTGGGACAGTTCTACCATCGCCGGATCTCAAGAATTCTAGAAAAACTCATCAGAAGATTTCGTCGGAGAATTCTAGTTTCTATGTGTACGAGTGCAAAACATGTAACCGGACGTTCTCGTCGTTTCAAGCTCTGGGAGGACACAGGGCGAGCCACAAGAAGCCGAGGACGTCAGCAGATGAAAAGACAAGATCACCCCTGATGCAGCCTAAGTCTAGTGCTTCAGAAGAAGGGCAAAACAGTCATTTTAAAGTTTCCGGCTCAGCCCTAGCTTCACAGGCAAGTAACATCATCAGTAAAGCAAACAAAGTACATGAGTGTTCGATCTGTGGTTCTGAGTTCACTTCTGGTCAAGCTCTCGGTGGTCACATGAGACGGCACAGGACAGCCACCACCGCGGTTAGTCCGGTTGCGGTGGCAGAAGTCAGTAAAAACAGTACAGAGGATGAGATTGAGATCAATCTAGGCCGTTCGATGGAACAGAGGAAATATCTACCGTTGGATCTTAATCTACCAGCACCAGAAGATGATCTAAGAGAGTCAAAGTTTCAAGGGATAGTGTTCTCAGCTACACCAGCCTTAATAGATTGTCATTACTAGTACTGTTTTGTTTTGTTTTTTTTTTTCATTTTAAACATAATATGATATATTTGTGAATTCTGTTACAATATTGTTGATCATTGGAATTATTTTTAAAAACTGAAAAAAAGGGAAAATGAAATGTGCAAGTTATATAAATGAGAATAATAATATAGTGGGAGTTAAGTAAAGGGTTGTGTGATAGTTAGATGATCTACATGTTGAAGTAAGAATAGTTTGAGTAAGCAAGTGGTTAGTGTTCATGGTTGCCTTTCATTCACGAAAAGCAACTGACTTCCAAGGCATCTTTTCTTTCCCTCTTTTTAAGGTATTTTTTTTTCTTATATAAATATTTAACAAAAATTTACAAATTATGAATTTATTTTTATGTTTTTATGTTTTTTTATTAACACGTGAAGTGAACCAACCATTTGTATTGCTTATAGACGCCTCTTTTCCTACGATCATTTTATTTAGATTCCGGCGTTTGTAGCCAAACGCTACTTCAAGCCAAATATGTCATGGCAAGAATATTACAAAAGAAAGAGAAAACATAAACTATCTAGAGAAATAGAGATTAAAATATTTTATAAGTAAATAAATTTGTAGTGGTCTAGTGTCCTAGTGGTTAAAAAAAATCATCATATATATGACTGAAAGACCAGAAATTTGAGTTCTCATCTTGTGATGATTTCAATTCTTAGCCGGTTTTTGTAGATATGATCTTAAATAGCAAAAATAATCGGTTTGTCTCATAGATTAAACTGAATTTCAACTCAAGATTTCTGGTTTCTATTTAGCATTTAAAAGCCGTAAAAATATATTAATATCTAAAAATATTTGTTGACTACTTTAAACCTTTTAAGTGATTAAAACAATTGTTCCTTTTATAGTCCCAAAAAATTTCGGATTATATATATATACAAAAACTCTAAAAAATATCTAATTTTTTTGTTTGTTTTTTGTATAGATAATAATGTCTCTTTTATGCTGTAAGGACCAATGCTGTTTTCCCATCGTTTTTTTTTTCATTGTTCACATTTCATAACCAACATTTTGAAAATAATTAGAAGGTTAAAATAATTAGAGAAACGTTATCAAGTAAATAAATGTGAATTGATAAAATAGAAAGGCAATGGACACGAGATGGACGTGGTGACCTGCTTAGGGTTTGGCAGGAGAATCACCACCACAACTAAATAGACGTGGATTAGGTTCTTCTTTGGTTTTGGTTGTTTTTTCTGGTCACCACATTTACACTTTTATATACGAATTATTTTAATCTAATATAACAGGGTTATAATTGTTACTCCCTCCGTTTCAGAATAGATGATGTTTTATCTACTTTATCTTGTTTCAGAAAGTTTGATGTTTTAATCTTTTTATTTTATTTTTATTGATAAATTGTAAATATCAAGATGTAATAATTGAAAAGAATTATGTTACTATTGATTTATAATTATTAAAATAATTCTTGGTAAGAGAAAATAATATATATTAAAAAAGTAATGATTATTTTCTTAATTTGTGTAAAATATCCTTAACATCATGTATTGTGAAACAGACGGAGTATAACGGAACAGAAAAAAAGAAAGAAGCAAAAATCAAATAATTAAAAGATAAAAAAAAAAAAAGATAAACAGTGACAGCAGACACAGTCACAAGATTCACTCACCGCCTCACTCCTTGCTTTCCAATGCTTCCTCATAAAATTATTCTTGCAGTTGCATCCATGATCCCACTTTTATCATTGAAATTAAATTTTATAAATTATTGTATACATTTTTTAAATTCTTGTTCTCTCACGATCTTAATTTTTCAAATTCAAATTTATTTTTCTAGGAATTTTTTATATAGATCAGTGAGAAATTTACGTACTGATTTACAATGAATAAGGTGTGATACTAATTATCTGAATGCGGTTTATGCGTACTCTCATTCTCTAAATCACTAAAATTCATATGTATATAACCAATAAAAAGATAAGTCACTAAAAGAACACTTGAATTTAAAACAAGTGGCTATCAAATATCATTTACATTTAACTTATTAAATCCGATATTCTTTTTACCGATCCACAAGTCAAATACATAAATAATTCTTGGACATACTACACGAGTTAATTTTTTTTTTTTTTGAATAATTTTGTTTTGTAAAACGCATACTGATCATATATGATTGGTGTTGATCACAAAATAATAGTGAACTGCAACGAAAATAATATCACATTGTAAATATTTATAGTCAGCGATATGCGAGATGGTGATATATACATTTGGAAATGACTAAAAGAATAGTACCACAACAAAGTGCAAAATTTATAAGAATAAGAAAAATGAAGTCAAATTAAGAACTTGATTATGTCTTATAAGTTATAAAACAAACTCAAAATGTGGTCATAAGTACGAGCTTCTGCTTGACTCGTGTTGAAGAGGTTCTGCAATTTCATATATATTTCTCTTGGTTTTTTTTTTTTTTTTTTTTTTTTTTTTTTTAATTTGGCCACAACTCTTAGTTTGGTCTTATGGCTTCACCAGGGACCTCTGCATATTCGATTTTCTGGCCCATCATTGACTTTTGTTTCTTAAAGCTCTTATAGATTTTCATGACTTTGAAATTTCGCCGTTTCTGTTTTGAACTTATTCACCCCTTGACATTTTTTAATTTAGCTAATATGAAAGCTAAAAACTATTATGATTTATGTCGAACACCTATATTGTTCCTTCTCATAAAGTCATAATTTTCTTATCAAACAGTTTCAAAGATTATAAGATATAGTAATTAATTATGGGGATGGACCAGGTTGCTTTCAGTTCTAAGCCAACTCGTTACGCCTAATTAAAATAATAAAAAAAGTCCCTTACTTTGCAAGTCATGTTGCACCACTCATTCTCTCAAATCATATATGTTGACATTTTTACCTCTAAGATTCACAAAGAAATTACCATATTATCAGTGAAATTTGATCGCAGAATAAAAAAAAAAGAAGAAACTTCAGATTCAATTTGAAAGAGTCAGAGAGGATGACCAACGATTTGAATTTCACTGATGTCGTCCTTGTTTTGTTTTTTTCTTTAACCGGTTTTGGATTTGATTAACAAAATTCGGTCCGGTTCGTATTTTCCGAACCATGAGTAAAAACTAAAAAGACGAAAACAAATAGTAGTATTACTCGGCCTATTTTTTCCTTTTCTGACTTTTATGCCCTTCAGACATGAGATTAGAAAAAAAACCAAAATTCAGTTGCCTGGTTTTTTTTGTCCTTACGGTGAAAGAGAAGGAATCTGTGAATAACTCGCTAGCTGAGACAATAAGATGTATTTGTGAGACAATAAGATGATAAGTAATTAAGTATGGTCTTTGTGAAAACAAAAATGAGTTTTTCTTCCTAAAAATTCTTCGACGTTTATTTCATATAGAAAAAACGTGACTACGGAGGACTAATTCTACAAAAGAAAAGAGAATGGGTTTAGTGTAGACACAATATGTTATTTAGAGAGAATAAGGCTTTCTACGTTGGAACTTTAGAGGACTTGGTGCGATTTGAAGATAAGTGATGCACCAAAGAGAAATGTTATTTATGGCGTAAGCCCAAAACATATGTTTAGCGTGAGACAAGTTGGGCCCAAATGATCAGATTCATGGAAAAATAAAATATGACTACCAATTCCCAATTTCTGATTTACTGCTTGGCGCAATACTTCCAAACTAGAAAACTAACCCACGTTTATAGGATTTGTTTGTGTTGGGTGTGTTTTTCTGGAATTATTTATTTTCATAAAATATAGTTATGATTTATGAAAGAGGCTGTGAATATATATAAATATTTTCAGATATAGTAAATTTTGTTTTTGTAACAGTTCATTTAAAATATTTTTAGTGTCACTTTTTGTAACATCCGTAATTTTGATATTTGGGGTTTTAGTTGGAGAAATTAAAAGTAAGGGCTGAATTGTTTGAAACAATTTGTTGCTGGTGGGTTTAATTGATAATTCTAAAAGTTTTGGGGCTGATTTGTAAAGTTAGAAAAGTTGGAAGACTGATCGTTGTATTTGTCAAAAGTTGACGAGAACCCTAGCCTCTTTTCGTTGTTTTTAGCACACGCCTCATCTCTCATGTAGATCATATCGTGAAAACGAGGGAGAGAGAGAGAGAGAGAGAGTTAGTGTGGTGCTGGTGAAATCAAGGGAGAAAAGAAGTGTTTGGTGTGGATCAATCCTTGGTGGGAGTTCGTAGCTGCCGTGAGTGAGAAGAAAAGGGCCTCTCGCTCTCACCGCTCGCCACCGGTCATCATGGTAAGGATCTCTTCCCTTCCTAATGTTTCATGTTGATCGCATGTTGATCGGATCCTTGTGTGTCAAGTCACGGTGGAGACGTGATGGTGTGGGTTGATGTGGCTGAGACCGTTGATCGGTGGGGGTGAAGAACGATGGTGATGTGATGGGTTAATGTTGTCGTAGAGCCATGACGAATCACGGCGGTGGTAGTGGCGTTGAGGTAGGTCAGTGTTGGAGGTTGGTGATCGGAGATGGTGGTGTGTTGCGAGCGGCGGCGACATTGACAAGGGTGTGTTCGGTGGTGAAGTGCAGAGATGTTGTTGAAGAAGACAACTTACGTGAAATGATTTTTTTTTAATTATTTCATTTAATAATTAAATATTATTTAATAATATTTTATTATTATTAATTTACAGATTTAGGAATTAAGGGTGTAGACAGCGCGGAAAAAGTTTCTAAAAGTCGCATAAAAGTTGTGTCGGAAAGTGCTACTAGTGGCTAAGGTGAGTGCAGTACCGTGGTCGGATGATTTACGGAATTATTTCCCGAGATAATTCAGTGTTAGGATTTAATTATGTGTTTTGTGATTTTTGCGGTATTTTTATTGCTGAGATAAATTCCAGAAAAATTGCTAGAAATTGCCGTTATTTATGAGATTATTTTATGTAATTTTTCTATGAATTATTGTTGAATTAATTGTTTTAGTCAATTTTGGATGTTTTAAATTGCCGTTGATTGATTTAATTCATTAGTTTGCGGTGAATTAATTTTATTAAATCATTGTTGTGTTGTTTGTCGAGTTCGGACATTTGATTATGTCAGAGGGGTATTTTCGTAATTTTGTCCTAATTGACCTAGTAGACGGGTTGATCGCCTCCTTAGTATTTATTAAATACTGACTGCGTCTATTCGTAATGGCGCAGATAAGAGAAAGGAAAAAGCTAGCTGAAACTCGTGGAACTACGGTGACGGACCAGGATGACATACCGGGATAGTTTTTATTTATTTTATTTATATTGGATATTTGTTATTCAGATTAGTGATTATTGTTGAATTGCTTCCGCTAGATTGTTAGAACATTTTTATTATTATTATCTTGGAATAAATGGATTAATTGGTTAAGTTGTTAGAAATTTTAAAATGCCAGTTTTCTGTGGTTTACGTTTATTGAACCGGTCCCGGTTTAGTAGTTTTCGGGACGGTTCTTTTCACTTTTTATGTGAATGATACATTTTTTTTGATGAATAAAAAAAAATGTATATGAACTAAAAATTTTCAGTTTGTTTTTTGTTTTGTAAAAAAAATTTCAGTTTCTGTTTGATGTAAGTAAAAACTTTTTCCCAAAATATTTTGTATTTTACCAATTATGGGAAAATATGTTTAAATAGATAAATTTAGTTATTATTATTTATTCATAAATTATTTTATTATATAGATATATCTTTGATGTGAAATATTTTCATTAATATGACATATATTTTGTTTTCTTCTAAAAACTTTATTAATCAATTTTGTCAATATAAGATAATGCTCTACTATAAACTATACTAATCAACGCCAATAGCAGAGAGCATACAATCAAGACAATAACAATACACCAACCACACATAGTCAGATGTTATAGAATTCCTAACTAAAAGGTATGTGCATAAATTTTGTTGCCCTGACTTATAAGTAAAGTTTATTGCATCAAGCATCGTTTTCCATAGTTTGATGGTATCCATATAGTTCTTTAAGTGATAATTTTCTATATCATCGTTAATTAAATGATTAATAATAAAATTATCCCCTTTGAGCTCCACCTTTCTATAGCCGTAAGACCATGCATATTGTATAGACCATAATAACGCTAACAGTTCTGCTTCTTTTACTGCATGTTGATATGTTGCCATTTTAGCATGTTTTAAAGTTCATTTCTCATATAGTTTCTTGCATTTACATTGTATAATAGGAGATTAGTTGCATATTTACATGTTTTCCTTGTATTTAGGTCTTGGAGTAAAGCTTACAACATGATGAATCAAATTGGAGTCAAGAGGATCAAAAGTGAAGCATTTGATGAAGGAAGAAGGCCAGAGGGGTACTGTAGCGGCTTAGTTGAGACCTGTGGGAGCCAGCGGTTGGATGCAGCGGTCACACGCAGACCGGTACGAAGCCACCAAGTTTTCTCTGGGTGAGACAGCGATCACCTGTAGCAGCTTAGCTGAGACCGGTGGGAACCAGTGGTTGTTTGTAGCGGTCTGGAGCTGACCGGTATATGAATTTCAGAAATCTCCGGGCAAGTCAGCGGGTATCTGTAGTGGTATAGATGAGATCGGTGGGTCATAGCGGTCTTACGTAGCGGTCACGTGTTGGTCACTGCATCATAGCTGTCTCCTATAGCGGCTATAGGTTGCCCGGTACCTAAATTTCTGAATGTTGACCGGTTTGTTCCGGGTTTGACTTGGTTTATTGCATGTTAACCAAGTCCTTTTATTTTTACTATAAATAGCCTAAGAAATACCTAATTAAGGTTATGCTTTGTTTTAGAGAGATTTTGTTTAAGCTTCTTTTGGATATTTTTGTGAATCTCTTTGATCTAAGTTATAAAATCTTCTTATCTTCTTAAATCTTTCAACGATGTAATTGAAAAATCTAGATGATTAGCATTTCATGCCCACAAGGTGTTTGTTAAAATGCTTGATAGAGCCTAAATGAGCTTTTCATGCATAACCTACGATAGTAGTTGATTAGGGTGATTAGTGGTTAGATTAGAACTTGTTCTTAATGCTCATTAGTCATTTGAATTGCCAATGAGAATGGATGATGATTCAATGGTTAATGTAGAGATTAATACCATGAGAATGGATTAGTCTACTTAGTAATCATTAGACTTAAGACATGGTTCTTCAATTGTTCTTACTTCATCAAAGGTTCATCATTTCATCAAAGTCATATACCATTCCCGAGGCTCATTTTTTTCTTTTATTGATTTTAAACCGCTTTTACCGCTTTATTTACATTTAAATTTTGTTTAAAACCTCTTAAACTCTTGTTTGCTTAGATTAGAATGAAACTTGGATTCTTGGTGTGTTAGATGCTCGTTTCTCCGTGGATTTCGATACCTTTTATGCTATAACGGTATAAGGGTTATTTGATAGCCCGTTGCAAAAACTTCTTTATCAAATTGGCGCCGTTGCCGGGGAAGCGACGTATTTAGCCATTAAGATTTAGTTTTGTTTTGAGACTAAGCTTTTATTTTCTTTATTTTGACAGCTTTTATTTTCTTTATTTTGACATTAACCTTTCATTTAGTTTTTGTTTCTCTTGTGCTTTTCAAGGTGTATGCAACGAAGGAGTCAACAAGGAGAGGTTCTTGATTGCATTTTGGATTTGAATCAAGTTGAGAGAGTGAATAGAAGGGAAGCTAAAGCAAGGAGAGAGCAAGAGCGGTTAGCACACTTGGAACGCTTAGGCATGGATGGGATTCACAATCCACCGGGTTTTGAGGGTAATGTTGATCAAGGTGGGGTTGCTCAAGGAAATGGTCAAGGGAATGTTGCTAGAGTGATTGGAGCATATGATGAGCCGAACATTCATGGGAATAGGACCGATATTAGGCCTCTTCCGGTTGGAAATAACAACTTTAAGATCAAAGCTAGCCTAATCAACATGGTCCAAAGCTCAAAGTTTCATGGGCTACCAATGGAGGACCCCTTGGATCATCTAGATCAATTTGATATGTTGTGTGGGACGGTAAAGATTAATGGAGTATCGGAAGATGCTTTCAAACTTCACCTTTTCCACTTCATGGGACCAATGTAAGAGAGTGTTCCTCGCGAAGTTTTTCTCCACTTCTCGTACAGCTCGGCTAAGGAATGAGATATCAAGTTTTTCACAATGTGTTAATGAAAGTTTTTGTGAAGCTTGGGAGCATTTCAAGGGCTTTACTTCTCAATGCCCATACCATGGCTTCTCAAAGGAAAGTCTTTTGAGTACTCTATACCGCGGTGTCTTGCCAAAATATCGAATGTTTCTAGACACGGAAAGTAACGGAAATTTCTTGGGCCAAAGAGCTGATGATGGAATGTTACTAGTTGAGAATCTAGCTCAAAGCAATGGAAGTTATGGAGAAGACTACGATATGACTACTAGAGATAGTGTTGAAGTTGATAGTCAAAGGACCAAGGAGATGAAAGTGCTAAATGAGAAGATCGATAAAGTTTTGCAAGCTTATCAAAGACCGGTTAACTACTTTGGAGAGTTTGATGGGTATTAACAAAGGAACCAAGATATGGGTGTTAGTGTTGATGTTAATGAACTGGTTCAAGAAGAAGTTCACTATTTGGGCAACCAAGGAGGCTACCAGAAATGCTCTAACCAAAATTTCCAACCACGACACTCTGTCAACTTCCAACCTAGAAACCAATATCAACCTATCCACCAACAAGGATTCCAACCAAGGCCTCAATTCTCCAACCAAGGAAACTCATCTAATCAACCTGCTCCCCAAGAAAATGAGATTAATGCAACGTTGAAGCGAATCTTGGAAGGACAAACTAAAAGTTATGAGGATTTAGGCAAGCGGTTTATTGATATACACAACAAGATGGATGGTATGTATAATCATCTTGATAGTAAGATTAATAGCTTGATAACAAGATAGATAGTAAGATACTCCATTGATCTTTACCGTCTCACACAACATATCAAATTGATCTAGATGATCCAAGGGGTCCTCCATTGGTAGCCCATGAAACTTCGAGCTTTGGACCATGTTGATTAGGCTAGCTTTGATCTCAAAGTTGTTGTTTCTAACCAGAGGAGGCCTAATACCGGTCCTATTCCCATGAATGTTCGGCTCATCATATGCTCCAATCACTCTATCAATATTCCCTTGACCATTTCCTTGAGCAACCCCACCTTGATCAACATTACCCTCAAAACCCGGTGGATTGTGAATCCCATCCATGCCTAAGCGTTCCAAGTGTGCTAACAGCTCTTGCTCTCTCCTTGCTTTAGCTTCCCTTATATGCACTCTCTCAACTTGATTCAAATCCAAAATGCAATCAAGAACCTCTCCTTGTTGACTCCTTCGTTGCACACACCTTGACAGCTTTTATTTTCTTTATTTTGACATTAACCTTTCATTTAGTTTTTGTTTCGCTTGTACTTTTCAAGGTGTGTGCAACGAAGGAGTCAACAAGGAGAGGTTCTTGATTGCATTTTGGATTTGAATCAAGTTGAGAGAGTGCATAGAAGGGAAGCTAAAGCAAGGAGAGAGCAAGAGCTGTTAGCACACTTGGAACGCTTAGGCATGGATGGGATTCACAATCCACCGGGTTTTGAGGGTAATGTTGATCAAGGTGGGGTTGCTCAAGGAAATGGTCAAGGGAATATTGATAGAGTGATTGGAGCATATGATAAGCTGAACATTCATGGGAATAGGACCGGTATTAGGCCTCCTCCGGTTAGAAACAACAACTTTGAGATCAAAGCTAGCCTAATCAACATGGTCCAAAGCTCGAAGTTTCATGGGCTACCAATGGAGGACCCCTTGGATCATCTAGATCAATTTGATATATTGTGTGAGACGGTAAAGATCAATGGAGTATCTTACTATCTATCTTACTATCAAGCTATTAATCTTACTATCAAGATGATTATACATACCATCCATCTTGTTGTGTATATCAACAAACCGCTTGCCTAAATCCTCATAACTTTTAGTTTGCCCTTCCAAGATTCGCTTCAACGTTGCATTCATCTCATTTTCTTGGGGAACAGGTTGATTAGATGAGTTTCTTTGGTTGGAGAATTGAGGCCTTGGTTGAAATCCTTGTTTGTGGATAGGTTGATATTGGTTTCTAGGTTGGAAGTTGACAAAGGGCCTTGGTTGGAAATTTTGGTTAGGAACATTTCCTTGGTAGCCTCCTTGGTTGCCCAAATAGTGAACTTCTTCTTGAACCAGTTCATTAACATCAACACTAACACCCATATCTTGGTTCCTTTGTTGATACCCATCAAACTCTCCCAAGTAGTTAACTGGTCTTTGATAAGCTTGCAAAACTTTATTGATCTTCTCATTTAGCACTTTCATCTCCTTGGTCCTTTGACTATCAACTTCAACACTATCTCTAGTAGTTCTATCGTAGTCTTCTACATAACTTCCATTGCTTTGAGCTAGATTCTCAACTAGTAACATTCCATCATCAGCTCTTTGGCCCAAGAAATTCTCGTTACTTGCCGTGTCTAGAAGCATTCGATATTTTGGCAAGACACCGCGGTATAGAGTACTCAAAAGACTTTCCTTTGAGAAGCTATGGTGTGGGCATTGAGAATTAAAGCCTTTGAAACGCTCCCAAGCTTCACAAAAACTTTCATTAACACGTTGTGAAAAACTGATGTGTCGAGTTTTAACCCAAAATATTTTCTGCAAGTGCACAGACACACGCAGTAGTATATGGGGTATCGAATCCACAGAGACCAAGGTTACACTTTGAAATTATAGATTTTAATTCAAAGCTAAGACAATGAGATTTGTGTATTTTTCGGAACAGCAAAATAATAAAATAAAATCGGTGTAAACAATTAATTAAAAACACTAGGTCAAGGTATTTCGCTGGTGATTAAGGGACAAGGCTGAGCAACTATTCAGGGCTAATTAACTACCAGTCTAGAACTCAAACACAAGTGAATGTCGCCCCACTCTCGTGATGTATCGACACCTTTATCTAACAACCTAGATACCAAAACTCTCGCCCGGATCTAATGAAGACGATAAGCATTAACAAACAGGTTCAATATATTCACAATCAATCGCAGCAATCAACTCTCGTTGGCTACGCACCAATTGCTCACCAATGATTTTTCTAGCAACCTAGAGCACTCTCATGAATAAGTTTAACCTAAAAATCATAGCCTAGGTGATCAGACTAACCTAGGCATTACGAACCCCTATTGGCGAAGACATATAAATTCCATTCCTATTTGTGCTCAGCCATTAACACCCTAATTCACCATTGAAAACCTTAACCTAGCTATGAATCTACTCACACATGGCGAAACCAAACATAACAAAGCAAGGAGATGAGTTCATGATTTATTGAAAGAGTAAGGTTCAGGAAAACTTCTCAAACAGGTTATGGATTGATCGACAGTAGAGGAACAGAGATCCAAAGCTGAATAATATAAATCCCAATCGAAAGAAAGAACAAAGTGGTGGAGTCTTGAAAAACCAAAAATAAACCTAGAACGAGGAACTGAAGTCTGAGAACGAACGTCATACAAGTCTGAGGCGGCTGGCCTCTATTTATTCTAAAAATAAAATAAAATAAATTAAAAACGCGTCCCTAGGTAAAATAGGTCGAGCAGGTGCTCGCCAGGTCCGAGCAGGTGCTCGACCAGGCGGAAAATCGTCTTTTGGCTCAAATTTGCTCCTTTTGCTCCAATGTCTTCTAACATCTTCAATCCATGCTCCAGAGCCTTAAAATACCTGAAAAGACACAAAAAGACTAGAAAAGACTCGAAAACAATATGAAAAGACTAGCTAAAATGGGACAAAATACTAATATATCAAAAACTTGATATCTCATTCCTTAGCCGAGCTGTACGAGAAGTGGAGAAAAACTTCGTGAGGAACACTCTCTTACATTGGTCCCATGAAGTGGAAAAGGCAAAGTTTGAAAGCGTCTTCCGATACTCCATTAATATTTACCATCCCACACAACATATCAAATTGATCTAGATGATCCAAGGGGTCCTCCATTGGTAGCCCATGAAACTTCAAGCTTTGGACCATGTTGATTAGGCTAGCTTTGATCTCAAAGTTGTTGTTTCCAACCGGAGGAGGCCTAATACCGGTCCTATTCCCATGAATGTTCGGCTCATCATATGCTCCAATCACTCTAGCAACATTCCCTTGACCATTTCCTTGAGCAACCCCACCTTGATCAACATTACCCTCAAAACCCGGTGGATTGTGAATCCCATCCATGCCTAAGCGTTCCAAGTGTGCTAACCGCTCTTGCTCTCTCCTTGCTTTAGCTTCCCTTCTATTCACTCTCTCAACTTGATTCAAATCCAAAATGTAATCAAGAACCTCTCCTTGTTGACTCCTTCGTTGCACACACCTTGAAAAGCACAAGAGAAACAAAAACTAAATGAAAGGTTAATGTCAAAATAAAGAAAATAAAAGCTGTCAAAATAAAGAAACTAAAAGCTTAGTCTCAAAACAAAACTAAATTTTAATGGCTAAATGCGTCGCTTCCCCAGCAACAGCGCCAATTTGATAAAGAGGTTTTTGCAAACCGGACTATCAAATAACCCTTATACTGTTATAGCATAAAAGGTATCGAAATCCATGGAGAAAAGAGCATCTAACACACCAAGAATCCAATGTTCATTCTAATCTAAGCAAACAAGAGTTTAAGAGGTTTCAAACAAAATTTAAATGTAAATAAAGCGGTAAAAGCGGTTTAAAATCAATAAAAGAAAACAATGAGCCTCGGGAATGGTATATGACTTTGATGAAATGATGTACCTTTGATGAAGTAAGAAAAATTAAAGAACCATGTCTTAGGCCTAATGATTACTAAATAGACTAATCCATTCTCATGGTATTAATCTCTACATTAACCATTGAATCATCATCAATTCTCATTGGCAATTCAAATTACTAATGAGCATTAAGAACAAGTTCTAATCTAACCACTAATCACCCTAATCAACTACTATCGTAGGTTAGGCATGAAAAGCTCATTTAGGCTCTATCAAGCATTTTAACAAACACCTTGTGGGCATGAAATGCTAATCATCTAGATTTCTCAATTACAAGCTTAATCTAGCATTACTAACAACCTAAATGAAAGACTACTTAAGATTTAGCCCTAAACATCATCATTAATTCATCAAATCATCTCAATCACCAAACCCTAAACTCATCTAAAAGACTACTCACTCATAGTCATGAAAACACAAATCAATTGGTTTGATTGATGCATAATCATGAGTATAAGAAGAATAGTTGAAAGATTTAAGAAGATAAGAAGATTTTATAACTTAGATCAAAGAGATTCATAAAAATATCCAAAAGAAGCTTAAACAAAATCTCTCTAAAATAAAGCATAACCTTAATTAGGTATTTCTTAGGCTATTTATAGTAAAAATAAAAGGACTTGGTTGACATGCAATAAACCAAGTTAAATCCAGAACAAACCGGTCAACATTCGGAAATTTAGGTACCGGGCAACCTATAGCCGCTAAAGGAAACCGTTATGATGCAGCGACCAACACCTGACCACTACGTAAGATCGCTATGACCCACCGATCGCATCTATACCGCTACAGATACCCGCTGACTTGCCCAGAGATTTCTGAAATCCACATACCGGTCAGCTCCAGACCGCTACAAACAACCACTGGCTCCCACCGGTCTCAGCTAAGCCGCTACAGGTGATCGCTGTTTCACCCGGAGAAAACTTGGTGGCTTCATACCGGTCTGCGTGTGACCGCTGCATCCAACCGCTGGCTTCCACAGGTCTCAGCTAAGCCTAATACCCTCCGGCCTTCTTCCTTCATCAAATGCTTCACTTTTGATCCTCTTGACTCCAATTTGATTCATCATGTTGTAAGCTTTACTCCAAGACCTAAAGACAAGGAAAACATGCAAATATGCAACTAATCTCCTATTATGCAATGTAAATGCAAGAAACTATATGAGAAATGAACTTTAAAACATGCTAAAATGGCAATATATCACATGTCGTCCTTCGAATTGTCCCATTCTGCAATGTAGTATTGTATCTTCATTGTTCCTTATTATCCATCCTAAATTAGAGTCTCTCTCACCTTCATGATGTGAAGTATCGTATTTACACTTAACCCAACCTCGAGGTGGTTTTTGCCATCCACGGTTAGTCGTATTTTGCACTCATGTTGTTCGTTGGCTCACCACTGCATCTTGTTCTGTTTCATCAAGCCACTCCTTTGTATCCTCTACAGCCTTTTTATAGTTTTCCTCCATTCTAATGTATTTGTGGTTAAATAGAATATTGTTTCTTGCTTTCCATAGTCACCATAATAACCAAAAGGGTAGAATTCATACATGCTTTTCTAAAGTAGTGTTCTCAAACACCGTAAATAGATATCGCATTTTATCAGTACTAATCAGAAACCCATATAGAATACCCGATACTCTCCAAGCTGCAACAGAATGGATGCATGTGAAGAATACATGATTGTTTGTTTCCACTTCTGTACAACATCTTGTACAATAACGATTGACTTGCATATTACGGAGGATCAGATTTTCTGTAACTCCAATTACTCTTGATGCTATTCTCCATAGGAAATGCTTCAACTTAGGGGATATTCGTAGTTTCAAGACCTTTGTTGCAATATTCGGATGACTCGCCAAAGGCGGTTGAGGCTGTACCTCATCAGGTGGGCTTGTAGATGCTATGATATACCTAGTTTTAACCGTATAGATACCACTTTTTGTTGGACTCCAAATAACTCTGTCTTCCATATGGTGATTTGGTAAACCTATTTTTGAGATGGATCTATGATCTTCGGGGTGTATTATCGCTGTGAGTTTCTGTTCATTTCATTGCTTAGTCTCTGGATCAATAATATCTTTCATGTTATGATGGGGGTCGACATTCGGTAGTAATCTAGCTGGTCTAGGCGGTTCCATTGGGAGCCAATGGTCCAATATTAATTTTGTGCTCTCTCCATTACCAATACAGATATGCATTCCTTTTCTAATCAAGTCACTTCCAAAACGGAGAGAATTCTAACCATACAGTGGCTGTGAACCTTTCCCTGCTGATAGAATATCTCCTTCCCGAATATATCTAGCCTTGAGGATTTTAAACAAAAGACTATCAGGTCGATGTTTGATTTTACATACCTGGTTGGCTAGAAGCATTTGATTGAAGTTATGTAGATCACGGAAACCCAATCCTCCACTTTTTTTTTATGTTGTCAATTTCTTCCATGCAACCCACAATATTTTCCTATTTTCTGGTGTAGTTCCCCACTAAATTCTTTCAATCATACGGTTTATTTCCGAGCATAGTTTAATAGACAGCTAAAAACAGTTTATTGAATACACTTGCATAGCTTATGCAACTGCTTTGATGAGAGTCTCTTTACCGACAATACTCAAGAACCTCATTTGCCATCCGTTAATCTTGTTTTGGTCCTTCTCTTTATATATTGGAGCATCTCCTTTTTCTTTCTTCCGAACTGTTCCGACAAGTCAAGATACTCAATAAATAGACTATGAGTCAAAGACCGAAACTCCTACGATTTATAAAGAGAACAAAATATTGTCATTTGTTATCACTCATTGGAGAAGAAATATTATATTTTGAATAAATTTATATATATAATTAGATATAATCTATTATTATTTTAAATTCAGTCTCACAGTAAAAATAAATAAAAAGGGTTACATATATAGCTAATTCGTTATGAATCCCGAAATTAGTATATACGATCAATTCAAAAATTTTGTAGACTAAAATAAAAACTGAAGTTTGTTGAATAAAATATTATTATATTAAAATAAAAAGCAAGTGAACTAGTGACTTTATACAGGTGAAGAGAAGAAGAAGTGAAGTAAATTTAGTTGATTCCCTACAATCACATATATGATATATATAGTCCTCTAAAGCTTTGGTTCTAAGCTATAGTAGCTTTGACTCCAAGCTAAGTAGAATATTAATTTAAAATATGGATAATCACTAAATTATCTTTAATATTTCCCCTTGATTATTCATTATCGCTAGAGTATTGTATACTGCTTCGTTACAAACCTTGGAAAAATTCATTGGGACAAAAATCATGATAAGAAAAAAAGATTACAATAACACAATCTCCTCCTGGAAAAAATAAATATAGTCTCGTCCTTTATAGATCTCGTAGATGATGCATTCCAATGCTATGAATATGTTTTCAAAAAACTGTAGTAGGAAGCGCCTTTGTAAAGAGATCTGCGGCATTATCGCTTGAGCGGATGGATTGAATATCAACTTTTTGATTTTTCTCGAGTTATTGAGTGTAAGAAAAAAATCTTGGGAGGATATACTTTGTTCTGTCACTTTTGATAAAAATTTCTTTAATTAAGGAGACCCATGCATCATTATCTTCATAGACTGTTGTCGGCTCCTGATTGGTGGCTACTCCACTTGCTTTTTATATATGGTGAATCATAGATCTGAGCCAGATGCATTCTCGACAAGCCTCATAAAGGGCAATGATTGTACCTTGGAGATAGCAAAAAATGTGTTTGATACCATTCCAAAGTCTCCGTGTAGGAGATGAATTGTATCTTGCAAGCAGATTAGTAGCAAATGCTATATATGATATTGTACAATTTACAAGATATATAAGTCCACCAATAGCATTCATATAAGGTACATCGTGACCAAGTATTTCCTTGTTATCTTCATAAGGCTTGAATGGATATCTCTCAGCATTTAGAGCTCTACTGACCATTGGAGTACTCAAAGGAGTTGTTTTATCTATGTAAAAGTGTTTTAAGATCCTTTTAATATAATTTGATTGATGCACAAATATTTCATCTTGACAAAGCTCAATCTAGAGCCCAAGAAAAAATTTTACCTTTCCAAGATCTTTCATTTCAAACTCTTCTTTCATATGAGTTCTTGCATCATCAATCTCTTTTTGAATTTCAGTTATGTTTAGGTCATCAACATATACATCAATGATCACAAATCCCGACAAAGATTTCTTGATAAAGATGCAAGGACATATTTTATTATTTACATACCCTTTATTCAATAAATATTCACTTAAGCGATTGTACCACATGCGTCCAAATTATTTTAATCCGTAAAGTGTCGGTCTTTTTATCGTGTAATCTCATTCTTCTCATTTCTCTTTCGCACAAAAATCCACTTGCAACCAACATGTTTAACATCATCAAATGCAGTGACGAGATGTCCAACGACATTTCTCTCAATCATGTTTTTTCTCACATTCTGATATGGACCTTGTATCTGGATCATCATTTTCTCGATCGATCTCTTTGGATACAAAAAGAAGAGAATATTCTATTATAATCATCAATTTTATTTTTAGCCCATAATTTTCCATCTTGGGCATAGTTAATGTAAATCTCATGTTTTTCTGGATTGTCTTCTCCCTGAGGACTTTCCTCTTTTCATTTTCTTCTCCTTAAGAATCTTTTCATTTCTTCTCCCATTTTCTTTTTTTCGGGGATTTTTATCTTTAGAGCCCATTGGTCTCCCGCGTTTCAGTTGAACTTTAGGTTCATTGCTTTGCTTTCATTGAATTCATCTTTTGGAATTTCAACTCTTGATGGGGGATTTGCAGCGGGGATATAAGATTTTGTCACCCTTTTTATATGTGTGAACGCATCTGGTAATTGATTTGCCATATTTTGTAAATGTACAATCTTTTGTACTTTCATTTCGCGTTCTTTGGTAGGAGGATCAAGATGTACCAAAGATGGTGTAAACTATGTAATATCTTTTGATACTTGTTTAATTCCTCCCCCTTACGCTGGAAATTCATCTTTTTTAAATGGCAATCGGCAAAATATGCCGTAAACATATCACCAGTTTGCGGTTCAAGATATCGAATTATATTTGGTGATGCATAACCAACGTATATATCCAATCTTCTTTGTGGCCCTATTTTTATTTTTTGAGGTGGAGCTATAGGAACATAAACCGCACATCCAAAGATACGGAGATGAAATACAATTGTAAAGAGGAATATATATTTTGAGTACTTGGTCGTATCTGGAGCAATGTTGCAGCATGCAAGATTGCATGACCCCATATAGAAATTGGGAGTTTTGTTCTCACTATTAACGGTCTAGGAATGAGTTGCAGCCTTTTAATCAAAGATTCAGCCATGCCATTTTGTGTATGAACATGACAAATCGGATGCTTAACATCGATTCCCATTGATAGACAATAGTCATTAAAGGCTTGTGAAGTGAATTCATCAGCATTATCAAACCTGGCTTTTATGGCATAATTACGAAATTGTGCATTTAACCTGATTATTTAGGCAACGAATTTTGCGAATATCGTATTTTGTGTTGTCAATAGATACACATGTGACCATCTACTAGATGCATCAACCAATATCATAAAATATCGAAATGACCTGCATGATATGTGGATAGGACCACATATATCACCATGTATTCTCTCTAACAATACTGGAGATTCATTCCTAATTTTGGCTGGAGATGGCCGAATGATGAGTTTTCCTTGAGAGCATTCATCACATGAAAACTCACGAGATTGAAAAATCTTCTGGTTTTTCAATGAATGGCCATTAGAGTTTTGCACAATTTTTTGCATCATAATTGAACCAGGATGTCCAAGTCTTTCGTGCCAAACTTTAGATGTATCAGTATATTTTGTGGCATATGATGCGACCATGTGAATCTTTGTACTATATAAGCCAGATGATAACATTCATAGTTATTCTAATACATGTTTTCTCTTTTTTTGTAATGCAAAAGTATTCAATGTCATTCTTATTTAAAGTCTCTATATGATATCCATTTCCGCGGATATCTCTGGAACTTATTAAGTTTCTATGAAACTTAAGAAAATATAATGCATCACATATTTCAAACTTCGTTCCCCATGGCATTGAGAAACTTGCTTTTCCAGTGCATATAATAATCTTTGCATTTCTAGAAATAGTATTCACGCTTCTAGTAGAGTCGTTTCTTTTGAGAGAGAATAAATATTTGTTATCTTTAGTATCGTATGAGTCATACCACTATCTGCTAAACATATATCTCCATTCTCAATTTCAAAATTTGACATTTTCTCGAAAATTTGATTGGAGAAAGCTCACTTAGATTCGAAATTTACTCATACTCATAATGTGTTGAATAAAATATTAAAATAATAAAATAAAAAGCAAGTGAACAAATAACTTTATACACGAATTTAGTTGATGTTCTACTATCATATATATACTACTCTAAAGTTTTGGCTCTAAGATATGATAGCTTTGGCTCCGCTCCCAACTAAGTAAAATATTAATTTTAAATATGGATAATTATCTTTAACAAAGTTTCATTTGATTCTAGCCGGCATGATGTAACTGTAAGACTCTTCTAGAATGCTTAACAACTAACTAATTCATGACTATTACTGAGCATGTAAAGTCATAAACTTATTTTTTATTTATTTTGAAGTCATACAAAGTGTTCGCGCGATAATATTGGACCAGCTTATGTATTTCTATTGAATGAGTTTTTTGGGCACTAGCTATGATAAGATAATTCAAGGATCATTTCATCATTCAATAGCTTATCATGCATGCGCGAAATTTTTTGAAACTGGTCTTAATTTTAACCTTGCTTACGACGAAGTTAAACTTCTATTTTTCTTTGTAAAATATTTTCTTAAATACAGTGTTTTGACCAATAAGCCAAAAAGCCTTATTAAATTATTTGGACTAATAGTCTCTAAAGATCAAAGAGTTTTCCTCTCATGATTCAATTTAGTCGTACACAGGAATGTAATCTGACATATCAATGTTGCTTCATGTTTTATTTCGATTTCGCCAAAGAATTTTTCTCCTCATTTACATCATTGTAAAGGTGAAACTTAAAATACTGATAAATTGGTTTCACATTTAAATATTGACTACAAGTTTGAATTTCTTATACTAGTTTCGTATAAATACTGTACCATCCTAGGAAAAACTTGAGAAGTAACATCACTTATACTAATATTACGTACATAAAATAATTATAAAGATGATTTGATACCCACACAATTAAGTAACAATTTATCATATGATTTCGATTTACTTGTGCTAGAACTCATGAAATTTAAATTTCTAATACCGTTGTATAGAGTTAGCCATGTTTGATCCATTATCCATAGTAACTTTATGAACCGTACCTATGTCACAAAACATGGCAAGTTTCAACCACGACGTATTTAGTTGTTAGGTTGAATTGTCAAAGATTGGATAGCTTCAGAATCAATTTCTGATGGCTGATTTTTGGGTTTTGATGCATGTAACCGACAAAGAAGTATATGTAATCGGAGCAAAAGAAATTTAATTTTTTAAAAGTGCCATATGAAACTTGGTCGATACGTACAAAAAATGTGTTCACAAATTGAATAAATTGTGAATGTGTGAATAAATCTAGCGAGCATAAGAAAAATCTATAAAAATGGGTGAAAAAGAGATGGAAAAAAATAATGTGGAAGGGAAACGAAAACATGTGTTCAACAAGAGTCAAACATGTCGTCTCGATTGGAATTAAAATACTTTCAATAATACAATTAGGAAATAAAGTGACGACTAACATGACGTTTCCAAATAGCAAAAAATCCTAGTGCATCTACTATATAATATTTATTTCATCCAAGTTGTTTCCTTAGATTAAAAACGTGGAACCAACAAAACAATTAAATCCATTATATCTAAAAATTCTCTTTCTCTCCATTTCTCTGTAAAACAAAGATGGATAAATCATCAATTCAATGCTTCTTCTTCGTTATTCTCACCATCTTTATCACCATCGTTTCATGTTCTAATGCTGCAACAAATCAAAGAGAAGTTGGTAAGTAACACGACTAATATTCTTGGTTCATTCTCTTTCTACAAATATATTGCTCACAAGATTATTCACTTTTGCATTTTGAAAACTATATTATGAATGATTGATGGATGAATGTAGAGGATGAAAGCGAATTCAGCTACGAGTGGAATAAAGAAAACGGACCAGAGAAATGGGGAAAACTTAAACCGGAATGGAAAATGTGTGGAAAAGGAGACATGCAATCTCCAATTGATCTTATGGACAAAAGAGTTAAACTTGTTTCTCATCTTGGAAGGCTTACTAGAGACTATAAACCTTCTAATGCCACTCTCAAAAATAGAGGCCATGACATGATGGTATTATATTAGTATATACTAATTTGTTTATCCCTCATTTATAGTTTATCATAAATTTCTATATAGAGACTCTTAATTTATTTATTTTGACAGCTAAGATTTGAAGAAGAAGAAGGGTCAGGAAGTATTGTGATCAATGGATCTGAATATAAACTCCTACAGCTTCATTGGCATTCTCCTTCTGAACATACTATCAATGGAAGAAGGTGTGTAACATTCTATGAACATACTATCAATTAAAGATACTTATGCTACTAAAAAGAAAAGTTGTTTTTTTTCTTTGTTAGTACCAAGTACACATCATGACTTTAAAACTTATTAAAACTATTTATTTTTGGATGATTAAATAATACTTTATGCTAATTTTTTCTTATGATAAAACTGTTTATTTTCAAAGTTTACATGTAAACTAATATATAGAGGATGCGTATATAATAATAAATGGCAGATTTGCTCTCGAGCTACACATGGTTCACGAAAACGTTAACGGAAGTATGGCTGTAGTCACAGTGCTCTACAAAATCGGAAGGCCAGACTCTTTTCTAGGATTGGTATAATTAAATCTCCAAAATTATTATGACTAATTAAGCTTTTAGTTTTCTAAATAATAATTATTCTTAACCAGTTTTTTTTTTTTTTTTTTGGTTAGTTGGAAAATAAATTGTCGGCGATTACAGATCAAGATGAGGCGGAGAAAAATGTAGGAATGATCGATCCAAGGAATATCAAGATTGGGAGCAGAAAATATTATAGATATGTTGGATCACTTACCACTCCTCCTTGTACACAAAATGTTACATGGACCGTCGTTAAAAAGGTTTATTCATCTTTTTTTTTTACGTTTTAACTCAAACATACAATTAATACTCATTACCAAATATAAATTATTGTTATCCATCTACTTGTTAATTTGTGATCATTTATATTAAGAAAAATTCCATAAAAATACACCAACTATTTATCTATTTCCAAAAAATACATGAACTTTTAAAGTACCCAAAATAATACATAAACTAATTATTTCTTCTATTAAAATACACAAACTCTTAAATTGTATCCATTAAACACCCAAGTGTTGATGAAAAATAATATCTCTATTAATATTATAATTAAAAACAATTTTAGATTTTCAAAAATATATATAAAACTCTAAAGAAAATTTTAAAAAATTGCAAACAATTTATTCTTTCAATTATTGAAAAAAGAAGATTAAAATTCCAAAATTTTCGATTTATAAATAATAAAAACTCTAAAATGGATAAAGTTTCTAATATTTTAAAAAATTATAAAAATTTAAATAAAATATTTAAATATGTTATATCTTTCACATCAGAATTACACGTAACAAATATATATAACTTCTTATGTTATTATATTTTCACATAATACTCTCATCTAAGTAACATGGAAAATAATATAAAATAATTTATTTAAAAGTAATATTATTTTATGATGCTATTGTTTAAAGTTTTTTTTTTTTGAAAAACAGAGGTAACTATATTATGGGAATTGTATGCTGAATCTAAAACTTTATATTTTAGCTTTTAGAATTTTCAAAGAGAATTAGGAATGTTCTCTGTTTAAATTATTTATTTATAAATCCCAAAATTTACAAATTCATTTTTTTGTTTAAAATTATCTTAGAATTACTTTAGACTTTAATACAGTTCTTTGATTTTTTTTAAGAGTTTCATATGTTTTCAAATTTTTAAAAATGTTTTTAATTAAAACATTAATAGATAATATTTTTCATCAACTCTTGGTTGTTTATTGGATGAAATTTAAGAGTTTGGATATTTTAATGGAAGAAAAAATTAGTTCATGTATTTTTAAAGATACTCTAAAAATTCATGTATTTTTATAAAAATAGATAAATAGTTGGTATATTTTTATGGAATTTTCCTTTTATATTATGCACTTTCATTTATAATAAGATTTATTTTTGCGTGATTTTTAGATAAGGACTGCGTCGATAAACCAAGTCAGACTACTCCGAGTGGCTGTCCACGATGTAAGTTTTATATAAATAATATACTTATCGAATTTTTACACTACCATATTTTTGAAGTGAAATATATATATTTTGAATTTTTTATTTGCAGGATTCAAATACAAATGCGAGGCCGGTTCAACCTACAAATAAGCGAGTTGTCAAGTTATATAGACCAAAATCTTTATGAATCAAATACAATACATTTTATTTCATTTCTTCTTTTATAAAGAGTATAATATACAAAAAAAAGAGTATAATATAATTTTGCATACGCAATAAAGGACGTGTTTCATGCTCATTCTTTGGTGTCCCATCTTCCTCTTTTATTTTTACGACCTCAAGTCCAATATATAATCCAGACATAAAATAATTACTCTAAAATAATATGTGTATTAGGATGAGTAGATAATCTGAGATATCAATGTGATTCTTGTCCATGAATTTCATATCGTCTATCTTTTCTTCTTATTTCAAATAAACGAATGATAACATTACAATGAAAAAAGCAAGAAATCATAACTTAAGTGTGCCATTATTCCAAAGCATGTCCATCACTTAGAAACTCATGTGAGTCTCTTAACCATAAATTAATAATATTTTTATATAATTTTATTATTTAATCATTATTTTTTGTTAAAGAAAATATGAACCAAGAAGTAAAAAAACAAATGTACAAAAAAATTATTTGTGGGTTTCTCATATATAAGAGCAACCACATTGATAGTCTCTCACAAAATTTTTTAACAATTATAAAATATAAATAGTACTAAAATATTAAGAGTTTCTCCAAAAAAGTGAGAACTTCATGGGTAACTTTCTCATTTCAGAGACTTATCCATGGGGTTCTCACATTTTTTGAGAAACCCATAATATATTAATAATTTTTATTATTTTATATTTTTTGAGAACCTATGTGAGAGACTACCACTAATAGTGCTCTAAGTCTCTTATATGAAAGACGTTCCTACTATCTGCTCTAAGTCTACCACTATATGAAAGACGTTCCTACGTTCTTAATAATTTTTATTATTTTATATTTTTTGAGAACCTATGTGAAAGACTACCACTAATAGTGCTCTAAGTCTCTTAGTTTTTTATATTTCTTTTCATTATTTTAACAAAGGTTTATAGGAAACCCTCTATGGAATGTTCTAAAAAAGGAAAAACATAAATATTGTTACAAACTACAAAGACAATAGACTCTATGTGATTGGAAAAAGCATGTAGGTGACATAGACGTTCGTTTCCAAGTCCATTACGGTGCCTAAAATCGTCGTCCGCAATTCCTTCAAATATCACTCTTCTAAAGTTGTTTCTTTGTGAATCGAAATAAAAAGCATGAAACGTACTCAACAAAGTTGTTGGTGTAGATTGTGAATGCTAATTCTTTATTCATTGAGTGATTTACAATATATAGAGTTTACATGAGGTAATTAGGTAATATAAAATGACTAATCTAACCCTATTACACTGTGTATCTACACGCCCCCTCAAGATGGAGGTGCATTTGTAACTCCAATCTTGATCATGAGTTCTCAAAATCTTGGTCTCGGTAGTGGCTTTGTCAATGCATCCCCCAGCTGATCTTTTGTTGATACGTGTGTGACACGTAACTCTCCACTTTGTATAAGATCCTTAATAAAATGATAGTCGAGTGCTAGATGCTTTATCCTTGAATAAAAAACTGGGTTGGCACACAAGTAAGTAGCTCCCACATTATCGTAATATATCACTGGTGGTGTTGGAAGCTTAATCCCAAGTTCAGACAGAAGTGAGTTTACCCATCGGATTTGCGAAGCTGTGTCGGCAACTCCACGATATTCGGTTTCAGTTGATGAGCGAGCAACACCTTTTTGTTTCCGTGAAGACCATGCGATGGGTGTGCTTCCAAAGTATATAACATGAGCATTGGTGGATAGATAATCATGGGAATCACCACCCCAATCAGAATCCGAAAAAGTATGTAAGACCGTAGGTGAGGATTTTCTAAGAAAAATACCAGTTGAGAGAGTGCCGGAGAGATATCTTAGGACTCGTTTGACCACTTGCCAATGAACATCCATGGGTTGATGCATAAACTGTGAGAGACGATTGACAGCAAATGCAAGATCCGGTCACGTGAAAGAGAGATATTGTAGACCACCAAGAACTCGTCGATACTGAGAGGCATCTGTGAGTGGAGTACCATCACGAATGGTCAGTTTAGGAGTTGGTGCCATTGGTGTAGTGACAGGTTTGCAGTCCAACATATTCGCTTTGGTGAGGAGATCGATGGCATACTTGCGTTGCATTAGGTGTAACCCATTTGCTGTCCTTGTAGCTTCGATTCTGAGGAAGTATGCCAAGTTTGTGGGGTCTTTTAGTGAGAACCGTTGGGCCAAAGCTTAGAGAAAGGATGAAATGAGACTGTTAGTATTACCAGTCACGATGATATCATCGACATAGATAAGAACATATAGGACCTCATTGCCATGAATATAGATAAAGACCGAGGTGTCTGCTAGGGAGTTCTGAAAACCATATGCTAACAACGCAGTCTTGAGTTCGATGTACCAAGCACGAGGTGCTTGTTTTAATCCATACAATGCATTCTTTAGTCTCCACACATAATCTGGTCGATCGTGATCAATATAGCCAGGAGGTTGAGTGACATAGACCTCATCTTCCAAAGTTCCTTGTAAGAAAGCATTATTGATGTCCAGTTGCTTGATCACCCATGAACCTGTTACAGCAAGCTGCAAAACAAGTCAAATAGTTATTGATTTCACAACCGGACTAAACATCTCGGCATAATCAACACCATATTTTTGATTAAAACCGCGAGCCACCAAGCGCACTTTATAGCGACTAATCGAACCATTTGGTGAATATTTGAGTGTGAAGATCCATTTGGTTGCAATAACACTCTTATCACCAGGTTTGGGCACAAGTTCAAAGGTGTGATTTCGGAGCTGAGCATATATTTCTTCATCACATGCGGCTCGCCAATTCTGATTACACATAGCTTGGTTTATGGTTTTGGGAATGTTTATATCTAGGTTTGGTTCTTTGGTGGTTTTGGTAATAGCGGAATATGTTTGGTTTTGAGGAGGATTCGTAACTGGGCCTTTTGAACGGGTTTGCATAGAGTGAGTCGGCTAGTGTCGATCGACTGTAACAGGTTTCAGTTTGGGCAGTTTTGGCTGTTTGGTGGTTTGTTGTGACACTGTTTCTGTTGAAGGTGGTGGTAATGGTTGAGTCGGTGGAGAGGTATTGGGGGGAGGTTCTATAGTTGATGGTGTCTGTCATGGTCTGCGAGAATAAGTGTATGTGAAAGTGTTATCTGGGCGATGCGTAACGGGAGCTGGTGACGGATCCGTAGACGGGGTGTTGTGTGTGACTGAGCTTGTACGAGTGGTGTTGTTTGAACTGGAATGAGGGTCAGTGAGAGAAAAGGAGGGTTTGAAACATCGGTGGATGGAGTAGAGGCCTGATTGACGGCGAACGGGAAGTGAGATTCAATAAACTCCACATGTCTTGAGACATATATGTGACCAGTTTGAACATGATAGCACATGTAGGCGCTTTGTGACAAGGAGTATCCGAAGAAAACACATGACAGAGACTTGTCTTGAAGTTTATTCGAGGTGTAAGGACGAAGCCATGGATAACATAGGCTTCCAAATACTTTCAGCTTCAGGTAGTTTGGCTTCTCCTCAAAAAATTTTTGATATGGCGACGTATGGTGAAGAATTGGCGTGATGATGCGGTTTATGAGATAGACCGTTATTTGAAATGCAAATGGCCAATATGTCTTGGAGTCGGAAGCTTGATGAAGTAACGTAAGACCAGTCTCGACAATATGACGATGTTTTCTTTCGGATACGCCATTATGTTCTGGAGTATGTGGTGGTGAAGTGAGATGGGAGATGCCGTGAGTCACAAGAAATGGTCGGAGATCAAGATATTCACCCCCATTGTCCGAGTAGAGAGTAACGATCTGAGCTTGAAAACGTGTTTCCACTAGTGCTTTGAAGGCTATAAATGTTTCTTTGACTTGGGATTTTTGTTTGAGGGGATAAAACCAAGTGTATCGGGTGAAAGGATCGACAAAAAATAACGTAATATTTATAATTGTCGGTGGAGATAATAGGAGAAATCCAGACATCGGAATAAATAATTTGAACTGGTTTAGTAGATGTGATAACATTTGAATGGAAAGGTTGTTTGTGGCTTTTATTGATAAGACAATGAGAACAAGGAGAAAGTGTTTTATTGGAATCAAGACAAGGTAATGAAAAATGAGAAACTAAAGTTGAAAAAATTTGTGGAGATAGATGGCCTAAGCGTGCATGCCATGAGGAAAGAGATGTTTTGGTCGGTGAGGCTAGATGAGCGGTTGGTTTGGCTGAAACTACCGGCCACTCGTATAGCTCATCTTTAACATTTCTGGAGAGTAAGAGCGCCCCCGTCTTGAGATCCATCACCTGAAAATGAGTAGGGTAAAAATTCACAGACACATTATTCGCAACATCTAACCGATAGACAGATAAGAGATTTCTATGAAGGATCAGAACATGTAAGACATTAGGTAAAGCTAGAGGACAAGAGAGAGTGGGAAGAGTTCTAAAATCAGTATGTGTAATCGGAAGAATTGAGCCATCTGCAATGGTAACATCTTCACCTCCTTGATACAAATTGTGCATAGACAGATTGTGAAGGTCTGTTGTTAAGTGATGTGTAGCTCCACTGTCCAACAGCCAGTTCGGAGTCGGAAGGAGTGGAGCTGTAGCGAGATGCACATGAGGCTGCCATGGAGACATCGAGTAGTTGGAAATGGAGGAGGACGCGCTGGAGGGGCTTGCATACTGCTGGAACTATGGACATGTGCGAGCACTACGACCATGAACTGAACATATTTTACATCTGCCTTGATAGCCACGTTAAGTGGACTGATTGAAACCACCAGAAGTTGGAGGTGTTCTCCATGAGTTGTTGTTGTATCTTTGAGCAGAGCCCGACTGTGGTGGTCGTTGTTGATAATTTCGGCCACTACCTCTGTAGTTGTTGCTGTTGAAAAGACGAGTTGTTGTTGCCATGTTTGCTGTTACCGGAATGATCTCGGATTGAGCCGCCATTGCTTAGATGTTAGCTTCATAGTTCAGCAGTTTTTCATGTAGCTCTGTGAGAGATGGAGACTTGTCTCGACCATCAATCTGATCCTTGAGTGATTTGTAGTTTTCTGATAAGCCCTCGAGAACATATTCAACTTGATCTTCATGTTCTATCGGTTTTCCAAGAAGCGCTAACTGATCAAAACGAGTAGTCAGACCTTGAAAGTATTCATTGATTGTGCGGGAGCCTTTCTTCCATTCCTTTATTTGCTGCTTGAGTTGTTTAATGTGACCACGATTCAGTTTTGCATAAGTATCGGTGAGCTTTGTCCAGATCTGTTCGGTTGTGGTGGTGTTCGAGAGGAGTGGTTGAATCTTCAGTGTCATTGCTCAAAGAAGGGCGCTGTAGATCAGCCTATCTTGGCGCTTCCAGACCGCGAACGCTGGATTGACAGAGATAGTAGCGGCTGTGGTGAGTGTTGGTGACGGTGCGTTTGAGCCTTCAAGATGATCTGCAAGGTTGTAGCCTTCAAGGAGTACATACACTTGTTGTTTCTATATCAGAAAGTTTGTGTCGGTGAGTTTAGTGACATTGGTCATGTTTATGTGGAGGAGAGTTTGATTGTCGCCAGCATTAATGGTCTCAGTAGCCATTGAAACAGAGTTTTAGAAACAGAGGTTGACTAAGGAAGAAGAAGAAGACAGAGATCGATGACGAAAAGAAAGAAGAGGATGGGGTGGCGGCGAAAATTATTGTGGTCTCCTAGGTATCGAAAATTACATAAAGGAACTCACCAGCATCAGTCCCACCACTGAAAAATAAACGAGTTTGCGAAATTGGATCATCAAGAGGAAAAGGTAGAGAAAATTCTCTAAACGACCACTCATGTCTCTCTGCATCCTCCAAAACCTATAGTGAAATAAAGTCATCACTGGTGCAGGAAGTAAGACGAGCTAACTTTCCTTGGTAAGTTGAGAAGTAACCACTAGGACCTTTCCATGGGACTTGTAGCATATTGAACTTCTCAGATCTAACATGGAAGCTCATCACAAAGCGAGAATCACTCTCATATGTAAGAAAGGCTTCATAATATATAACCCCATTGATACATGGTCCATAACCTAAAGGGTATTGTTCAAAGCTACCTTCGATGAATCTCCATGATTCTTTAGCTCTTCCCAATGTAAGAACCCTAGGAAGATTGCTGTTTTTTTTCTTTGGCTTACGACTAGTATAATGAGGAATAACAAGAACTTTATATGTCTCATCGATCGGATCGTATCCTAGAAAGCCTCTTGTGTATTTCCAGCACCTTTCGGGTCTGGTTAAGATTGAGAAACGTCTGATGGCTGGGTTCCAAATTACTAGCCGTGCTGATCTTGGAAAATAGTACAAGCCGTATACTGAATTGGGGACGTTAAAGCCACAACATCTGGGGTATTTGATTACAAAATCATGTTGTGGCAAGGAGAAACCTACTAGATTTTCGCCTTGGATTGTGAAGATAAGAAGGCTAGGAGTTTGCGAGGACCGAACTGTGAACAACTTGTTGAAATATGCAAGTGTGGTGTAAGATGACCATAGCTTTGACACACAACTAGACCTCACGATAGATTTAGCAGGCAGCCTTATGAGTACCTCCGAAGTTACCAAAAATATGAGTGTCTTTAATTTTAATAATAATTAATTTTTAAGACACCCTTAAAAGTATTAAGGATGAAAAGGGTCTAAGAGCAACCCCATCAGTTATCCCTCTCTAGAGTATGTTTAAATTAAAATTTAAATAAAGAAAATAATAAAGAAAATAATGACCATCAAAAAAGTGACAAGTATCTTGACAAGGGTTTTAAGGGTGTCTTTAGTGTCTCTGCAAAGACACCCATCTCCACTGTTACTTGTTTTTGTTTTTTTTTTAAAGTAAAGACCACCTAATTTTTGTGCGATGGAGGTGGTCTAAGACCATCCTCATCCCTAATATTTTTGAGAGTGTCTTAAAAATTAATTATTATTAAAATTAAAAACATTCCGTAATATTGGTATCTAAAGTGTCTCTAGGAAGACACAATCTTCACTATTCACCAATTAAAAACACTATTTTTTTTATTAATTTTATATTTAAAGATACCCACAAAGAATGATCAATGTGGATGCTCTAAGTATCTATATTGTCAATCTATTTTTTCTCCGCGGTGGGGTCTACTAACCATACCTTTTTTTTTGCATAAACAAAACCAAAGTTATAAATACTTGAAGTAGTGTGATCGTTTGTTTTTCCATTTTCCAGTTTTTTTCTTTTTTTTTTAATTAGGAAGTAATCCAAACTTTTAACTCTCGACTAATCTCTTTTGAGGAAGTATAACCGTCGAGTAGTTTACTCACCGAATTTTCTAATGAACCTAAAGCATCACTATTTCGACTGCCCAAATGGAATGGTTTAGATAATTATGTGCTTGAGAATAATCAATCAATGGCCTAAACCAAGAGAACAATTCCTTAATTAGGAACCACTAGACCACTACCAACAAGACAATTTCGTGCTTGGGAAAAACGATCCCTGACCTATTTTCAAATTTTTCTTTTCTAGAATTCATAAGTTTCCATTTTTCCCATTGTATCCCTTAACTTTTCCATTTTACTTTTCAAAAATTTGACATTTTACCTAATTATATTTATAAATTTACCATATAGTATCTTAATCACCTATTCATTTTGGCTTCATCAACAATTACTTGAAACTACAAAATTCGAAAATCATATACATTTTACCTATCGGAAAGTGATATAATTCCATAAAAAGAACGGAAACCCCTAAAACAAAAGTAAAACTTAGTAACACAATGTAAAATATCCTCAAGTTACAATACCATAATGGAAAAACGAAAATTTGGACAATTAACTCTTACGACAAAAACTCCAAAATCTATATACAGTATAATGTGCATGAATGAAGAGCATTGCATTGTGTCCCAAAAAAAAAAAAAATACACACAATGATCGCTCTATTTCTTCAAATCTTTACATGTTTTCTCTTTACCACCACTACCCTAGCTTCATCACCGCATGGGTTCACCATCGACTTAATCCACCGTCGTTTAAATTCATCTTCTTCTCGACTATCCAAAACTCAGCTCGGATCACCTTACGCTGATGTAATCTTTGACGACGTCACGTATCTAATGAAGCTACAAATCGGTACACCACCTTTCGAGATCGAAGCTGAAATAGACACAGGAAGTGACCTAATATGGACACAATGTTTAACTTGTCTTAACTGCTACGACCAACTCGCTCCCATCTCCGACCCTTCCAAATCCTCAACCTTCAAAAAGGTAAAAAAATGTCACACCCATGACCATTCTTGTCCTTACACCATTGTCTACGCAGACAACGGCTACTCCAAAGGAACCATAGCGACCGAGACAGTCACTATCCATTCCACTTCAGGTGAACCTTTTGTGATGGAAAATACCATTATTGGATGTGGTCACAACAACTCACAACTTAGTCAAAGCTCTTCAGGCCTTGTTGGTTTAGATTGGAGACCTAACTCATTCATCTTTCAAATGGGTGAGAGATTCTTAGGTCCTGTATCTTATTGTTTTGCTGGTCAAGGAACTAGTAAGATCAACTTTGGAAGCAATGCTATTGTGGCTGGAGATGGAACTGTAGCAACCACTATGTTTAAGAAGAATGAGAAACCAGGTTTTTGTTACCTTAACCTAGAAGCTATAAGTGTTGGAAACACACGCATTGAGACGTTGGGGACACCATTTCATTCCTTAAACGGGAGCATGTTGATAGATTCTGGAACTACGTACACGTACTTGACTGGGAGCTATTGTAACCAAGTACAAGAGGCAGTGGATGGTTTTGTGACCGCGGATCGTGTAGCTGACCCGAGTGACTATAATAGGGTTTGTTATAATACGGACACTATAGAGGTTTTTCCAGTGATTACAATGCATTTTATGGATGGTGCTGATCTTGTCTTGGATAAGTATAATATTTATGCGGAATCGGTTACGAGTGGGGTTTTTTGTGTGACTATTGTATGTGATGATGATGGTTCGACACAAGATGCTACATTTGGGAACAGAGCACAGAATAATTTCATGGTGGGTTATGATACTTCTTCACTGTTGGTTTCTTTCAAGCCTACCGATTGTTCTGCATTGTGGAGTTAAGAAACAAGCGAAGAGTCTTTTTTTTTCTACATTTTTATGATATTTTAACTCTGTTTTTTTTCTATCTATTTGTCCTTTTTAAAAAAATATTTTATAACTTCGGTTTTATCCTCATCTATTTGTCATTTTATTTAATATTTGAACTTCGGTTTTATATGTACTAGGATTCATAACCTGTTTGGATCTTTTGTGTTGACTTTTACAATCATATTCAAGTTTTAGCATCAATCTCCAAAGAGATCACCATCTTTTGGACAAAAGACTCGTGACAATGACTTATTTTGTCGGATCAAAGTAAATCACACTCTAAGAAAAGTCAAATCACAATGACCTAATTAGAAAAAACTGAAACGAAACTTTTTTAAAAAAGTAGAATGTTTTTAGATCATTGTTCAAAAGCCCATTCGTTCTCCTTTGGAATGGCTTTTTCTTCTTCTTCTGTGAAATCGTTTTCAATGTTAAAGATTGTTCGAACTTCTACTGGTGTCTTGTCTTTGATGTGATCTGCAACTGTCTCTGAGATAGTAAACACTAATCACTAAAACTTAGAGTTTAATGTTGAAACCCTAGATTATCACTAAAACTTAGAGTTTTATTAATATCTAATGAATTATTTAAAGTCTAATTTTACGAAGTGTTAAGATAAAGAAACATAATCCTTAAAAATATGTATTGAGATTGTTTTGGTAGATAGAACGAATATCATGGAGAGAAGAAACGCGATTTTAAGTGGAAAACCATCATACCAAGAGTAACAAGAGTTCTAATGACTAGACACAATGACTTTGGCTTTCTCACATGGCAAATTTTTAATATCATTAGCATTGGTTTCTATTTTTCCAATTTTCCTTTTTTATATAAATTTTTAATATCATTAGCATTAGCTTCGGAGATCATATACATTTTGGTGATCTAATCTCCAGCTTACAGAAAACCCGAAAACAAATCTAAACCTTAATGGAAATAACGAAACTGGACGAAGTTAACAAATTTGGAAAACTAACAATTACGACAAAAAAAAGTCCAAATAAGTGTCTCTGTGCATGAGTCAAGAGCATTACATTGCATTGTGTCTTTAAACCAAAACATTATTCTATCAATGTCTCTTGCAACCACCACAATGATCGCTCTTTCTCTTCAAATCATTAATTGTTTTCTCTTTACCGCCACTACCTTAGCTTCATCACCTTCTCACGGCTTCACGGTTGACTTAATCCACCGTCACTCGAATTCATCTCCTTCTCGACTCTCTAAAACTCATCTCGGATCATCACCTTACGCCGATACATCCTTAGATACCTTAAGCTCCGAGTATCTAATGAAATTACAAATCGGTACGCCTCCTTTTGAGATAGAAGCTATCTTAGACACCGGAAGCGACCTCTTATGGACACAATGTTTGCCTTGTCTTAACTGTTACAACCAATACGCTCCCATGTTCGACCCTTCAAAATCCTCAACCTTCAAATACAAAACATGTGACACACCTGACCATTCTTGTCCTTACAAGATTGACTATGTTGACAAAACCTATTCCAAGGGAACCTATGCGACCGAGACAGTCACGATCCATTCCTCATCAGGCCAACCCTTTATGATGGCTGAAACCATTATTGGTTGTGGACACAATAACTCAGGGTTAACATCCAGCGCTTCGGGCATTGTTGGTCTAAATTGGGATTCTTTGTCGCTTATCTCTCAGATGGGTGAGAAATTCTTAGGTATTTTCTCTTATTGCTTAGCTAGTAAGGGAACCAGCAAGATCAAGTTCTGAAGTAATGCTATGGTGGCAGGAGATGAGACTGTATCAACCACTATGTTTATGAAATCGGAGAAACCCGGTTATTATTACCTAAACCTAGACACGGTCAGCGTTGGGGACACTCGCGTTGAGACATTTGGGACATCGTTTCACGCCTTAGAGGGGAACATAGTGATAGACTCTGGAACCACTTGCACGTACTTCCCCGGGAGATTTTGCAACCAAGTACATAAGGCAGTGGAAAATGTTGTGACAGCGGATCGAGTAGTTGACCCCAGCAATAGCAATAGACTTTGCTACCATTCGGGTACCATAGAGACCTTTCCGGTGATCACAATGCATTTCTACGGCGGTGCGGATCTTGTCTTGGATAAATACAATATGTATGTGAATAGAGGAAGAGTCTTTTGTGTGGCGATTATGTGTTTTGCTGATGAGACAAAAGAAGCTGTGTTTGGTAATAGAGCACAGAACAATGTGTTGGTGGGTTATGATACTTATTCACTGCTTGTTTCTTTCCAGCCCGACGATTGTGGAGTTGAAGAAACAAACCAAGAGAGTCTCTTTTCTATGTTTTTATAATTCTAAAACTTCATGTTTTAATGAAACAACATGTATTCATAATAATGTTATAGAGACTAGTTTTGGGGTATGTTCGGAAGATTCAAGATTCACAATCATAAAACAAACCAAAGCGTTATCGAAGTTCAAATCATAATTGCTACAATCTGAAGTTTAGCAACTTGGTTTTATCAATTGTTTTAAGAGTTAATTTTGCAAAAAAAAACTCAGGATTTTACCTAAAATAAAGGCTGTGTTTTAGTTTAGCCTCTCACAGCTTGAACCGTTGCAATCATGTGAGCCATGACAATAGCGTACCGAACAGCGGTGTGTTGTGGAGTGTAGTTGTCTGCAAGTCCAAACTCCCCAAAGTTGAGTTCTATGTTAACGAATTTACCAGGCAACGATCTTTTAGACAGAGCTTCATGCCATATCTCCAAAAACTCCTCCATTACTTTTCTTGCCTTCTCCATTGATGATATAGGAAGATACTCCACCTGCAATGACACACATATAGAAATAAAGTCCACACTGAGATAAAATATAATAAACTTGTAGAATACAAAAAAACAAGAAAAATCTGTAAATAAGCTCAAGGATCACCACAAAAAGAGATTTACAAGAAACTGAGTTAACAAGACATTGTTCTAGATGCATCAACATTGTTCAATGTTCATCAATCTAACCTTAACATTGTAACTAGCATATGATTAGCATTGAGATTACAAAGAAACTCTGTAAACAAGACAATCTGAAACAAAGAAAAGCATTATCTAATCAACATTGTTATTCATTCCTCTGTCTCAATTTCTCAATATCTAACACTGTAAATAGCATCAAGGATCATCATCATCACCAAATCATAGCTCCATATACCATTTTGGTGATAAGATAAGCATTGAGATTACGAAGAAAACATTGTTATTCATTCATCTATCTCAATTTCTCAATCTCTAACACTGTAACTAGCATCATGAATCATCACCAAATAGCTAAATGCATCAAACCTCAAAAAGTTCTAAAAAACAATGTTGTTACCTCCATGACAATGCCTCTAACATTCTCAGAATGAGTAGGAACAACTTTACCAACTCTTAACCTAAAATCACCAAGTTGATACTGAAACCCTTCAAAGTAAAGCGCTACTTTGGATTTATAAGACTGAAGCTTCTCCATTATCAATTGAATCGACGAATCTGCTTCCACTACAATCCTCAGCGACCTGATTATGAAATAGTACTTACTCGGATCATCTACTATCGATATCCCTAGAAAATCACGCGGGAACTCCGCTTGATTCGCCTGATCTGTTTCCCCCCCCCCAAAATCCAAAGAGAGTCAAAATTAACCTCAAAGAAGAAGAGGGAGAAGTAATCGAATAGAGAAGATAAGAACCTCGTAACATAGGTTTGTAATAGTTGAGAGTTGCTTTCCATCTTCCTTCTTTGACTCCATTGATGCTCTCTACGCATTGTGTAGCTTCGTTTAGGATTTGGCTGCTTACTGTTGATCCTTGATTTGGTTGCCAATGTAAAACCCTAGAAATTTTCAAAATTCGAGATATGAAGATGTGATTGAATTTGATTTCTTCAGTTTCTGCAAAATCATCGAAACTTACCATTTCACGGGCATTGTCGTTTAGGAAGAAGAAGAAGACACCAACACAATTCGCAATCACCCAAACAAATACTGTTTTCGTTTTTTCCTATAACACACAAACTGTTTTCGTTAATTTCAGAAAATAAAATAGATTTTTTATTTTATCAAAGATAAATTAAATTCAATAACTGGGCTTAATTTACTTCATGGCCCAATGACCTTTATGCTTAACACATTTAAGTTTTTTTTTTGTTTTTTTTTTTATAATGGGTTTATAGTTCACCTGCAAGTACTTGCAAATGTAGACGTGGACGATTGAAGTTGTAAATATTTAACAACACTAATAAAAATTACAATAAATCATTATGGATAGTCTAGATTTCAAATGCTATTTCCAGCCAATATTCATGGCTGCAACTGTCCGCGACTCTGCAATTTTCGCTTCGTGATTTTCTATCATAGCGTTTAATAGTGTTGAGTCTCAGTTATACATTGTCGTTTTAATTAAAACAACTATCTATTTAAAGAGCTCTCAAATTAGGGTTGAGATATCTAAGAATTATTATTACATTTTGTTTCGCGAAGGACGGACGTGGATAATGATAAGTTACATGTTTCTTTAGTATTTGTACGCGCATAACAATCGCTTTATTCCTTACAATTCTATCAATATAACCTTATTAAATCGAATTTCTAATTTCATTAAGGGTAAAGTCATCATTTTACATGAAGGTGGCATTAGTGAATAACTTTTCTCAATGGGTGGCATTTGTGAAATGGACTCGTCCCGATGTCCGTGTTCTTCTAAAACTAAAAGTTGCAGAAAAAGTTAGGAGACGACGACGAAGAACCTTAAATCCTCTCTGAAAATCTTAATTTGTTGCTTCATTGCTACGTCGACGAATTCTCCACTTTTAAGGTTAGAGTTTCCCCTTAGTTTTTGCATTTGCATTTGCCTTTTCCTCTTCTCTTTGTGGCTACGTCTAATTTGGCTATCCAAGCCCTAAAATTTCAAAGTTTTGATTTCAAATCAGAAATTTTAATATCTTGTTTTCTTACAATATCGAATTTCAAAAAGAAGAGTCATTTTAAGCTTAGTTTGATTTAATTTCATTGATTCTACGTTTTGATACTATAACGGTTACAGGGTCACTCTCATTTTCAAATTCTTGAATAGCTTGATTTGTGTGTTTCTCTAGTTTGTTCTAACATATGTTGTTGTTGTGATTTAAAAAAAAAAGCAGAAAACTTTTCATCCAAATGATTGGTGAAAGCAATTGATTTCAATGGTTCCAGAAGAAACTCGACAAGTTACAGATTCTTTACCAAAATCACAAAGCAAATCAGACATTACTCAACAAGATAGCCCTGTAATGGTTTGTGACAGTCCAATGATGCCACCGTCTCCTGATGAAGATGTTTCCTCGAGGATTCCAGAGATATCTCAGCAATGTGTTAGTCTTGCACAAGCTGCCTCCATTGAGTTACCTTTGAATGTAGAAGATGAAGATAATAGTTTGATTAGAGATGAAGATAATAATAGAACAAGTCATGATTTTGATGCTATTTTAGGCCAAATGATTCCTGAAGAGTTAGCGTTTCGTTTTCTTAACCCTTCATCTGCTAGTTCACATCAGGTTACTTGAAAGAATGTTTTCTCTTTGTTGGTTTTAATGTTTCAGATCTTTGTGTAGTTGTACTGATTATGAATTTGGTTTTTCCTTCTACAGAATGCTCAAGGTACATGGTCTCCACTATCTTCATCATCTCTCTGCCAGAATATCACAACAGCAGCAGAATCTGGTCCACAGGTAGAGCATTGGGCTTCGAGAACAGCTCCTTTAGGTCAGGATCTGCACAAGGATAGTTATTGTCATGATTTATTTATAGTTAAGTGTTTACTAGAATGTTAAAGTTAACTATTCAGAGGTTATTTGTTTATGAAGGTGTTGGTGTTCAGCCTCCTAACATCTCATATGACGGACCAACAGTCAGCGCATCAGCGGATACGTCTCTTCCCAACAATCCTATGGGACAGAATTCTCAGATACGTTTGCCTTCGTTCAGTGACATATATGACTATCAATTGGAGATGCTGGACAGAGAACAAGGGTATTTACAAATAAAATTTGAAGAAACGGTTAGTTTAGTTTCTCCTAATTTCTTGGTTAATCTATCTTTATTCAGTTTTTTTGTTGTCCTCTTTGCTTATTGTCTCGTTGTGTTGTTTGTAAGTAGACGTCAGAATTGAAGGATGAACTCGATAAGAAGATGGGTGAAATACAGAGAGAGTATGATAGGAAATCTCAAGAGGTAGATTCTGAATATATCAATCAAGCGATGAAGGAAGAAGTCTATAGGAGTTCTGTTGTCATGAGCAGTCTTTTGTCTAACGGTTTCATGTCTAAATGTACGGATAGGAGTGTAGCTACTGGTATTGCATCTGTAAGAGGTAAATGTGAAGAGTGAAAGCAAAGTGAGAATTTGGATTAAGCAAATTATCTAAACGATGCTCTTTCTCTTCCTTTTCTTAGCAGCTGGAAGCTCTCAACCTTCAACGCAGCAGCAGCAAACACTACAAAGAAACACACATGAATTTAACTGCATCTCCTCGGTCCTGCGTCACAGTGGAAGCTCCAATCCCAAATGCATCAGGTCCTTTTTTTGCATTTTCTTCGCTTCAACATGACTCAATTAACACCGACAAAGCAAATTATCTAAATGACATTCTTTCTCTATCCCTTTAAAGCAGCTAGAAGCACTCAACATCCAATTCAGCTGCAGCAAGCAGTACAAAGAAACACGCCTATGAATCCAATCCCTCCTCCTCGACCCTCAGTCACAACAGAAGCTCCAATCCCAGATCTTTCAGGTCCTCTCTCACATTCCCCGCGATACAACAACACAACTCAACCAAGGCCAATATCTCAGCAAGCAACAGTACAATCGAACACACCTGTGAATTCAACCACCCTTCCTCAACTCTCAGTCACATCAGTGGAACCTCGTCCCTTGCATTCACCCCGCTCCATCACGCCTCAGCCAAGACCAATTTCTCAGCAAGCAACAGTACAATCGAACACTCCAATGAATTCAACTGTCCTTCCTCAACCCTCGGTCACATCAGTGGAACCTCGTCCTTTGCATTCACCCCGCTCCATCACGCCTCAGCCAAGACCAATATCTCAGCAAGCTATGGTACGATCAAACAGACGTGCAAATTCAACCGCCCTTTCTCGACCCTCAGTCACATCAGAAGCTCTTAACAACACACCTCAGTCTAGAGCGCCACCTTTAATCCCCAACCATACTCCGTCTTCTTATTCAGCAGCTTATACTCCACCCGTACAAGGTGTAGTACGGGCCATGCCACCTCATTTACGATCATCTCGAGCTCCCAACTTTGCTTCTGCTGCTGCATCAACAACAAATCGATCTCCCAACTCTGCTGCTACTGCTGCATCAACAACAAATCCAACAAGTTTGGTTCAAGAACAGCTACAGCAACGAGAGAAGTCAAACACTGGCTTGGTTTATCTTTCAGATGACGAGGATTGACACATCTTTGAAGTTGAGTATATAATATATAGTTTTTTTTGTAGATTCTCTTAAGGGAATATGTAGCTATGGAGGCCCGTACAAACTTTAGAGAATGCAACTTACTAAGAATCATTTTGGAAAGTGACGGTTAGCTTAGAAATGTGTATTGGAATGTTGATTGCTAATTAGTTCTTTTGCGTAATTACTAATAAGTTCTTTTGTAACATTCTTTATCATCTTGTGTTTGCATGATTCAAAATATTCAAAGGTTGCTTTGATTACATCATGATGATTGATTAAAGATCTACGGGTAAAACTAACTCATGCAGGGATACAATCTATGTTTCATTTTAATCACTCTTTAAAATTTGATTTGGAGTTAAAAGTGAGTAGAACTCGACCAATATTTTGCAATTGTGCAAATAAGCTTTTTAGTTGTATTTTTCGTGATGATTTAAAACAACTTTTATCATCGATGAAGGAAAAAGAAAAAAAGTACCACGATTAATAATGATTCTATTAAAAAAAATGATTATATTATGTTCGATAATTCTGTTATTTTACTTCATAGAAAAGATTAGAAAAATTTCAAAATAATTTTCATCCAAGATCTCTAGCATATGATTCATGGGCTCTGCTACATTAATGAAACGGATTCCAATGAAAAGATGATATCAAATTTAACGCCACGTGGCACGTGAGATCCCCCGATCTAATAAATGAACTGTTTTTTAAAACTCACCTCGTTATATCAGTTCAGTGAGCAACACTCAACTCGACCACAAACGCAAACGCAAACGCAACCAGATTCCTCTGTTTTTCGCGTTTGGCTCTCTTAATTCTTCTCCACGATAGACAGTTTCTCCATTTTGCGTTTGCGTTTAAGATTACTGGTACTGGCTTTGAATCTTTGTTTCTTTTCTCTTCTCTTCTTCTAAAAGCTCTAAGCTTAAATCTTCTAAAGTAGACATTGTTGCTTCTTTCATTTTAAATTGGGTATTTTTAATTCTCACTGATTTTTTCACATCATTTTGCGTTTGCGTTTGCGTTTTAGCTTACTTGAATCTTTGTTTCTGCTCATCTAAAAGCTGGAGACGAAAAAGCTTAAAATCCTCTATATCGACATTGTTGCTTCTTCATTTCAAGGTGAGTTCTTTAATTTTATTTTAATTTTTCAAATCATTTTCATCATTTTCGTTCATAAATCGAAAAATCAAGAACTTCACTTTTTTTCATTGGAGCATCTTTGAATTTTGTTAGACACATTGTTTCTTCACTTAAAGAAGTTGGATTCGCCTTTTAACAAAAAAAAAAAAAAGTGAAAATTGTGAGTCCCCACAATTGAAAAACCGGTTCAAGAACAACTGACATCGGTTATTGTAGGTCCCACATAGAAACCGGGTTTTAAACCGGTTCCCGACAACCGACACCGGAAATTGTGGGTCCCGACAATTTGTACAGTTTGCTTCAGCCTAAGTTTTGCTTTTCCTTAAAAGCAAAGCCCTTTCTCGTCTTCTCTTTTTGGCTCTATCTAATTTAGTTTAGTCCAAGTCCTTAATCTCTGATTTAGAATCAATAATCTTCTAAAATTCTACATTTTGATTACTTAAAATGTCTAAGAGAAGTCATTTGGACTTACAGTAGTAGCACATGGTTCTTCTTTGGATTCACAATCTAATAATATAAATGAACTTTTAGGAAAGTTTAGATCTTTTGATTATAATATGAAGATTTTGCCATTAATAAACAGTTTAAAGTTAATGACTTTTTTTAATTTAATAGTATAATGGTTGAAGGGTCACTCTCAGATTTGCAATTCAGTTTCTTTCCAAAGGTGGTTGGTCTGTTTTCATTCCATTTATTATTATATTTTCCATTTTTTACTAATGTTAAATATTCATCATACTCAATCATTCCTTTAATCACATTATTTTAGTAAAATCCAGTATCCTCAAAGATGCTTCATTTCTTTCTTCTTTTTATAAAAATTGTCTGCAACTTCTTGTCACTGTAAAATTCACTTACCAAACAAAATCTTGTTCTTACTCCAAAGCTCACTACTTTGCACGGTAATATATTGTACATTTCAATTTTTAAAGTTTTGGTTTCTTCTTGTATGAAATTGTCTAACTTTCTTGGTTTGTTGTGTCTTTCTTTATATACAAAAACATAGCCAACTAACTACGGAGGCAACTAGAATTTTTACAGAGTTATTAGATGTGTGAAAATGGATCTTAAATGATTGATGTGACTGTAAAAGTTTTCTACTTTTGTTGTTCATTTGTTGTTACTTGTATGATTGTGTATCTTCTTCTAGCTTTAGGCCATTGGAGTCTCTTGATTGTTTTCTGACCAAGTCATAGAATGTTTTTTTGGATTATCTTGGGACTTTGTTTCTAGTGGTTGCAACAGAGTTAGAATCTTTTGTATGTCTGTTCACCAACCCATTTATTCACATTACACTGTAGATTTACCTGTGATTTCTATAAAACTCAACTCTTCTTCTACATTCTCTAATCTAACATAATTTGTTTCAGGTTGTAGATTGTTGTACACTTGGGAGTTGAGTTTAGTTTTGAGTAGAAGAATAAATTCGACATGAAGGTCTTCTTCATCTATACTCGCTCACGTTCTTGTCTACACATACTATCAAAGAACTCTATAACAGTCTTTTAAGTATTAATTTTTCTTTTGGTGTAGTTTCTGCAGCAAATGTAAATGAAGATGAGAGTAGAAACCGTGCTTGCGATTCTCGTGTGCTTCGTATCATTTCAACAATGTTATGGAGGTTAGTTTATACTTTATACTCATCAGCATATATAAAAATTAGTGTGACATTCAAATTAAACAGATGAAGTTTCTTTGTTAGGCTCAACCAACTATACGTGTACGTGCCTCTCTTCGAACAATCAAAGTCATATCATGGATTCTAACTGTTCCACATCATGTAATTGTAAACCAGGTTTGATTTTTAGTTCTCTCTTTACCAAAAGAAAGTTTCAAGAATCTAGAGATGAAAACTTAACTTTATAACTCTCTTCTTATGTTAGTAGATAGTGACCATTGGATATGCTTATGTCCTGCAAATGGATTTCCTGTAATCGCTATCGCCGGTTCCAATTCTTCATGCTTCACTTCTTGCAACTGCTCTGCTGGTATGTTTTCACTCGTACCACATTGTTCTATGGCAATCTTAGTCGATTTATATCATACGTTTGTTGTCTTCTTTATTGTTTCCAGGACCTATAGGCGAGAAGAAGCAATCTTTATCGAGGAAACTCGTTCTTGTTATACTACTCTTCTGCGCTGTACTCATTTTGATAGCATTGCTTGTCTCTATGACTTTGTTCATTTGTCGAAGAAACTCATTCTCTGGACAAACCTCTTCAGTTTCTTCAGATAGAGAATCAAGTTGGCAGAGCTCTGCTAACTTAATAACCCGTAAAAGCTCGGTTAGCATTAGCTCCTCAGTGACAGGTTTAACCATTTTTTACACTCATAAGTTTCTTGAAATTTTTTGCTTTTGATACATTAAACAAGAACTTTTTTTTTTTTTTTTTCTTCAGGTTGCTTTTTTCAGAATGCTTCTTTGTTTTGTGTGAGCAAACCTGAAACTATCTATGGATCGATACTTCAGTTCTCATACACAGAATTAGAGCAAGCAACAAATAAATTCTCTAGCAATAGTGTAATAGGACATGGAGGAAGTAGTTGTGTTTACCGTGGACAGCTTAAAGACGGTAAAACCGCTGCGATCAAACGTCTAAATGCTCCTAAAGGAAACAATACCGACATTTTATTCTCTACAGAAGTATAAACCTTCTTCTCTTGCTTCTTGTTTGAGGATTCATATTTGATCAAGATTATGAAATTGTGTGTTTCCTTCACAGGTTGAGTTATTATCAAGACTCCATCATTACCATGTAGTTCCATTAATTGGATATTGTTTGGAGTTTCATGGCAAACACATAGAGAGGCTTCTTGTTTTTGAGTACATGTCTTATGGAAACTTGAGAGATTGCTTAGATGGAGAGTTAGGAGAGAAAATGACATGGAACATTCGAATCTCGCTTGCTCTTGGAGCTGCAAGAGGACTCGAGTATCTTCACGAAGCTGCTGCTCCAAGAATCTTACACCGAGATGTTAAATCAACTAATATTCTTCTTGATGAGAATTGGCATGCAAAAGTAAGTAAACACTAACATTTTCAGTCTTCAATGAGCCCAAAATTTGAACTTGAATGAGTATATATTGTTACAGATAACAGATCTTGGGATGGCTAAGTGTTTAAGTAGCGACGGTTTACAAAGCGGTTCAAGCTCTCCGACCATAGGACTACAAGGAACATTTGGTTACTTTGCACCTGAATACGCAATTGCTGGATGTTCTTCACCGATGTCAGATGTTTTTAGCTTCGGTGTAGTACTACTCGAGCTTATAACGGGAAGAAAACCGATACAAAAATCGAGCAACAACAAAGGAGAAGAAAGCCTAGTTATTTGGGTAATTAACAACACTTAGTTTAAGAAATCTCTAACCAATATGAAACTTATTTGTTTGGTTTGTTGTGTTAGGCTATGCCGCGGTTACAAGATAGTAAGCGAGTGATCGAGGAACTACCTGATCCGCGGCTAAACGGGAAGTTTGCGGAAGAAGAGATGCAGATAATGGCGTACCTTACTAAAGAATGTTTGCTTTTGGAACCAGAAGCTAGACCAACAATGAGAGAAGTTGTTCAGATTCTTTCAACCATTACACCAGACACAACCAGACGTAGAAACTTCCCTATCAATCATCTTTTTCAGGTATGTTTTTACTTGAAAACTGCTAATACAAACACGTAAATTAGCGTTTGAAATGTTCGAAAACCTTAATATTGGTGATGTTTGTTCTTGTAGAGCAATGAGAAGAAAAAAGAAAGCAAAGGAGGATGGTCAAGAGGTGGGAGTAGGAGTGGACAAGAGGAGGAACCAGTTGATCTGACTGAGCCACGGTTCGAGTCTTTCTGTTTACCTAATGTGAAGCCGGTCTTGCTTGAACCATCTGACACATATTTACAAGTAGAGAGATAATCATAGAACATAAACAACACTGAGCCATCTTGCACTGTGTAGATAAAAAAAAAAAAAAAAGCTCACTCTTATGAGGGTGAAGCATTGAGGTTCTTTGAGTGAGTTTCAAGATTTGTTATACTAGATGGTTTTTAATTTATGTAATCTTAATAAAACAGTTTTAATAAACAAATTGTACAACAGTTATAATTCAAAAATAATTATTAGTTTTTTTCTTCTTCTTTGGATTAAGAAAATAGTTAGAATTGATTCAAGCTTCTGAGTTTGAACTTATACTCATAGATGAACAAAACGAAAATAGCATATTTTGGGGATTGTCAAACTAATATTTCTAAATTTATGTTTTTAGATCGTTCATATATTACTAAAACAACAGCTTGATGACACGATTTAAGATAAGTTTTAATCTATAAAATAGATATTTGACATGTTTTTTTTTTCATTTGGATAATAATCCAGATGTTCTTACTTCTTCGTTTCATGAAATATAATTAAATTTTTAGGAGATAACCGAGGCTAAGTGTTGATTTGGGGTGAGACTATACCTGATCATTTCATAGAAGGTGAAGTAGGTGAAGGTGAGGAACATGAACACCAGATATAGGATAAACATGCCTGCGTTTCAATGTCATTAGTGTTATTATATAGTTGATGCAAATAGAGAAAGATTAAGATTCAAGAAAAGGATCAATCATAACTTACTTAATGTTCTTTCAAAACCAATGGTGAAGTATGTGATGACACCATAGAGAATGGTTTGAGTGAGAATGTAAGGTATCTCCACAAGACCCTGAGCTGCTGCATAAGGAATTCTTCTTGGAGCATACATGCCTGCGGCTTTCTCTCTGTACAAAACTCTTCTTTCAAGTTAGTAACGATTGGTTGTACCCGATGAAGCGTTACTAACTCCAAGAAACAGACAAGCTGAGTAGAGAGCGGTGACCAAATCTTGTGTAGAAATCCTCTTGGAACCAATGTCCCAGAAAACTGTTCCGAGTATAAACGCAGCTACCGTTGGGAAGACCAATCTCACGAGATTATATTCTGGACTTCTCCAGTAGACAAGGTTCTGTTTCCAGAGGCAGAGTACGTAGAAATTGAGATAGTTGGTTTTGTGAGTATCTTGAAGTTAAGCTTATTGGTTCTGAGCCTTCTGGTGGAACACTGAGCTGCTTGATGTTGTCTCCACTTCTCTGTACATTTAAATTGTTTTTGACAGTGAAGTTAAAAGAAGATGAAAAATGTAGCTAAATGAGTTGCGATAATGACCTAAACAGTTCAGATTTCTTGTATAAATCTGCAAAGTCCATGTTTAAGTTCTCTTCCAAAGCAGGCGTAGTTACTTCAAGCATCAAGTTGCTGGATTGTAACCACTTGAAATTGCAGGTACTCCATTAATCCCCTGTAGAAAGTTTTAGGGTTTGTCTTAGTTTACTTGCGATACAAGCATCTTTAGATTATTCTAAGAACTAGGCTTGGCTGAGTATGTTGTGATAGTTTTTCACAAGTTTGACGACAAAAAAAAACTGTATGTTATGATGGTTTTTTTTTTGGTCGAAGTTATTTATGTTGTGATAGTTTTTCAAAAGTTTCTTCTTAAAAGATCGAGATGATGATAATTGTTCGTGAAAAATTATATTATACCCAGTGGTGGGCATCCGGTTTACGGTTTGGTTTCAGTTCGATTTTTTCTTCTTTCTATTTTACAATTTTTTGGTTATATAGAACCATTTAGAAACCGATTGAATTACGGTTTGGTTTATGGTCTTAACGGTTTTAACCGTAATTAATTTGGTTCAGTTTGGTTTTGGTTTTGTTTTTGTTGTTGATGATTTTATATAAAATAATAATTAAAAACTAAAATTATAACATTGAATTTTTATTTTTAAAAAGTCAAAACTCAAAATAGAAAAATTGAAAAGTTAAAACCTAAAATCGCTTTTATTAGAAAACTTCAAGAGAATGGAAGTCAAAACAATTTGATGAAACTCTAGTAAAAAATAAATTAATAATCCAAAACCTTAAATTATTTATAAGATGCTTATGCAAGTAGAGGTAAATCAGAGCTGGAGCCAGAAGCCTCAACCCTTGGTTTATCCACTAGTACACTAACAATTAGGTATCTATGACTCCCATTAAGTACCAAATCGATGTCTCGTCTTGACTATGAGCCATTGGTGGATAAGATGCGGTCTTGTTTTCTCAATTGGATTAGCAGACACCTCTCGTTTGTGGGTCGTTTACAGCTAATTAACTCAGTCATCTCGAACCTAGCGAATTTTTGGTGTTCAGTTTTTTCATGTATAAAAATGCACCAAACCGATAGTTCATGTTAAAATAAGCTATTTTCGCGTACATTGTCTGAGCAATGTTATGATAGTTCATTGAGATTGAAAACAATTAGATAATTCTTCGTTTTATAGAACTTATTGTGGCAAAGGTGTTTGCTTTTGCAACGTTGGAAACCATTGGAAAAACCTTAATTTATTGAATTTTCATGTGTTTGATTTTGAAATGTTATAATTTGTCTTGTTATTGAATCCTACAGATACTTGTTAAAGTTGTTATATATGAGCATCAACGACATATATAACTTTAACATTGTTTCATGAGCTTCAACATTGTTTCACAACTGAACTTTAACAACAATTCGAAGTGAGATGTTTGTTAAAAGTCTATAGTCAATGATTTCTGATTTGATTTTCCTTCATTAATTGTGTTTTACAAGTTATTGTGCTGTGTTTCCTAGATGTCTCATTCGACTTTATATAATATTTCATATAAATCTCTAGCCAATATGAAAACTTAATTTGATATGGAAGAAAGGGCACCAGATGATGATTGACAATTTTGTGAGGACGAGATTCACTCTCCGAATTCCGAACGTCCTTGGTGGCACGTGGTTGCTTTACCGTTACACCCTTGGTACTAGTTTCGTGAGTGCACCTTATACTTTGGAATACAAGAAACCTTAGTGCATACACGAACATCCTTGGTGGCACATGGCTGCTTTACCGTTACACCCTTGTTACTAGTTTCATGAGTGCACTTTATACTTTGGAATACAAGAAACCTCAGCGCACACACGAACTTCCTTGGTGGCACGTGGCTGCTTTACCATTACACCCTTGTTACTAGTTTCGTGAGTACACTTTATACTTTGGAATACAAGAAACCTCAGGGCACACACGATGACCTCATCCCATTTATGCCAGCAAAAAAAAACAAATCTAACGTTGTCTTTTACCAATGTTTTATCCATTAAAGTTTATCCATTAATAAATTCTTTTTCAGGCAAAAGATATGAGAAACGAACATATGCTTGGAAGCCAAATAAGATCTCTAGCTCATTATGTAAACAGAAAAACACTACTCCAACTATTACGTTTTGTAAATGTGAAGAGTGAAAGCAAAGTGAAAATTTGGATTAAGCCGATGCTCTTTCTCTTTCCTTTTTTAGCAGCTAGAAGCTCTCAACCTTCAACGCAGCAGCAGGAAACAGTAAAAAGAAACACACATATAAACTCAACTGCTCCTTCTCAGCCCTAGTCACGTCGGAAGCTCCTATCTCAAATCCATCAGGTCCTTTTTTGCATTTCCTGCCCTTCAACATGACTTAGATCAAAGCAAATTATCTAAATGAGACTCTTTCTCTATCCCTTTTTAGCAGCTATAAGCTCTCAACATCCATTTCAGCAAGCAGTACAAAGAAACAAGCATATGAATTCAACCCCTCCTCCTCGAGCCGAAGCTCCAATGCCAAATCTTTCAAGTCCTCTTTCCCCGCAATACAACAACACAACTCAACCAAGACCAATATCTCAGCAAGCAACCGTACAATCAAACAGACCAATGAATTCAACCGTCCTTCCTCAACCCTCAGTCACATCAGTGGAACTTCATCCTTTGCATTCACCCTGCTGCATCACGCCTCAGCCAAGACCAATACGATCAACCAGACATGCGAATTCAACCGCCCTTTCTCGACCCTCAGTCACATCAGAAGCCCTTCCTTTGCACCTCAGTCAAGAGCCCATCCTCTAATCCCCAACCATACTCCATCTCCTTATTCAGATGACTTGGAGTGAAAATTCTTGAAGTTGAGTTGAGTATATGATATATAGTTTTACTCAGGCCCGTCTTAGGCCCATGGCAACATGGGCATTTGCCATGGGCCCATGCAAAAAAGAAAAATAAATTTAAAGGAAAAATGCCCAAATTTTTTTTTTTTTAATTTATATTATTGGTCCATACCAAAAAAAAAATTGTACAAAGAAAAACATCCCAAAACAAGAATTTTTTTTGTTAAAAGGCCCTAACAAAATAAATTTGCAAAGTCATTTCGAAAAATGATATTAGGATGCTTGATATTTTTGGTCGTCAACATTGTAAAATTGTTTCAATAACTCTGTTACTTTAGTTCAATAATTGTTTACAATAAACGTAGTTTGCTTCAACCTACGTTTTGCTTTCCCTTAATAGCAAAGCCCTTTCTCGTCTTCTCTTTTTGGCTTTATCTAAATTGGTTTAGTCCAAGTCCTTAATTTCGAATTTAGGATTCAATAATCTTCTAAAATTTAACATCTTGTTTACTTACAACATCCAAGAAGAGTCATTAAAGCTTAGTTACAGACTAATTACAGTAGCATATAGTTCATCTTTGGATTCAATCTAATAATATGAATGAGCTTTTAGGAAAGTTTAGATCTTTTGATTATAATATAAAGGTAATAACACCATATGTTAAACACTTTATAAATAACGAGCTTCTCCATTAATGAAGATTTGAAACGATACAAAGGTAATAATACCATATGTTAGTTTTTTTTCTTTTGGATTAAGAAAATAGTTAGAATTGATTCAAGCTTCTGAGTTTGAACTTACACTCATAGATGAACAAAACGAAAAGAACATATTTTGGGGATTGTCAAACTAATATTTCTAAATTTATGTTTTTAGATTGTTCATATATTGCTAAAACAACAGCTTGATATCTGACATGTTATTTTTTTGTTCATTTGGATAATAAATCCAGATGTTCTTCGTTTCATCAAATATAATTAAAAATTTTAGATGCATGTAATGAGAAGTAGATAAACAAATTGCTTCCGAAACAACTAAAAGGCTATAATAGTTTTAGTTATACTAGAAAAATAACTCAAGTAAAGCCTAAACCATGTAATGTTTTACGTAGATTTATCATTTTACACTACTGATTTTCTGTACACTTGATTGAACTATAGTCTTTTGCTTCTCCATTAATGAAGACTTGATACGGTACAAAGGTCACAACACCATATATTAAAGTTATACCATGCCTTTGTGACTAAATTTACAAATGTATTAAAAGAATAATAATTGCGTAGTAACATTAACAAGTTGGATAATCGAAGAAAGAGAAGGTGGGGAGTGATGGGATCAATCAAGAAATCCCATATGGCTTGTTCCACAGACTGGACATGACCAAACCCATTTATTTCAAATGTAACCGTCAATTAATTGCCAACACAAGCTTTGTCTCTTAATTTATTCTTTACCTTATAAAAATGAACCAAATAAGAAATAAATAAACAATATAAAAATAATCTATATATTTGAAAATAATATCAAAATAAATTTTCGGAGGGAGTTTTATACTCTTACTACATTGTTGCAATTATATAATAGAGTATTTATACATACTCTATTATAATGCAAATTCTTAATTAAATTAAGCAAAATTTTCGCCAAAATTTTGAAAGCTATTTTCTTGTTTGATCAAAATTCATAAGATAACTTCAAATACTCATGAAATTAATAGATTAGTTAGTTTGTTGATTAAAAATCTCTCAGCAAAGTGAACAATGTTTTATACGATTACTATTTATTGTCGATATATATAAAGTATAGATATGTGAGTTTTTAATGTTTGGAATTCATTTTCAATATCTAATAATTATGTGAGTTTTCTAGATTATAGTTTTAAGAAATTGAAGCATATCCAACTTATTTCTAGGTTTTTAAATTTGTCCTTTTGCTCAAAGACAAGCTTTCGAGACTACATTGACCTATTCATATTATACTAATTAATATGTTTACAGCATTACAGATTTACACTAAGCTAAGGTATTTGATCTCACTATAATATATTTAAAACATAAAGAAATGCAAATAGACATAGTCGTAGTATATAGTACGTATATATTTTCTTATGACACGTCACACGTTAATAATCTAACGAAAGATAAACCGGTGCAATTAAAGCAATATAATCCAATGAGGAAATGCGTCGAGATTTGTGACCAGACCATATTGTCTAAATTTTAAGTTTATCACTTATATTTACTAGAAGATAAATATTGTTTGTTATAGGCGAGAAAGCATAATACTCCACGAGTAAGAAAATTCAGTGAATTTAACTTCAACAAATTAATTAAAACATCATATATCAAATGCATGGATGTATGAAGGGCTTACCTAACCTAAGGTTCGATTCAATTGACCAAATGGTCATCTAAAACATGAAGGAAACTTGAACCTAACTTTAGCGTGGACTAAAATGCTCTACAACAAGATATTCTAACTAAACAAACTAAGCAAAACTAATTAATACTCTTTCCGTTCTTTAAAAATGAATTTTTAAGGTTTTGCACACATATTAAGAAACTTTTTACATAACCTAAAATATTCCTATATTTTCATTAAAGTTTAATGATTTTCTTTACTTTAACTTTAATTATTAGGGACAAAACAAGAAATAATACATAATTTTTGCATTGAAAATACAAAACATTCATCTTTATGAAACAATTTTTTTTTCTAAAACATTCATCTTTAAGGAACGGAGAGAATAGTAAAAATACAAAAACATAAAATAAAGAACTTTAAGAAGCTTTGAAAGTCAAGCAGTGTGGACACTGCAACAACTGGTACTTACACATTCCTCGGATCTTACAAATTATCCACCCTCTACTTAATTTGAGCTCTGTGTTTACTAGTACTATACACTCAACTCAATACTAGTAAATTTACATGAAAGGAGATAAGGTTATTTTTTTAGTAACTGAATTTTTTGTTAACTATATATATTTAGTGTTAACGTGTAATACTCGATTAAGCACGAACTCGAAGCTCTCCTATGGACCATGACCTTTTTTTCAGTGACCCAGCTTTATTACGGAGCTCACAGAAATTTTAAAGTTTAGCTAAGAGTCGTTTCTCTTCGTTCTCGATTATACATATTCCACGTGAAGCAAACTATAAGGTGGCCCACTTGACATGTCTCGCTAGATCTTATGTTAGGTTTCTTTGTTTTTTCTATTGTTCTATTCAAGCTAAAAATTTCAATCTGCATAAAGCATATGTAAATGAACTAACAGTTCACTGTCTATTTCTTTGTTCTCTTCCAGCTGCTCTTTTGTTTCTGTTGTGTCGGTGCCTTAATTTCAACTTTCCTTTTTTTTGTTTTCACATTCAACATTTCCTGTAAAAGTATAATACTCTGTAATCTTTGCTTGTAGCTTAAGCTACTAAAACTTTTGTCCCCATCTTTCTGCTACCAGATTCAGTTCATCTATATTTCCTCTTTAAACCATACTTAAGCTCTTCTCTTAATGCTAATCATTCGGATTTGATCTTTCGTACAGTTGTCTTTTGCATACACACGTGTCTGAAAATATGGGTTTAAATGATTTCTTCCCATTTTTCCTGGGAATTTAATGTTCCAAGTTGATATTCTTGTGGCTTATATGGTTTCTAGTCACGGTTCAAGATATCAAAAATACCTGTAAAGTTTTAAAATTTCTCGTGCTTTCATTGATAAAGAAAGAACCAATGGGTTTTGGTAACTCAAGATCTGTGAGGTTAGAACTTGTTGAACTCTGTTTTTGTTTTTGTTCATACTCTTTAATCAAATATATATATATATATATATATATATATATATATATTTAATGTTGTAGATTTCAAGAAGATCAAGAAGTTGTTCATGGAGGAGAATCTGGAGCTAAGCTCAAGTTCAATATCAATGGAACTCAAATCCCATCTAAAACAAATGTGAAGATGTTAAGTAAAGGCAAGTCTTTAAAAGCTAAAGTACTCTCAAGAGTGTTCTCTGAAGATCTTGAAAGAGTAAAAACCAAAATACTCGATCCTCGTGGACAAACAATAAGAAGATGGAACAAGATTTTTCTCATAGCATGTTTGGTTTCTCTATTCGTCGACCCTTTGTTTTTTTTCTTATCGGTCATGAGAAATGAAGCATGTATCACCATTGGTACAAGACTTGAAGTGGTTCTCACACTTATTAGATCTTTGGCTGATGCTTTTTACATAGCTCAGATTCTTATACGTTTTAGAACTGCTTATATCGCACCTCCTTCTCGTGTATTTGGTAGAGGAGAGCTTGTGATTGATTCCACTAAGATTGCTTGGAGATATCTTCATAAAAGCTTTTGGATTCATCTTGTTGCTGCTTTACCTTTACCTCAGGTTTATATATGATCCATATCCTCAAGCTTCAGTGATTCGTATGATTCAATTCTTGATTTGAATCTTGTTTTGTTACATTCTCAGGTGTTGATTTGGATTATAATCCCAAATCTAAGAGGCTCACCAATGACAAACACCAAGAATGTTCTTAGATTCATCATCATTTTCCAGTATATTCCAAGGATGTTTCTTAAATTCCCTCTATCTCGCCAGATCATTAAAGCCACTGGTGTTGTTACAGAGACAGCTTGGGCAGGAGCTGCCTATAACCTTATGCTATATATGCTAGCAAGCCATGTAAGCTCATCAACTCTTAGCTATAAGTCCACAGTATCTAGCCTAGGACTGAACATAGCAGATTAGTGCTGTTGTGAGTTGGTTTAGAAAGCAGATTAGAGCCTCTCATTAACCAAATCATTCTTGTTTCCAGGTTTTAGGAGCTTGTTGGTATTTACTTGCAGTAGAGAGGCAAGAGGCTTGTTGGAGACATGCTTGTAACATTGAGAAACCGATTTGTCAATACAGATTCTTTGAGTGCAGAACACTAGAAGTTCCACAAAGGAACTCTTGGTTTGAATTAAGCAATATAACAAAAATATGTGACCCGCGAAGGAAGTTATACGAGTTTGATATATACGGAGATGCAGTAACTTCAATGTTACTTTATCAAAGTTCTTAAACAAGTACTTCTACTGTCTTTGGTGGGGCTTGAAAAACCTAAGTTCTTTGGGACAAAATCTCTCTACAAGCACTTATGCTGGCGAAATCCTCTTTGCTATCATCATTGCGACTCTCGGTCTAGTTCTCTTTGCATTGCTTATTGGAAATATGCAAACATATCTACAGTCGAAAACAGTGAGACTTGAAGAATGGAGGATAAGAAGAACAGATACAGAACAATGGATGCACCATAGACAACTTCCACCAGAGCTAAGACAAGCCGTGAGAAAATATGATCAATACAAATGGTTAGCCACAAGAGGAGTTGATGAAGAAGTTTTATTGATAAGTCTTCCTCTTGATCTTCGAAGAGACATCAAACGCCATCTCTGTTTCGATCTTGTTCGCCGTGTAAGCCTTTCTCTTTCTTTCTTGATCTTCTTGATTGATTCTTGATCAATTCTTGATTCTCAAATCTTGTTCTAAGAGTTCTTTAAAACAGGTACCATTGTTTGATCAAATGGATGAGCGAATGCTTGATGCGATTTGCAAGAGACTAAAGCCAGCATTGTGTACAGAAGGAACGTTTCTTGCAAGAGAAGGCGACCCGGTTAATGAAATGCTCTTCATCATTAGAGGTCATTTAGATTCTTACACAACCAATGGAGGCAGAACTGGATTTTTCAACTCATGTCTCATAGGACCAGGCGATTTCTGCGGGGAAGAGTTGCTTACATGGGCACTAGATCCTCGTCCCGTTTTGATCTTACCTTCTTCCACACGTACCGTTAAAGCCATTTGTGAAGTTGAAGCTTTTGCATTGAAAGCTGAAGATTTACAATTTGTGGCTTCACAGTTTAGAAGATTACATACTAAGCAACTGAGACATAAGTTTCGGTTTTACTCACATCAATGGAGGACTTGGGCGGCTTGTTTTGTTCAAGCTGCTTGGAGAAGGTACAAGAAGAGGAAGTACAAGAATGAGCTGAGGGCAAAAGAGGAATTTCATTGTAGGTTTGAGGCTGCCACGGTTAGGCTAACCGTAAACGGTGAGAAGTTTATGCGTAGTGAATCGGATTCTCGTATGATGAGTTCGATTCAGAAACCGGTTGAACCGGATTTTTCTAGTGAATGAGATTGGGATACGATTTAATAACTATTTTTTGTAGCTCGTTATTTCCTATGTATTATAGGATGAAACAGAGAGGATGTTGAAAACAAAATAATGAGGTGTAATTATGAGAGGGTTTTATTTTTATTTTCATGAATTTTAAATAAAATAAAAAAGCATTGATATGAATCTGCAATGAAAATCTTTACAATTTAATTAATTTCCAAAATAAAAATACTTTAATAATTTTTCAAATTTTTTAATAACCAATCAAATTGAATTAAGAAGATTTGATATCCAAACATATAGTAATAATAAATTTATAATCAATTTATTTCACCTCTCATCTTTGTTTGATTATATTTTATGAAACACTTAAATTATCAAATCATACATATTAACAAAAAATAGATTTTTTCTTTTTTGGCATATGCTATGATTTTAGTTTTTTTTAAGGATATAAATTGTGCAACCTATAAAATAATCACAAATTCAAATAAAAATATGTTTAAACAATTACATATGTTATTTTTAATCATACTCCCACTGTTAAGAAATAAATGTCATTTAACAGATTTGAAAAAAATTAAGAAATTGATTAAATCCTACCCCTTATTAATGGGTGTGATTGGTAAGTACTGTAGTAAGTGAGAGTAATTAAAATAAGATGAATTGAGAGTAAAAATAAAAGAGAGAGAAAATGACAAATGAGAGTAACTTGGCGTAATTTGTTACGCTGGTATTCAGGGGTTTTCGACCCCTACAATTTTCAAAATGTGTTTCCTATCTGAATAATCATGCAGTGCCAATATAGATCCAAACACTTTAAAAATTTAAATTTCAAATCTTAACTTTCTAAATGGTGCATAATTCAAACTCGTTGTTAATGGAGTTTAGTCAAACGTAACGGTTGCTGAGTCAGCTGATTTGTGTCTGGTGATCAAATATGGAAGTGCTTCCAAGACCAAAACCATTTCAGTTGAACTTTGGAAGCTTTAAGGATGATCGAATCTTCATCGTTGAGAAAGATAGTGATTATGCTGAGATTTGTTCCAAATCCAGTTTCGTAGAGGACAATTTTCTTCAGCAAAACATAAAGAATATGCGCAAAGAGCTTGGGCAAGATAAACACACATAAACATCCAGAGAATCAAGAAACTGCACACGATAACGAAAACCCACTCCATCATGTTGGACTTGGAAGATTTGGGTGATTTGGGGTTTTAGGTTTTCAAGACCAGAGAATCCCACTGCTTACTTCCAGTGTGTTCTTCACTCGCCAGTCACCACCATCAGCCTGAGTCTAGGAGGTCAAAATTTTGATTTTAGGTTTTGATCGACGATTTTGTTCTAAAAGGAGCTCAAAAGGGTTTTAGGTTTCCGACAAAGAGTAAATGAATCTCGTTTGAAGAAACTTTGTCTTCACCGTCTAAAAGAAACTCAAAAAGGGTTTTAGGTTTCCGACAAAGAGTACATGAATCTCGTTGGAAGAAACTTTGTCTTAATCGTCTAACACTCTAGCCCAGTCTAACACTTTGGCTCTGATACCATATCCAGTCCCACAAACTTCACTCTTCATATGTCCAAGCCTGAGCGTGATGGGTGTATTAAATGTCCCACATCTGTTGGATTTGTGATTATTGGGCAATATATAAGTACATGTGGCAATCCTTCACTTTTGAGCTAGTTTTGGGGTGTGAGTTAGACTTCTTACTAGTATGGTATCAGAGTCCGATCACACTATGCCCAATCCGTTCCATAATCGACCTGATCCAAAAAGTTTGGCTCGCCGATCCATGCTCGAACATACCGAAATCAATGACTATAAGTGTCATCATCTTAAAGGGATGTATTAGGGATAAATGTCCCACATCAAATATAGATAGAAATATTAAGTGGTAAATGATATATATCTCTTCATTGCCAATTAATTTTGAATTAGAAACTTATAGTCTAATATTATTATCTTTACATCCAATTTTTCCTGATCAATCTATTCGTGTTCATTCAACAAAAGATTTTACATTATTTTATTTTCACGATTTTTAATCACCACAAAGGGATCTTGACATCCACATTTTTCGTCTTTTTATCCTTTTTTTCTCTTTGGGTGAGTGATTACTGAGGTGTTTAAGATCAATTTGATTTCTAACCAAATTTAAAACAATAAAAAAATTGTATTGTGTATAGCCTATATGTGTATCGTTCTTCATCTAAAAATTCTCAAGTTCATGCAGATAATATTTTATCCAACATGCAATGTATTAATATTTATTAGATCATCATAAAACAAAAACAAAAAATCAGATAAACAAAATTTTGGTTTTATGACGACAGCAAAAGATAAGTTACACTATTTTTTTTTTTTAGTAGACTCTCGTTTTCTAACCATATAATCCGCAACGGATTTATGACATCACGCGATTATGTCGGACGTAATTTATAGGCTGGTAATACAAAAAATTAACACAATAATCATCTCATTATGCAATACTAAATTCACAAATTAATCACCAAAATCTGAAAATGACAAATCTTTATTGATAAAAACCAATAAAAATATAAAATTTGTAGAAAAAGAAAATCAAATCGTCAGCCACCTCCTGAACTCCGCCAGATCTGTAGTAGCCACAGTAGGCCTGGGCACGGGTACTCGTTACCCGCCCGACCCGCTTGACCCGCTCGACCCGCCCCGTACTCGGCCCGTAAAATCGGGTACCCGACTCGTCCAAGCCAAGTATCAAGGTGAGTTAACCAACTACTTGCAAGTAACGGGACAAGTCCAAGCCGAAATTTTTTTTTGACTACTTGTCCCGTTACCCGGCTTGTTCCCGTTATCCGGTTTGTTACCCGTTACCCGGTTTGCTACAGCCTACATCTATTCATAATTTCATATGTTTAAGCATTTTTATGGGCCATTTTTAACCTTAAAATTTTCTATCCTAAACTTAAGCCCATTTGGCCCAATTTTTTTTTGAAACCTAAAAGCCTAAAGCAGTGGCAATCTCCATCGCCTACCTCAGTCTCTGTCTCTATTCCCAAACGCAAACCCTCGATCTAGATTGAAAAAATCACCTCACTTCATCGCCTCTCACATCTCACTCGATCTCTTGTTGTTTTCTTCTTCCTGTTCGATCTCTTGTTCTTCTTCGCCGTTGACGGTAAGTCGATGACTTTTTATGCTTCTGCTTCGCCAATGTTGTTCGGGAGTCCTCTCTTTCTTGTTTCTGCTTTCTGGATTTGTATTTCGAATCATGGATCTTAGTGTTCTTAAAGATGAAGTTAGTGATGCTTAGGTTGTTTCCAAGTGAGAGGCCTTGTGTTAAAAACCAACGCTTTTGATTATAGCTTTGAATGGGTTGTTTTAACGAGTTCTAGTTTCTAGAAAACGATTTCACGGAAACTGTATTGTTATTTTTTAAAAAATCAAACATAAGATATATTTTGATGTTGGATCTTGTCAAGATGTTGATATTAAAATGATTTTGATATGTTGCTTATTAAAATTGTATTGTTGTTTGTTTGATCGGAATCTATGATGGTTTATTTCAGCTTGTTGTTTGTTCTTGCTGAAGCTGTAGTGATTTAAGTTTATTTATGTTTGCACTGTCTAATTTGTGGTCTGCAGTAGCTATCATTCTCTATCCCATAGAATCTGTCTTGTGTTATTTTCTCTTCCTTTCCTTCGTTTTCTCAGCTGATTCTTCTTGAAGATTCCAGAAGAGGTTTTAGCAATTGATGATCCCGTTAGCTTAGATTTGTTTTTTTTGTGTAGATGGAAGATGAACCAGAGAAGACAGAAAGACAGGCAGAGGATGGTGGTGAAACTCGAGCTGATGATCCAACCATAGAATCTGTTGAATCTAAGGTAACTCCTCGACAAAGATCATCTACTTGGGAACATTTTAAGAAAACTGAGGATAATAGCAAAGGAAAATGTAACCATTGTGGTGCAGTAGTTACTATTAGATCACGAAGTGGTGTGAACACTAGTACAATGCTGAAACATATGAATAGATGTAAAAAACTTCATCCTGAACTTGAAGATGACATTGTTGCTGGTAAAAGATTTAAGCAAGCTACCTTAATGAATCAGTCTAAGAAAACTGAATGTGTTGCCTCATACTTAAAATATGATAAAGATGATTGCCGAAAATCTCTAGTAAGGATGATTATTAAGGATGAGTTGCCTTTTAGGATTGTGGAAAAGGAAGGGTTTAGAGAATTTATCTACACTCTTCAGCCTCGATTTGAAATCCCTTCTCGTAGGACAATCACTAGAGATTGTTTCAGCTTATTTCTTGAAGAAAAGAAAAAACTGAAAATGTTCTTTGAGAAACACAAAGGGAGTGTTTCTCTTACAACAGATACTTGGACATCTGTTCAGAACATTAATTATATGTGTCTAACAGCACATTTCATCGATGAAAATTGGAATCTACAAAAAAAAATTCTAAATTTTTGTCAGATTCTTAGTCACAAAGGTGAAGTGATTGGGAAAATGATTGAGAGATGTTTGGTGTCTTGGGGAATTAGCAGGATTTTTACAATCACAGTTGATAATGCTAGTTCAAATGATGTAGGACTAAGGTTCTTAAGAAGAAGACTTCAGTCATGGGGAACTAGTGTACTCAATGGAGAATTTCTTCATATGAGATGTGGTGCTCATATCTTAAATCTGGTTGTAAAAGATGGATTAGAAGAAAACAAAGCCTCTATCAGCCGAATTCGTTGTGCTGTTAGGTATGTTAGGTCATCTCCGGCTAGGTTAAACAAGTTAAAAGAGTGTCTTAGTCACCTAAAACTTGGTTCTACGGTTGGTTTATGTCTTGATGTTGAGACTAGATGGAATTCTACTTACTTGATGTTAGAATCTGCTTTAAAACAGAAAAAAGCTTTTGATATGCTTGAGTTAGAGGATGAGAAGTACTTGGTTGAGCTTGGTAAATTAGATGGTGTGCCTACTGAATAAGATTGGGAGTATGCCAAGACTTATTTGCCCATTCTGAAGTTTTTTTATGATGCTACTTTGAAAGTTTCAGCAACTAAACATGTTACTGGAAATTCTTATTTGAAAGAGGTTTTTGGAGTTGGTTTAATGATTAGGAAGATGAGTTTAAACAAGACTGATCCAAATCAAAAGGCAATGGCTACTAAGATGAAAGCTAAGTTTGATAAATATTGGGGAGATGTTGATAATATGAACTTAGTTATTTTTGTTGCTTGTGTGATGGATCCTCGGTATAAAATGAAGTATGTGACCTGGTTAATCCGAGAAAGTTATGGTTCTGGATCTGATAGCATAGCTGAAACTTTGATTTTCAAAGTAACTAAGGTTGTAGAGAAGATGTTTGACTACTACAATGATAAATTTGGTAGTTCAAAAGAAACAAGTGATGCTGAAGTATTCAGCTCTTCTCAAGTAAATGCAGTTGAAATTTATGACTTGGATTCATTGATTGAACAACATGAAACAAGCGAAGAAAACTACGTGTATCAATCAGAGTTAGAGAGTTATTTGGCTGAAAGTTGTGTTTCTAGACTAGATCCAAACTTTGATGTTTTACTTTGGTGGAAGAAGGTCGGATCAAAGTATAGGATTCTTTCTCTAATGGCTAAAGATTTGCTGGCTATACCAGTTTCCTCTGTTGCTTCTGAGTCTGCCTTCTCCACAAGTGGTCGTGTTATTGATCCATATCGTAGTTCTCTCACTCCAAGAACTGTTGAAGCTTTAATTTGTGCTCAAGATTGGATTAGAAGTGACTATGAACAAATTTCTTTGGAGGACCAGTTCAGCCAACTTGAAATTTTAGAAGATGGTATGTTATCTCACTTGAAATTATAGTTTTTTTATAAGCTAGACACTTATAATTCTAACTTGTGTTCTTTTGATAGAGTTTACAAATTCAAATGATTATGGAACATTGGTGAAAGGAGTTAGCTTAACTATGGAGGAAGAAGAGTGAAAGGTAAAGTTATAATTTCTATGTTTAATACTTGTTAGTTGTTAGTTTTATATGTTGTTATAATCTGATTATGGTTTCGTTTATGAGTTAGTATATGATTGTTATAATCTGATTATAGTTTAAATTGTCTTTGATATGTTGTTAATATTGTGTTTCCCTTTGGAATATCACTTGGGACAATCATATTCACATTTTCTGATTTTAATTAGTCTGTCCCTAATGATCATAACAGTTAGGGTTTTCTTTTTCTTGGATTGGTTTATGATCTCTGTTTGGCTATGCTTGTTGTTCGTTAGGAAGACTGAAGGTTTTTTGGCGATGGGAAGAGGAAGATTGAAGGTTTTTGTTAGGTTCTGTATTATGATTATGACTTGTAAATTTGTAATGCTTTAGCTAAGATTTTAAACGTGTATTGTAAGTTGTGTGATGTACTTGATCTTTTTTTAAGTTTTAAAATGTTAAGTAACATAAAGATAAACAAGTACTTGTAGCAAGTACTTGAAAGCGGGTACTTGCAATTTCAAGTACTTGGATAAACGGGTACTTGAAAACGGGTAACAAGTAGCGGGTCAAGTAACCCGCAAGTATTAAAATTTTGGCGGGTACTTGAAAAAACGGGTACTTGATGTTTCAAGTACCAAGTACGGGTCAAAAAAAAAATTACCCGTCCGGGACAAGGCAAGTAACAAGTATTGCTAAAACACCCGGTACCCGGCTCGTGCCCAGGCCTAAGCCACAGTATCTCCGTTGATCACCGTCAATTTGTACACCGCGTAATCACAAGAATAAACCATAGAATTCATGTTAGGGTTTGACTCGGAGTAACTCGTCGAGACTCATAAAACTGAAATCCCTTGGAGAAAGCATTAAATAGAAATTAATTAAATTCCAGAGAGAAATCAATTGGAAGTTTGATGATTATACCTTCGTAATGCTTGAATTTTTTTTCCATCCCACAACCTTGTGTAGAATCTCTTGATAACTCAGGCGATTGTTCCTTTAGGCAGACTCGGTCTCGGTGAGTCTCTTAATAACTCAGGCGAATAAACAAGCTGAGAAAGTCGGCACAGCCTATGCCATCGAAGACGCAGTCAGAGACGGCTTCGAGGAACAGAGCACCTTGTCCACGAAAATTATCCGATCTAGACCTCCACCACCGCTGGGTCTCACAGACATGGCCAGAAGAGGAAGTAAGGAACGAGCGGTGGCGGATTTGAGTCAACCTGAAAGATAATAATCCGAGGAGGTCTTCGTAGGTGGAATCAAATCCTGGAAGGTTTCAAATGCTGGAGTAACCTTCCAGGATTTTCAAGTTGCTGGAATGACCTCCACTTTTTACCTTTTTTGTTTTGATTTTTTTTTAATCTTAAAATTGAGTAAAAGACCAATTTAATTGATGAATGTTGTGTTTATTACAAAAAACCCACCCTTCCCTCTATCCCACTCTCCTCACTCGCCTCTCTCCTCACTCGCTCTCACAGACATTCCCACTCCTCCCCACTCCCAGCGAAACCGACGGAAATCAAAACAACAAAATCCAACTCAATCTCTTCATATTTTGTAAGTTTCGGTTACTTTCATCTCAAAATCAAAATCAATCTCTTCATATTTCTTCTCTTCTTCCGTTTCTTCTTCTTCTTCGGTTTCTTCTTCTTCTTCGTGTTCGGTTTCTTCTTCTTCTTCTTGACGCGTATCTGTTGGTTTTTGGTTAAACTGAAGGTAAACTAAGGTTAACTTGTTCAATTAAAAACTACAGAAACTTGAATTTGGGTTTAGAGATTAGTATATGTTTGGTTAGGGATTCGTTGAAGCGGAATTTAGGAATTTATGGTTTCGATTTAGGGTTACAACTCTTCAATTTAGGGATTTGTTATCTTCAATTTAGGTTTAAAAGTCTTCAAATCTCTGTGTATGTATGAATTGTATTGATATATTCGGATGTTTTGCAGATTTAGGATCGATTTAAAGAGTGAAGACGATGGTGAGGACGAGAAATACAAAGGTTGAAGGTCCTAAAGATCCAGTAGATGGAGTAGAGTTGGTAAACACAACCGAACGTGGAAATAGTTCCCGTTTGAAGAAAAAAAAGAAATCGAGGGAAAACAAAAAGCAAAGGGTAAGAAGATTTTTTGAATTTTTTGATTACGATTAGTAATTAAGAATCGGTTTAACATGTAATTAAACTAGTTTAACATGTTTTTATATCGTTTCTCTTGCACCATTCTCAAGAAGTAGGCCAATCGGGTACATATAGTGGTGGTGCTGAGGAAGAAATAGTAAGTAGTAGAGTTAAAATAGAGTTAAACTTGCAGCCTTTTTAACATGTTTATATATCTTTTTCCTTGCAGCCTTCTCGTGACGTTGGCCCATCGACTATAGGTGTTGAGGGAGAAATGGTAAGTACTACTACTAAATGTTAAACTAGAGTTAAACTTACGGTAAAATAAGGTTAAAAAACTGTTAAACTAGAGCTAAAGTTAAACACGCGTTAAACTCAAGTTAAACTAGAGATAAACTATCGTTAAAGTACTGTTAAAGTGTCGTTCAAATACTTATTATACTGTTTTGAATGTAGGTACCTGTACAGCCTGTGGGGTTCTTCTTTGAGCCTAGCCAATTGGCAAAGTTTCCGAAGATTGGTACACGGTGTGATCCACATCGGTTGGTCGAATACATAAGGATGCTTGACGGAAATGTGCTGAGGTGGTTCCTGAGACATCCCCAGTTTAAGCACATCTTCCATATGTATACGGAGAATAACCGGAAGGTCATGGGTGCTTGGAGCTTCATCCAAAGGTTGGCGAAGACGGAGAAGCCACAACAAATGTGGTTTGTTGTAAACGGAGTCCCTATAAGGTACGGTCTTAGTGAACATGGACTTCTCTGCGGATTTTACTGCCACCAATACCCAAAGAACTATCAAAATTTTGGGGGGAAGCGACTTGTCAGTAAATATTTCGGGAAGGATGCTCAGCCTTGGGTGGAGCATGTGGAAACTAAGCTGCCCTCGATGAGTCCTTCAGAAGATATAGTGAAGATGGCTGTTTTGTGGTTTCTTGCCATAGTGATTAAGGGTAAAACGAAGGTCGCATGACCAATAGATTTGTTTCTTCTAAGGATCGTTGATGATTTACCCAAATGTGAGACTTTTCCATGGGGACGTTTCACATTTGAGGATTGTGAAACCCAGATTCTGAATATCTGTAAGCGGATGAAGGGTATTGTCAGGCCAAGTACGACATTGCCAGGATTTATATTGCCAATTGAGGTACATTTAAATTTTTTAAACTAGTTAAAATATATGTTAAACTATATGTTAAACAACGTGTTAAACTACGTGTTAAACTATGTGTTATGTACAGCTACTCCCATTTGAAGCCATTCCTAATTTGAAGATGCATTTTAGAGAGAAAATCCCATGCGAAGACCAATGCCCTAGGATGTGCAAGGGAAGATTCAAGGATTTTAGCACAAAGGGTTTCGGGTTGGGAGATATCTACAAAGGTCTCAGGAATTCCACGGTTAGCTTAATTTTAATTTTACTAGAGTTTAACTTTAATTTAACTAGAGTTTAACTTTAATTTAACTAGAGTGTAACTTGAGTTTAACATGTGTTGTTGAACTAGAGTTTAACTACAGTTTAAGTAGAGTTTAACTACAGTTTAACTATATGTCACAGGAAATTTCAAGCATCTTGGTGGCTAAAGGTGAGGAGCGGGATCTGATGGCGGAAATCATGGGTGAGGAGGATGATTTAAAGTATGACATGGTAGTTGATGGTTGGACGACCATTCTAGCGAATGGTGAGACTATATTATGGACGGATCTCTTAGAAAGAGATCTGGCTCATAGAAACCATCCTACTCTTGCTACTGCGAATATTGATTCTGATGATGCTCCTCCTGCTATTAACGCTTAAGTCCCACCCCCCGGCCTTCAGGAATCTATTACGGAAATGGCCAAGGCAATGATGGAAGGGTTCAAAACCCTTAATGGTAAGGTTGGTGAACTGAATGATAAGGTTGGTGGTTTAACAAGTAGGCTTGAAAACCTAGAGAAATCCAAGAGTGGTGAACCATCTTTTGTGGAGCAAGAGTTTCACAACGAGAGTCCTGGAAGATGTAAGTTAAATTTTTCAAATAATCTGAATTTGTTTATCTAGTTTAACTGTTGATGAGAGTATGGCTAATTATAATCTGAATTATAATCTGAAAGTTATGGAGATGGGTGATGATGGTGATGAAGAGGAGGAAGAGGATAAGGTGGAGGAGGTAGAGGTGAATAAGGAAGAGGAGGAGGAGGAGGAGAAGGAGAAGGAGGAGGAGGAGGAGGATAAGGAGAAAGAGGAAGAAGAGGACGATGATGAGGATGATGAGGGTAAGGAGGTGGAGGAGGTAGAGGTGGGTAAGGAAGAGGAGGAGGAGGAGGAGAAGGAGAAGGAGGAAGAAGAGGAGGATGATGAGGGTAAGGAGGTGGAGGAGGAGGAGGAGAAGGAGAAGGAGGAGGCGGAAGCCACTGTTGTGCCCGAGATAATGGACCATGACGATTCCACTCCTCATGGTCCAGTAGGTTATACAGATTGGTCTTATTTTAGCGGCTCAAGTGCAAATGCTTTTGCAACTGCTGGTGCTACCGTCCATAGACTTCATGAAGATGGTAAGCTAGTTTAACTTCTGTTTTGTATAAGGTTGAACCTAGTCATTTTAATTTATTTTACCTTCATTTCAACTATTTGTGTAGTAGTAGATCCTCAAACTGCCATGGTTATTTGGATTCCTCCTCATGACGTGTTTACGTCCAATCCTCCTAAGAATAAGGATGAAGGTTTAGGCAAGAAGAGGAAACGAAATCAGTCCAAACACCTGAGCACTCCGTACACTGGGGAAAAAGGAGGTCGAGGAGGTAGAGGTGGAAGAGGAGGAAGAGGAGGAAGAGGCGGGAGGGCTAGCAAGAAACAAAAGGCATAAGTGTTTTTATTGCTTCGCTTTTTCAATTTAACGATGTTGTTTTTTAACTGTAGTTTAACTATAGTTTAACAATGTTATTACATCTTATATTTTCATATATTTAACTGCGCCGTCATTCTAAAAAAAAACTGCGCCGTCATTCCAAAAATAAACAGCGCCGTCATTCCAAAAATAGACAGCGCCGTAATTCCATTTAATTGTTTCATATAGTTTAACTGCCTATTATAACTAGTTTTCAAGTTTAACAATTTTATACATAGTTTAACTTTCATGCTGAAACCATAAAACCTAGTTTAACCTTATTTAAAGTGAGTTTCTCTAGTTTACCGTACTACATTAGTATTTAAACACACGTTTAAAATCGTCTTATGATGCTATGTATATTAAATAGAAGTTATATTTTATTTTTATATTGCTATGAGAGTAATAGCTAAGTAATATACATTGTATATGGTTTTTACCGAGACATGAAGGTCAACATGCATAATATATCATTTATTTTAAAAATTTATTTTTACCACGCTTAACGATATGTGGCAATTACCTAAGCTTAACCATATGTGGCAATTAACTAAGCTTAACCATATGTGCCAATTATTTTTTGGTAAACTGTTAAGAATATGAACGTGTTTAACAGTAGTTTAACTGTAGTTGAACACTAGTTTAACTTCAGTTTAACAGCAGTTTAACAGCAGTTTAACTTGGTAATAATAAATTTGATATAGTTTACTTGATTTAAGAAGATATACGTGATATATCAAATACACATCCACCAACAACAAAAACAACCACAAGTCTTATTGCAACAAATTAAAATAAATAAATTAAGTGGACATATTAAAGTAACCTCCAAGTCCTCGGGATCTCTGTCTTCCTCGGTGTTCCCCAACTGACGGAAACCTAGCCTCTTGAGTTCTTCCTTTTTTTTTGGGTAATCTGGAGGGAGAACGCATCTATCAGAAATATGAGTTGGCACTTCCCACGCAGATGTATTCGGTACAGGATAAATGGTCTTAAAGTATGCCGACACCCAATTCTCAGAAAAATAATAACGTGAGCAACACTCGTGTAGATCGACCTCTGACGTTTTTGCATAAAACATAGTTGCAGCAATCGCATGTTCACACAGATATTTGTCTATATCATAACGCCTACAACTACAACTTTTGCTTCTCAGATCAACTATTTGACGTTTGCCATCTTCTCCAATCATCGTGTATTCGAGCATAAAACTGTTTAGCTCAGTTACTGCTAGCTTCTTTGCAATCTCACATCTCGTGTGCAATAACTTATACACAGACGGTACTAGTTTTTGTGTAGGTGGTACCTCCGCGGCAGCCTTCCTATGCTTGTTGGACCATTTACAAATCTTGGCAATAATCGAATCAAACAATGGTAGCAACGAGTATTTTCTTTGATCTTTGAACACACCATTGATACTTTCAACAAAATTGGTGGTGCATATGTTGTATCTTTCTCCTGGAAAATAGCATCTTGCCCACTTACAATCGTCAACACTTTCATCTAGATACTCAGCACATTTAGGATGCCTTATCCTAAATTCATGATAAACTCAGAGGAACTCAACCTCTGTGTAAATCCGACCACGTTCTCTAAACTGGGCTGCAACTTCTTTTTTGTTAACGCCATAAGCACGTGATTTCACATTCTGAGACATATGCCACAAACAATATCCATGCTTAGCATTGGGATACACTTCCCCTACAGTTTTTATGATACTTTTATTTCTGTCAGAAACGAACACAAGCTCAGGGTGATCTGACACAACTGTTTTCAACGTTTGGAGAAACCATCTCCAACTTGCATCGTTTTCACTGTCTACTACAGCAAAAGCAAGAGGATAATTGTGATGCTCTGGATCTTGAGCAGTTGCAACAATAAGAACTCCACCATATACAGTCTTAAGAAAAGTCCCATCCACAATGATAACTTTCCGCATTACTTGAAATCCTTCTATACTAGCACCTAATGCGAAGAAAACATACTTAAACTTGTTTCCTTCACCACCTTCCAGTCGTGTTAACGTACCGTGATTCATCTTCTCCAACATGTGCAAATAAGAAGGCAACATTTTATAGCAATCTTCTGGGCTGCCGCGCAAGTCAGCTACTGCTAGTTTTTTCCCTCTCAAAGCAGTATTATATGAGACCTCACAACTTAGCCTTCTTTGCACTAAACCAATCAACATTTTTGGGGTTGGAGTTTCATATTCATCCAGATAATCCTTATGCACAATTGATGCAACTAATCGCGGTGTTCCCTTTTTTTTAATGTTACTTGTACTCGTAGTTAGCCGAGAGTATGTATGCATCTTGTTGTATGTTCTAACAGACCAACGATCTGAACCCTTTTCTGTCGCAACTCGTACTGACATTTGCAACCAATACCTCGACATTTATACACTAACAACTTACGTGTTGACTTGATCGTAGTGACCTCGAAGCAATGCTTATGTACAGCTCTATCAACTAAATCTTGGACTTCGCGCTTACTATCAAATTCTTGTTTTACCCTCATATCAATGCCATCATCCCATTCAACCTCTACAACATCCACAACCTCATCTGGTTCTACAACAGGTGAACCTTGATAATTATCGACACCCGGATAAGCAATTGTGCCTCAATATTCATCGACATCCAAATCACCTTGTGTACCTTCACAATCATCTACACCCAATTCATTGTTTCCATTATCTGGATTACAAAGAACAATATCCCATCCAGCAAAAGATTCTGATGATTCTCCAATTTCTGGAAAACAACCAACTCTATCTACATTATCTCCAGCATCATTCCTAACCTCGTCACAAATTCCCATAACTCTATTTGATTTACCAGACGTTATCTCTTGTCTTGAAGCTTGTGAACTTTTCCGGGTTTGTTCAACACCTTCCACTACCTCCACGTGCAAAACAACTTACTCTTTATTTTCACATAACCATATGTATCCCAAGACATCATTTTCATCGTATATATAAGATACTCTCTGCAATACTCCATGAATGTAATTTAATTTTAACCTCGTCGCTTCATCTACATTCATTTTTCTACGTATTTTCTCAACCAACGATGAGTAATTCAATTCCTCCGCACTACCATATGTAAATAAAGAATATATTTCAAATTCTTTTGGATTCCATTTAACAACATCTCCCCTATGTGAATAATGTCCACCATAATCGAAATAAATGAGAGTCATTGTCCCCTGTAAACAAATAATAAAAAACATCAGTGTATAATGTGTATAGTTTAACTTCAGTTTTACTTAGTTTAACTACAACATAACTTAGTTTAACTTAGTTTAACTCCTGCAACATAGTTTAACTTAGTTTAACACTGTCATTTAACTTCAGTTTAATTAGGTTTAACTCCTGCTACATGTTTTAACTTAGTTTAACCCTGTAAAATAGTTTAACTTTAGTTTATCTGAGTTTAACTTTCGAACTTACTTTACCAACAGTAACTGCGATTCTACCCAGATCCACTCGTCGAATTCCAAACCAAGATTTGACAATGGCTCTAATCCAAACTCAAATTTAAACTATTACTCATATATAACGCTTACATTGAAGAGATTAAAACTCATAATCAACATATTGAAGAGATCAAAATCTCACCTCTTTGATAATGGCGGAAGGAGTTTAAGGATTTCTGAGAAGAGGAAGGAGTTTCGGAGCTGGATGACCGGAGAATAGAAAAAGAGATCGCCGGTGACGGAGGAGGATCATCGGAGAAGATGCAGGAATCGGAGCTGATTTTTCTTTGTTTCGTTCTTCAGTTCAGCTTTTGGTCCGTCGGGAAGATGATGAAGACGACGATGACATGGACATCTGATTTTTTAAATTTCAATTTAATTTTCAATTGAATCAAAGTTAAAATGGGAATATCATATTTCTGGGTTAAATGAAGGTTATACAGATTACATAGAGGTTATGCAGCTTCCTTTTTTTCAAAAAGGTTAGTTCAGCATTTGGTCCTCGTAGGTGAATCAGACAAAAAGCTGAAACTCTAAATCGAGAGAGACAGATCTAATTGCTACCTAAGCATCATTTACTCCTTTTTAGTTTTTACAATTGATTTCGTAAATACAAATTGTTTTTCAAAAATTAAATATATAAGTAAATAAAGTTTTTTTTATTATATAAATTAGTTTTGTTTTAAAGAAATTAAAGTGTTAATAAAGTGTTTTTAAAACGATGTTGTTTTAATGCCACATCATCATACACGAATCAGCTGAGTCAACAACCGTTACGATTGACTAACCTCCGTTAACGACGAGTCGGAATTATGCACGATTTAGAAAGTTGAGGTTTGAAATTTAAAATTTTAAAATGTTTGGAGCTATATCGGCACTGCATGATTATTCAGATAGGAAAACGTACTTTGAAAATTGTACGGATCGAAAATGACCCTTTTCCCCTGGTATTTAGTGAAGTAAACTTTTACTCTACTTTTTGGCTTTGATTTATTTTTGTGGGCTGATTTTCTTTTCATCTCTTGTCAGCTGATTGGTGCATTATAAGCTGAACTAAGAGTAATTATTTTTCACTATTTGTACTCTAACATGCTATACCAATCACACCCACTATATTCTATAATTTTTTTTACTTTATTGGTCAATGAATTAAAACTGTAGAGATAAAACTATTATTTTTATTAAATATTTGCTTTAAAAATATAAAACGACATTTAATTTAAAACAAAAAATAAATCTCAAAACAAAACTTAATTCTAAACGGAGGGGGTATTATATAAGAAGAATGACATTATTTTAATAATAATATTGTCATGCATACCATGAGTATTATAGGATAAAACAGGAGCATCTTAAAAAAATAATAATAATGAGGTGTAATTATGAGAGGGTTTTCATTTTCATGAATTAAAAAATCATTGATTTAAACAAATAGTTATCTTTAAGGAAGTTTGTTTTGTTATCTACACGAAAATAATATTTTGATTGTAATATCCTATAATACTATATGACTACATCATACAATAGTTTTGGAGGCATTACTCTTCGCTTACATTAAACAGAGATATGAGTAATGAATCATATATATCAACGTTAGTAGCACTAACCGCTACCAAATGAGGTTATATAAATCATGTTATTTCTTATTCAGTGGAGGTTGCAGAAGATTATCATTGAGTTGGAGATATTGACCTAGTTAAACCCAATATATAAAATTCTTCATAAAAAAACCCTATATATAATATACCCATGTTGCTAATTAAAATTTGATATTAACTATAATATATGCTTCTACATCTCAAATGTCAACTCTCTTTAATAAATATATACTATCTATAATTAAACATTATCGGCCAAATATAACTAAGCTACAACTTGGTCAATAACTTGAGTTTTTGGTTTTGATAGTTTCCAAAGTAATTCTCCCATATAAGACCTCAAAACAAACAAAAATCCCTCAAGAACATCATGGCTTCAAGGAAAACTCAGCCTAAACCGATGAGTCGTCCGTCAGTGAGACAACCGAGTCACAATCATCCGTTGCGGGTCTTCAAATCCAAAGAAGAAGATGAGATCATTTGCTCTGGATGCGGACTTGAGCTAATAGGACAAGCTTTCAAATGTACAAAGTCATTTAATTCTTACACAAGTCATGTTTCGACCTTCCCGGTGAGATCCATCACTTGACCTTACTCTATTCTCCACCGTATGACCTCCCTTCTTACACGTGTGATGCATGTGGTGACTATGGATCTGGTTTCACTTACCATTGCTCAAAGTGCCAATACGATGTTCATGTAGGATGTGTGTCCCTGAGAACATAGAGCGTGAAGATCATGAACATAAACTCACTCTACTTTACAACACACCTTGGAAAGGTCGTGAGGACGGTGCGATGTTTATATGTGATGTTTGTAAAGAAGATATGTCGGAGAATCTTTGGGTTTATTACTGTAAAAAATGTGACTATGGTACACATATATATTCATGCGTGACAAAGGAAGATAATGAGGTAAAGAAAAAAAGAAGACGAAGAGGAAACAAGCTCATCGGCTTCACAGATGAAGTCGTTGATGATGGCTGAGAAAGAGCTGAAAGAAATGGCGATAATACATCAACTACAGTTAGATGCTTTTGATGCAGCGGGTGGTTATGTTGGTTCATGGGAACCAAGGAGAAGATATTATTAATGAATGATGAAGTTAGGAAGAGGAAGATGATGATGACCAACTTCACACATTGATCAAACCATGTGTTTAATTTCTTTATTTTGTGATTTTAATTTACGAAATAAAACAAAAATATCTTTACCAAAAAAAAAAGAAAACCAAAAAGATGTTTTAAACTTTGATATCGTTTTTTTCTTTGGTTTGCAAATTGTTATTTTTCATGTGGCTTGTTGTAAGACTTTTAATTTACTTTGTTATGAAATAATTATGAGATGGTTTTTTACCAAACATATATTTACCACACAAAAAAAACCAAACATATGTTTAAAATCATTTCTTTTTCTTTTTAGTATCATGTATAATTGTACAATGGTTTCTCTTCTTAAGAAAATCAATAGTTATCGTATTGAGTGCAAATATAAATTACTCATAGGGGATGTCTATGAGATTCTTCATCTTTTAATTCTCAGTCGTTACTTTTTCAAGTTTTCTTATTGAGCTTTTGGTTCAATTTTTATCAATTATTGGGCTTCTGTTGGACTTTAGTCTTTGAATTCTATAATTGTTTTGAAAATCAGTTTTCTTTGATAAGAGAAAAATCACACACATATAACTAAATAGCAAAATAAGATATATTACAAATACGTATATTTTGTGTTGTATCCAGACAATATATAACTTTTTATTCATGAAAATTCTGCACAATTTATATATATTAGGTTTATACCCCCACGCATATGCGCTGAATGGTATTTATATTGTTGTTTGGTTATAATTATTTAAATTTATTTCATTAATATATTTTAAAATTATTACTAATAACTAATTAATTATTATATAATAAAATACATAGAGATGTAAAAACAAATTAAACCATTTTACTTTTTTGTTTGCTTATATTTTGCTTATACTTTAAATTTTCTTACTTTTTGTTGATTCATTTTTTCATATTTAAAAACAAACTTCATCAAATACTACGTAAAGTAAAATCGTGTCGGTAAAATTTGTTTATTTTTCACTTAGATGTAATCTTCTTCTTAGCTTTAATATATATATATATATATATATATATTTTCATTTTAATGTTAACTATAAATTTCATAAGTTTCAGTGTATATTGAAACTCTTATTAAATATAACATTAATACACATTATTATTTTTAAATATTATACATGGATTTTCTGATATTGAAAAAACAAAAATAAAAATCAACAAATGCATCACAATCTTCTTGTCTTCTTCGTTCTCGATAATTTATTTTCTAATTTGTAATAAATATTTTAAAGAAATGGCATCGCTTGAGGAGTGGAGTCCCAATTACACATATCAGAGCATCTTTATCGGAGACCCTACACACGATGTCTTCCCAATTTTTTTTTAAATTTTTTTTAATTTAAAAAAAAAACAAAAAAAGTTGATTTTTTATTATCGGGACAAGTGGTGCTTTTTGGGAATACTCATTGTCTTGCGGAAGACACAGAAGACACTGAGAGGACACCGAACGTGGGCTCCACCTGCGCCATTTATATTTTTTTTATTGGGAAGACATTCTCTTAAATGTGCAATGAAGGTGCTCTAAAGGTTCAAGCGTGGAATGTCCGTGATCCTTTAAAACTACAATATTTTATATGGTATTTAGCTTTTTGTACATATAATGTTGGTATAATGTTCGTATTTAACCTTACGTTTGATAACAACTGCAGCCTTGTAAAAAACAAGTAAAACCACATATAAGTGATGATACATACATATTCAAAACAGAGAAGTGAATTTAAAACCTTTGGCATATCAACATTATAAATGACATTTTGGAAAGTCATTGTTAATGGTTTGAATGGACGAATCATTCCTTTTGTCTCACTTTTTCTTGGTTTGGATGCGATATTAAAGCAGTTTTGGTTTCTTCATTGGGATCATCTAAAGCAACTGCTCGAGCTTTTCTTAGCTTTCACAATATAACTACAAAGATCTATAAGAAATGATCATTAGCAATAAGAGAAGGGGCGGATCTAGAGGCTTAAGGGGTGGTGCATGTGCCCCATGCTCTTTTTTTCTTAACTGATGTAACAATAGGTTACAGATCAGAAACATATAAGTTATTCAAGTCATAAAGATAACAAATTTTCTTACATTTGGATAAAATATCTATGTCAATATATTCATATAGTGATGCAAATTGGATCACATAACGGTTCATATAAGAATAAGTCAACATTTAGAAAAGCAGAAACAAAGCAAACACTACGAAGCTCAAATGAAGATCTAGGCTTACGGTATGGACAAAATTTATTGGTTACTTGATTCAAGATCCACACAAGAACATGTCATAGAAGCTTAAGAAACAAAGAGAGCATGTCCTAAGTTCCTAACTGTAAAACTTTACCAATGCAGCAAACAGATCAAATGTTTCTGGTGCAGGTTGAAGAAGTGCCATAAGAACAATTGCATCCAGTAGATGGACGAAGTTTCTAATACATTTCACAATCTGAAAAGGTGTAGAGCTATCAAGTCCAGTAGATATTTCATCCATAAGCAATGTTTTTTCTTGGCCCTACAGTCATTTCTCCTGCATTATGTCAGCTTTAACAGTTAGCATAACTATATGTTTACACACAATCTCGAAACAACATTACAAGAAGGATAACGAGTGTTTCAGTGTCTCCTTTGAACATTTGTTTGTAGGTTTTAATGTAGAGTTATTGATGACGACCATATGATTGTGATCATATTTCGCATGTTTTCACAATGTTAAGCTGAGCTATTTGTTGGGAACCGAGTTGTGATAAAGTGCAGAAATTTTGACAAATGAGTGTTGGGAAGAGTGGCAAACCTTTACATTACAAGGGAAGCAAGTTCCATAGATGTTGGAACCCATTTTTAGACAAATGAAATCAACAATTTTTCTCGATAATTTTTCTGGCGACATTTTGTTGCCGATTTGAACGGAAAAATGATGAGTTGGCCCACAAGTGAATATTCTTTTTGGGACAGATTTTTATTAATTTAATTAATTTCTCTATTTTGCATAATTTTGGACAGATCTAGAAAAGTCTAGATTGGGTCTGAATTAATTAAGAGAATATTTCTGAATCTTTATCCTTGCGGAATAAGATGTAAATCTTCTATTTTTGAGCTGATCTTTGCGCATAAAGGAAGAATATTATGTAAATATTATATATTTGTGGATCAAGCCAAATCGCGCAGAGTCTATCCCTAACTTCGGAATCAAGTATATTCTCCATATAAATAAAGGGTCTCGCCTCTCCTCTCAAATCATCCAATTACGAAATAAACTGAGCTTCCAGCAATCTTCTTCTTTCTAAGTAAATCTCGAGAGTATAGCGTAGATAATAGTTCGTAGATTCTATAATCGGGTGTAGCGATTATAGTCTCAACACGGTTGTATCTTGGGATTCATAATCTCATCAAACCGTCACACTGCGGGAGATTTATAGAATTAAGGAAAGATATCATATCTCGTCTCCGCGTATTCATCTTTCCTTAATCGTATTTTTGTTCGTGATTTTCAGTCCGAGATTTTGCATCCTACAAATTCCTCTCATTTTCTCTCTTCTAAGCGTAAGTCTAAAGAGTATAGCACAGTATTACGTTCGTATATTCCATCTTTCGAGTGTAGCGTTGTCACACTATGGGCGATTTTCAGAATTAAGGAAAGAGATCATATTTCGACTCCACTATATTCGGTTTTATAAAACCGTCTTTATCTCAGTTATTTCCGTAATTCTATTATTTATTTACTGTTTTCGTATCCAAATTTTCACGTTCTTACAATAGAATTATTCCTCGATTTATGATTCAGGATGGTAACTTCACTCATGGAAAATGTATGGGTGGAGAATCAATCATGGTCAAAAGTTTGCAGATGAAACTTCAAGCTGAAGCACACCTGACGAGGTGAATGATTTTCATTTTCTTTGAGCCAAGTTTGACAAATTTTTGAAGGCTTACGGTTGATATGTGAATGGACACATAGTTGTTCTTTCGATGGCAAACTCGAGAGAAGGTACGTACAAATGGTTTGCAGTTTTTCATCACAACCGTGACAACAAGCTCGTTAGATGGAAGGCATGTTGTGTTTGGGGAAAGTGGTACAAGAAATGGATGTGGTTTATAAGATTCAATATAATAGTGGTTTTAATTTTTATAATGGTTGATGTATAAATATATATGCCATAATGTGTCTACAAGGTTTTACCATTTCCAAAGAACACACTTGACACTCATTGCTCATTTCTAGAAGTGTCAAAATGGGATGTCCACGTCCGTTTTGACCCGTCCAATATTGTCCATTTTGATTGTAGACAAAATATTGTTCGTGTCCATTAAAGACCAAACACATTAACACCCGTGCCAAATGGACTGTCCATGGGCCAATAGTTTTTGGCGGAAAACTGTGTGTTTCGTGTTTTTTTTGCGGAAAATTATGTTTTCGTATTTTTTGGCGGGAAAATGTGTTTTAACATTTTTGGCGGGAATTGTATTTTCATGTTTTTGGAAGGAAAATCGATTTTGCCCTAGATTTTTGTAGTCCATGAGCCGCCCATTGTCCAACATTGTCCATCCAATTTTGTCTGTGGAATAAATTGGGTGTAGACCATTTTAGCATGTTTTGTAAATGGGTTGTGCAAGGACAGTCCATAATTAATTGGACATGGACAGACCACGGGCGGCCCGCCCATTTTGACACCTATACTCATTTCCAAAGAACAAATTTGACACTCATTGCTCATTGATATGCACTCTATGAGCTGATGATTGATTGATCTCTATATTTAAATCTTACACTACAAGAAATCTACCACAAAACCGACGGAATTTCCGACGGCTTCCTGACGGATTCCCGAGATTTGAGAATCCGTCAGAATTTTTTGACGGAAATAGTTCCGTCGGAAATTCCGACGGAAATCCATGCCATTATATTCCGACGGATTTCTGACAGAATTTCCGACGGATATCCATGCCGTTTTATTCCGACGGATTTCCGACGGCTTTTGGAAATATGTCGGATAATATAAACGTTAATGTAGCCATTGAATGTACCGTTATAAACCGACAGATTTCTGACGGAAATCCGACGGAAACGAGTTTATATATATGTTTCTCTCTTACTCGATCCCATTACACAACAATCTTAATTTCATATCTCTCTCTCATTTCTTGTTTACTTAATACGAATTCTAAAAAAAAATGAAAAATATGTCTAGATATTTTCGATCATGGATGGACGAACCATTGATGGATCCAGAGACGAACAACTTGGACGAGGAGTATGCACGAGGCATATACGAGTTCATGGAAGTGGTGGGAAAGCAATCGCGTGTTCAAAAATCAGGTAAGTTAAAATATCCTTGTTCAATTTGTGGGAATTCTCGTAATGTTGCGATAGAGATAGTTTGGCATCATTTTTATAGTAATGGGTTTACGCCGGGTTACAAGATATGGTATTTACATGGAGAAACAAATATTGAGTATGGTAGTACTAGTGAACCAACTGTCTCAGATTGTTTAGGAGGTAGCACGGAAGTTGATGTAGATGTAGGGAGCGTGCAGATGGTGAATGATGCGTTTAGAGAGAATGTCAAGTTTAGCGGTGAAGAAATATATAGGTTCAAAGAACCTAATGTAGAAGCAAGAAGATTTTTTGATATGTTAGATGCTGCAAAGCAGCCTCTATATAAAAGGTGTAAAGAAGGTCATTCGCCTTTATCATCTGCAAGTAGATTGATGACGATTAAGATGGATTACAATTTGGCAGAGGAGTGCGTTGATGCGATAACAGATTGGGCGAAAGATTTATTGCCAGAAGATAATCTTTTACTCGGATCATACTACGAGGTACAAAAACTTGTATCTGGTTTTGGGCTACTGTATAAGGTAATAGATGTGTGCATCAACAACTGTATGCTATATTGGAGAGAAGATGAAAACCGCAAAAGATGTAGATTTTGTCGTAAACCACGGTATCAGGAAAGTAGTGGCAGAATTCAAATTCCATATAAATGTATGTGGTATTTACCAATAACAGAGAGGTTGAAGAGGTTATATACTTCTCAGCGCACGGCAGAGCCAATGATATGGCATACAGAACATCATCAAGATGGAGATATTACACATCCTTCAGACGCAGAAGCTTGGAAACATTTTCAATCATTGTATATGGATTTTGCGTATAAGCGAAGGAATGTGTACCTCGGGTTATGTACAGATGGTTTTAACCCATTTGGGAAGCATGGAAGGAAGTATTTGTTATGGCCCGTAATTGTAACCCTTTACAATTTGCCTCCATCTCTGTGCATGCGTAGAGAGTTTTTATATCTCTCGATTCTTGTTCCCGGCCCTGAGCATCCGAAGAGATCACTTGATATATTCCTCCAGCCATTGATCTATGAGTTACAAATGCTATGGGAGCATGGTGTGGAAGCGTACGATATTTCAACCCAGCAAAACTTTAAGATGCGTGCGGTGTTTATGTGGACCATAAGCGATTTTCCAGCATATGGTATGTTATCTAGATGGACAACACATGGGAGATTATCGTGTCCGTATTGCCAAGACAACACTGATGCATTCCAACTGAAGCACGGCAGAAAAAGTTGTTGGTTTGATTGTCATAGAAGATTTTTACCGAGTGATCATCCGTATCGTCGTTCGAGAATAATGTTTACGAAGGATAGGCAAGTTTTTGATGGTCCACCCCCTGAGATAGACGGTGAGACTTTATTAGAGCAGTTGGGAGATTTTGGTGCTGAGAAGACTCCTTATTGTGGGGGTAATGGACATGAACCTATTTATGGTGTCAGTGAATTTCAGAGCTGGCACAAGAATAGCATATTTTGGGATTTGCCTTACTGGAAAAACCATTTATTGCGGCATAATCTTGATGTGATGCACGTTGAGAAGAACTTCTTTGAGAACATCATGAACACTGTCTTAAACGTCCAAGGGAAGACGAAAGACAATATGAAATCTAGATTAGACTTGCCAGCATATTGCGATCGAGGTTTTCTTGAAGTGCTCCCAAATGGTCAATGTCCATTTCCATTATACCGGTTAGAAGCTGCAAAGAAAACAGAATTTTTTTATTGGATTCACGACGATGTTAAATTCACTGATGGATACGCATATAATCTGCGTAACTGCATCGATTATGGAGAAGGAAAGTTTACTGGAATGAAGAGTCATGATTGTCACGTTGTGATGCAGAGGCTTCTTCCATTCGCTTTTGCTCATCTTCTTCATAAAGACGTCCACCAAGCAATTGCAGGAGTAGGTGCTTTCTTTCGCGATTTATACAAAAGAACACTTACTGTTGAGGGAATCTAAAATTTACAGGCCAATATCCCGGTGATCCTTTGTAATTTGGAGAAGATATTTCCACCATCTTTCTTTGATGTGATGGAACATCTTCCGATCCACCTCCCACGAGAAGCAGAACTAGGAGGCCCGGTTCATTACCGTTGGATGTATCCATTTGAGCGGTATATGTTTCATCTGAAGAAAAAGGTTAAGAATTTGAGTAGAGTAGAGGGATCTATTATCGCCCAGAGCATCAACGAAGAGGCCTCACAGTTTGCTGAATATTACTTCCCGTCAGAAGTTCGTACGAAGAGTAGACGTCCTAGTCGCCATGATGATCGTGGTGAGAGAGTGATTTACCCCGTCGTTGTTTCAGAGTTATTTTCCCAAGTTGGGCGAGTCAGTGGCAAAGGAAAAAGGCGTAAATTATCTCAAGAGGAGTTTAAACACTTGCATACGTATATCCTAACCAATTTTGAAGAAATTACGGAATACGAAAGGTAAACAAAAATTCTTTTGTGTCATTTAATGTATAATTGATTATTTTATATGTTATTATTAACTTGTCAATAATTTTGGTTTTCGTACAGGATTTACATGGCATTAATACGCGGGTACTATATGGATAAGACAGAAGACGAGCTTCAAGTCCATAAGGAGGAGGAATTTATGCCTTGGTTGCAGTTTTACGTAAGTGTTTAAAACGCTAAATCATTTAATAAATATTTTTTTTATATACTAATTTGTAATTTATTTTTGTAGGTTTCTGAAGGAGTAAGAAGCGGACAGACATTTCCCACATGGTTATTGGAATTTGTTAATGGTCCAAACTACATTGCAACTTCTTATCCTAGATACTGCAGCCGTGGATATGGGTTTAGGGTTCATGACGAGAGAAGGACAATGCAAACTTCAGATTCTGGTATTTCAGTGAAATCTAGTAATGATGTTTACTACGGCGTTCTTCAGGAAATATTGGAAATGCGGTACCCAGGAATGTTAGACTTGAGGTGCATTGTTTTCAATTGTGATTGGTATGATTCAACACTCGGTCGTGGGCTTCATGTGGACCAATTTGGTGTTACGTCTGTTAATTCAAGTCGGAGACTAAAAACGTATGACCCATTCATTTTAGGATCACAAGCTGAGTAGGTAGGGTACAAATATTAGTGTAATTAATACTCAATTCATTATTTTGGTATAATACTTACAAAATTAATATGTTTTTTTTTAGATGTGCTATATTCGTTACCCTCGAGTTACACGGCGGACAGATCCTTGGCGCACAGTTACTACAGTGACCCCGAGAGGAAGAATTTATGGAGTTGCAGAACACGATCCTTTACAGCCAGCCGAAGTTGTTCCAATGGATCCAGTTGAGCCTTCTTGTGCTCTGGATCTTGTTGTTGATTTCACAAAATTTGGTTTAGTTTTTTCCGACTCAGAAGAAGAACAAGGTGAATTTTGTGAGGATTCAGACTCGATTCTATTTGAGGGATCAGCATCATCATCTAATGAAGATTAGTTATTTGTGTGTTTTGTATTATTTTTTATTTTTACAGGAAGGTGTAAATTTGTTTTTTTGTATTTTATTTCATTTTGACATTACGGTGTAAACCATAGGTCCTCGAAGACCACAGCTGACGAGCATTTTATAAGCTCAACTTCAGCTTTGTATGTTTTTACAAGTTTTAATAAAATAAGATTTTGCCAGAAATATATATTCCCTAAACAAACACCTTAACAAACCCACAAAACTCATTAAACCACTTAAACATTAAACCACATATAAACCCATATTTTCGTAAAAACCTTAAACACGGACACATGTTTTCGTAAAAAAATACTCATATCCGTCGGAAATCCGTCAGAAACACTGACGGATTTCCGATGGATTTGGATATATTTTTAATTTAATTTTTATAGACACGTGTAACCCTAACACCGTCAGAAATCCGTCGGTTTTTCCGATGGATTTCCGACGGTTTTGGGGGTTACATGGTTAACTTGTAATTTCTTGTACATCAAGACAATGTTAACAACAAACTTTGACAAAATAAACTAAATTATGTGATATATAACATATTTGTAAAAGTTTCCGTTGGTCGACATGGTTCGACCAAAAGTGTTTGATAGATAAACGTATATTTAACATACAAGTTTACCAAAAACGAAATAATCTTATAAAATTTTGAAATTTGACAAATGAAAGATTTGTATAAGTTATTTGTGTTTGCAATCATGAATTTATAAAACTAAAAACATATATTTACTTAAACGGTGCGTAAATAACCACTAAAACCACAAACCCGTCGGAAATCCATCGGAAATTTCCGACGGTTTTGTGGTAACACGTGTCCCCGTTTAAGGTTTGACTGGCCAATCAAAAGACATGCATATTTATATTATCCGTCAGAAATCCGTCAGAAATTTCTGTCGGATTTCTGACGGATAATGAAAATGTAACCGCAAAAATCTTATCGTTTTGCCGCGACGCCTAAATTTAGGCGCGAACGTTACCGAAACCTTATCGAGAACGTGCGTAATTTAATTTTTTTTAAACTGATGGATTTTCGACGGATATATCCGTCAAAAATATCGTAATATAATCCGACTTCGTCTTCGTCCTCTTCACTTTCGCAGAGAAGTTTCTAAAACCTAAAAATCGCGAAAATCACCAAATCTCCTCAAATCTGTCAGATCCATCATCCAAATGTCTAACAATCCCCCAAACTTGTAAGTTTTTAAATTTATATTATGGATTGTTAGGTTTTTAGTTAGATTTATTGGTTTACAAAATTAGAATTGTTAGATTTAGGTTTGTAATGTTAGATTTAGGATTTGGTTTGTTAGTTTTAAGATTTACTTACTTTATAACATGGATTGTTAGATAAATGATTTTGATTTGGAATTTTAGATTTATTAGAATTTGTGGTTGAATTATTATGTTAATTAGTATTAAGTTAAATTATGTTTATTGAAATTATTTTTTTGTTAATTTATTTATTTATTTAACTTGTTTATAATTATAAACTTACAAATTAAACTTATTTATAATTAAACTTATTTAGTTAACTTATTTATAATTATAAATCATGGATTTACAAATTTATAATTGTTTTGGAATTAATACTTATAAATATAAATTTATGATGATTTTAGTAATTTATAAGTATTTCCATCAATTATTCATTATTTTATAAATGTATAATTGTTTTGGAATATTAATGAATTTAAAATATTTGTTTGATAATTTTTTATTATTTTGATAATGTATAACAAAGTTTTCGTTTCTTACCGCAGTGTACTACGAAGACCAAAGGTCGTGTATTTGGTCTTCCGGACGACGAATCTTTTTCTGCATCTTCGCGTTTCTACGGCGATTCTCCCGATCTTAGGGCACAGCTCGCACAATGAGACGCTGAGATGGACGCCATGAAGACGCAGCTGCAACACCTCGCAGAAGAACGAGAAGCGGATCACCTCCAACGAGAAGCGGATCACCTCCAACGAGAAGCGGATCGCCTCCAACAAGAAGCGGAACGCGAAAGAACCCGCAAATTGGAGGCGGATCACCTGGCATTGCAGCAACGCATGGAGGAATTCTTTTCTCGATTCCCGCCATCGTAGTTTTAGTTTGTTTTAGTTTTTTTTTTTGTTTTTTATTTGAATTTTTTTTTAACTATTGAATTTTTATTTGAATTATTATATTATTTTATAATTATTATTTCTTTAATTTTAATTTATATTAGAAAACAAAATTTTAAAATAATTAAATTTAATTTTAAAAATTCGATTATATAATTAAAAAAAAATTAAACACTTCCGTCGGAGTTCCGTCAGAAATCCGTCGGTTTTAGTTCCGTCAGAAATCCGTCAGTTCATAAATATCAGATATCCGTCAGAATTCCGTCGGTTCAGGATTCCGTCGGAAATCCGTCGGTTTATAAATATCAGAAATCCGTCGGTTCACACTCATTGCTCATTGATATACACTCTATGAGCTGATGATTGATTGATCTCTATATTTAAGTCTTAGCTAAAGAACAAACCAGAGCCATCTTCTTAGTGCAACTCATATCTATACTCCAAGTGATATTTCAATCCATAATACAAACAACCGACCAGTGAAATGTATTATCAAGCGATGCTAATATGAATGAGATTGCAAAATCAAGCTGAATACATAAGCATAAAAGACTAATGCAAGAGACTAATCCACCAACGTCAACATCAAAATCCACTCCTAACTCTGGTAATCAATATACAAGTTTCATGACACAAAATGTAGACTCGCCATAACAAAGCAATAGCTAAAACTTGCGCTCAGGAACAACAAGAACTCCTTCCGCCGCCGTAAGAACCGGTGGGGGTTGTGGTGGTAGCTGTAGTGTCGCTATACTTCACTGTTCTCAGCCAACAAAAATAAACTACACATCAACATAGAAAATAGTTGTCATGTATGCATTCATTAAACAATTAACCAATGAAAATAAACCAAATTAGCAACCACTAAGCCACATCATAAAAATAAAAGTTTAAGTAAAAACAAATCTGGCCTAATCACTATGTTATCCACGAAGGAACTATTGCAAAGTGTTGTAAACTAGAGAGAATTATGGAGAAATTTCGTGTGTTATATTACTGATAATGAGGTTCCAATATAACCTTTATATAGGAATCAATACAAGAGATATAAGGTAAATCCTATTCGGAATAGGAAAAATATAAACCGTCTTAAGTCTCATCGGATATGGGTCTGATGGACCAGAACTAGAGTTTGACAATCCACAATGGTTTATAACACTCCCCCTTGGATGTCATAACTCTAAGAGCTCGTAATACGCTTTGGATGTTACCTCATTAAAACCTTTATCGGAAAACCCAATTGGGACAAAACCGAGATAAGGAAAAAGAGTACAACACGCATTACTCCCCCTGTTCCGAACATCACTGAATGTCTTTCAATCTTCGCATTCCAATCTGATGTATTAGCTTCTTGAATGTCGAGGTTGGTAGAGACTTTGTAAATAGATCTGCTGAAATTTCACTTGAACGAACTTGTAGAACTTGTACTTCTCCATCCTTTTGTAGATCATGCGTGAAGAAGAATTTTAGCAAAATATGTTTCGTTCTGTCTCCCTTAAAATATTCATCTTTGAGTTGTGTTATGCATGCTGCATTATCCTCGTACAATATGGTTGGTTCCTCCTTTCCTTTGGTCATTCCACAATCCACTTTAATATGTTGAGTCATTGATCTCAACCAAACACATTCACGGCTAGCTTCATGAATCGCCAAGATTTCTGCATGGTTGGACGATGTAGCAACAAGAGTTTGCTTCATGGATCGCCAAGATATAGCCATACCACCGTGAGTAAAAACATATCCCATTTGGGATTTAGCATTGTGTGGATCCGAGAGGTAACCTGCATCCGAAAAACCAATCAAACCATCTTTGTTATGGTTAGTATAAAATAATTCCAAATCTTTTGTTCCTTGTAGGTAACGAAGTATATGTTTAATCCCGTTCCAGTGCCTTTGGGTCAGACATGAGCTAAATCTTGATAATAAATTCACGGCAAAACATATATCTGGCCTAGTGAGGCTCACCAAATACATCAAAGCTTGTATGACACTTAGATATGGCACTTTGAGACCAAGGACGTCTTCAGCATCCTTCTTTGGACCGAATGGATCTTTATCCAAGTCAAGGGATGTCACAACCATGGGGCTAGACAATGGGTGAGATTGGTCCATGTTAAATCTCTTGAGTACTTTCTCTGTATATGCCATTTGATGCAGAAGGATTCCATTATTCATGTACTCAAGTTGTAACCCCAAACAAAATCTTGTTTTCCTAAATCTTTTATCTCAAATTCTTTCTTTAGATATTCGACTGTTTGGGAAATTTCCTCAGAGGTTCCTAGGATATTCAGGTCGTCTACATATACCGCGATGATTACAAACCTCTTAGTAAATTTCTTTATGAATACACACAGATTTATGGGGTTGTTCTTATAGCCCTCTTTGACTAGATATTCACTTAGTCTATTATACCACATTTGACCTGATTGTTTCAATCCATAAAGACTCTTATTCAACTTTATACAATGTTGTTCTCGAGAACTTTCTTTATCTTTGAGCTCAATTCCCTCGGGGACTTTCATATATATTTTTTATCCAGTGGACCATATAAGTATGCGGTTACAACATCCATTAACCGCATATCTAAATTTTCTCTTATGGCCAGACTTATTAGGAATCTAAATGTTGTAGCATCCACCACAGGGGAGTATGTCTCCTCATAATCTATTCCTGGTCTTTGCGTGAATCCTTGTGCAACAAGCCGTGCTTTATGTCTCACGATTTCATTATTTTCATTCTTTTTCCTCACAAAGACCCATTTGTGTCCAACTGGTTTAATATTAAGAGGTGTCCGGATTATATGACCAAATACATTCATCTTCCTTAATGAATTTAACTCCACGTTTATAGCTTCTTTCCATTTAATCTAATCTTTTCTCTGAGTGCACTCTAATATTGACGTGGGTTCTAGATCCTCGCTTATATCCATAATGTCAAGTGCTACCTTGTATGCAAATATTTCATCAATGTCGACATTCTTTCTATTCCATTGTTTTCCAGACATGACATAATTTATTGAGATCTCATTATTGTCAAGAACTTCAGGACCTTGAAGCTCGGCGTCCCGAGTATCAATGTTTGGTTCCTTTGGTTCATTCATGTCTAGGGTTCCAATAACCTCGGATTCTCCCATTGCACCTTTCTTTGATTTCCGAGTGTTCTTATCCTTAGAACCTAATGGTCTACCTCTCTTTAAACGCGCTTTAGATTTTGTAGCAACTTGATTGTGTCCCTCTTGGACATCAACTCTTATTGGTGCATTAACAGCTGGTATATATGACTTTGTTACTCTCTTCGGGTCAGCAAAGGAATCTGGCAATTGATTAGCTAGCTTTTGTAAAAGTATAATCTTTTGGACTTCTATTTCACATTCTCTAGTCCGAGGATCTTGCCATGTTAAGGATGTTTGATTCCATGTAATTTCCTTTACGAGTCTGTTATTATCTCCTCCTAATGTTGGATAGTTGGATTCGTCAAAGTGACAATCTGCATATCTGGCCTTAAATAGATCACCCGTGATTGGTTCAAGGTACTTAACTATGGTGGGAGAATCATATCCAACATATATCCCCATCCTCCTTTGAGGTCCCATCTTACTTCTATGTGGTAGAGCAATTGGTACATATATGGCACATCCAAATGTCTTAAGATGGGATATGTCTGGCTCATGACCCGTTAGCAATTGTGATGGGGAATATTTGTGTTCACTAGATGGCCTGATGCGAATTAGTTCAGCTGCATGTAAAACTGCATGTCCCCAAGCTGAGACCGGGAGTTTTGATCTCATTAGTAATGGCCTCGCAATTAGTTGAATGCGTTTGATAAATGATTCGGCCAATCCGTTTTGTGTATGTACATGTGCCACAGAATGTTCTGCACTTACCCCCATGGACATACAATAATCATTAAACGCTTGGGACGTGAATTCACCAGTATTATCTAGACGTATAGTCTTTAAAGGAAAATCTGGAAAGTGTGCTCTTAGATGAATTATTTGAGCAAGAAATCTCGCAAATGCCAAATTTCGAGTTGATAATAGACATACGTGTGACCATCTCATGGATGCATCAATAAGTACCATAAAATATCTAAACGTCTCACAAGGTGGGTGAATTGGTCCACAGATGTCACCTTGTATTCTTTCCAGAAAATTCAATGTTTCTTTATTCACTTTTACTGGTGATGGCCTGACTATGAGTTTCCCTAGTGAACATGCTTCACACGTGAGATTCTTTGGGATAACTCTTCTTTCTTTCAATGTATGCCCATTTGTATTTAATAACAATTTTCGCATCATGTTAGAACCGGGATGGCCAAGCCGGTTATGCCATAGAGTGAAATGTTCGGAAAACACTTTGTTTACCGTGGTATTTGCTTCTATCATATTTATCTTAGTACAATAAAGGCCTGTAGATATGGCAGGTATGGTTTCTAGGATTTTCTTATGGCCATTGGCGAGTTCAAATATCATAAGGAATTCTTTATTCCCTTCGCCCTTAGTTTCAATATGCAAATCATTCATTCGAATGTCTTTAAAACTCAATAGGCTCCTCTTTGAGCTCGGTGAGTATAGTGCATCACTTATTTCTAGATGTGTACCCTTAGGTAATAATAAGTTTACTTGACCATATCCTTCTATTAAATTAGCCATACCCGCTATGGTACATATATTGGCACTTTTGAGTGTGAGATTTATGAAATATCTTTTGTCTTTTATAATCGTGTGGCTTGATCCACTATCCACCACGAAAATATCCTTGTCATCACTCATTCTTCAAAATCAATAATCATATTTTAGAGATTTAAAATAATATATTTTCATTAAATCAAATAAAACCAAAATAATAGCAATAACAAATAAATTCAAGAACATAAATCCAAGCAAATAAAAAAAATACCAAAACCAAACATAAAAACTAAATGTCGAGATCAACTTTATTCTTTTAGACAATCTGAAGTCTCATATTGCATTAGATCATCTTGCTCATGAACAAAATCATTTTCATGATCTTGATGGACCAAATTTGCTTCCGGTTTCTTCCCTTTAATACTCTCTTGATAGAGGTCAATCATTGGGAGTTCTACATGTTTTGGCCCAATGATTTCCCATTCCGCACCGATGGCATCCATGTTTGTTGGCCGAGTTTTGTGGCTGAGAAAAATTTCCATGGCCTTGATTAAAGTTGGATTGATACCCTCGGCCTCTGCCTTGTCCTCGGCCATAGAGACTGTAGCTGTGGCCACGTCCTCCTTGCCATCTTTCACGTCCACGACCTCGGCCTCTACCTCGGCCATTAAACTCTTTATGGACATGGTTTGTTTCTTTCTTTTCTTCAGCGGCCGTAAAGACTTCAGGTAGTGGGGTTGATCCGGGAGGTCTCATTTCACTATTTCTCATCAATAACTCATTGCTTTGCTCAGCTAGCAATAAACAAGAGATCAAACTTGCATATGTCTCGAAGCCCTTTCCAAGATATTGTTGTTGTAACAATACGTTACTTGTATGGAATGTAGAGTATGTCTTTTCAAGCTTCTCTTCTTCAGTTATTTTCTCACCACACAACTTCAATTTAGAGACAATCTTAAATAGGGCCGAGTTATACTCATCCACAGATTTAAAATTCTGGAACCTTAGATTCCTCCATTCATACATTGCCTTTGGTAACATCACCGTTCTATGGTGATCATATCTTGTTTTCAACTCGTTCCAAAGGTCAAGAGGATTTTCAATTGTCAAGTATTGATCTTTGAGACTCTCAGCAAGATGATGGCGAATTATCATAATTGCCATGTATCGATTTCTTTCATTCTCATTATTATTCTCAACGATACATTCGCCAAGTCCTTTAGACTTTAGAGTGATCTTAATATCCAATGCCCATTGTAGATAGTTATCTCCCGAGAGAGTAAGGGCAGCAAATTCTAAGTTTTGGATATTCGACATCTGAAATTATGCATCATATTCTCTTAAGTATCACAAAATTTTAATATTTATGCATGATGTAAAAAAATTTACGTGATAATATTATAGCAACCTAGCATGCTCAAAATACAAGATCAAATTATCATGCAAGGTTCTCATGCAGCTTAAATATTTATATATTGATCAGATTTTAATTTGTGACAATTATTATCATGCAACCGATTTAACAAAATAGCAAGGTTATGTAAAATAAATTCATGCGATAATAATCTAGAAAAATTATATGATCGAATTTTCATGCAAGATCTTAACATATCTATGTGCTTTGATCGGATTTTAATTTATGATAATTAATCATGCAATCAAATTTATCAATCTATTAACAAACAAAATAATTTTCATGTGATAATCGGATTTAGCATGCGAGTTCTAAATATATATGCTTGTCGGATTTTAATAAAATTTGTGACAATTATTATCGATCAATTTTAATCATGCAATATAATCATCAATCAAACAAACAATCATATGCGGATCAATTAGGGTTTATACATATATGTACAATTTCCATATTAATTAGGGTTTCATAATTATTTAACCAAATTCATAACCTCATCGTGAATATCAAACAAACAATAATTAATCACACAAGAATATCCGTGCCTTGCGATACTCCAGCAATCATACAATTAATATTGAACATGAAAAACCGAACATGCTATATAATTATGGTTTTTATCAGAACAGCCAGATCATACATCTGAACACATGACTTCCGGTTAGCCGGAACAACCAAGCATCGGAACATATATCCGAATATAGATCATCTTTTAGGGTTTTGAATATTTCCTAATTTAATTAGGGTTTACCAATTTCATGGTTATATATGTTCTAGGGTTTTAGAACTTACCTTAGAGATTCGGTTTGAAGTGGAAATCACGAACCAGATATCTTCCTCAAGAAATACACTCAATCAATCTTTTCACAACCCCATTACTATGTATTGGGGGAACCGAGTCTCAGAGTGAAGTAAGATTGACTGGTTTCAAGAGATCTTCTTTGTTTTGCTTTGATCCGGTTGCTTTGTGATCGGCGGCAAGATTAGGGTTTTAGATGCGGCGGCTGCTAGCTAGAGATTTAGAGACTATCGTGCTGATAACGTGTTGTAAACTAGAGAAAATTATGGGGGAATTTCGTGTGTTATATTATTGATAATGAGGTTCCAAATAACCTTTATATAGGAATCAATATAAGAGATATAAGGTAAATCCTATTCGGAATAGGAAAAATATAAACCGTCTTAAGTCTCATCGGATATGGGCCTGATGGACCAGAACTAGAGTTTGACAATCCACAATGATTTATAACACAAAGAAGAAAGTATATAATTTTTAAAGAGTTATAAGTTTTTAAGACTTTAGTTTTATTCAATCTTGAATTACAAATACTCTATTAAAATTATGTATTATTAGTTCAATATTTATAAAAATTGTTAATAATCATGCATTATTGGATTAATAAAAACTTTAACTAACTTTTAGATTGTACCAAAATATATTAAACTTTGGTATTACTGAGTGATTGATTTAAAAATATTTGTTTATCAAAAACAATTTTTAAAAACTTTCAAAATATTACATATTATGGTGATATTTTCATCAATTTTTGGTGAGAATATGTGAAATGTTTTCAATACTCTCTAAAATGTTTTTAAAAATTCTGTAATCCTAAAAATCATTACAATTATACATAAATTTCAAACCAATAACACCCCCTAAAATAGTAATGTTTTCATGGAAGAATCAAATGAGAGACAAAAACAGAGACTTGATTCCACGTTCTCAATGGCTTATGTAATTGGTAAACAAATGTTTATTGAAGTTTTGTGGAGTGAACACGTTCCACATATGGAAACAAATGTCAATAGAGAAGAAACATTTATTTTATTTGGAACAGTCACAAGTAGAATCAATGCATCTTATGCTTATTATAAAAAAATTGTTTCTCGAATCAACTAAGTTTATTTAATAAACAATTAAACTAAAAAACAATTAACTAAAATCTTTCGAAACAAAAAAGATATATATATATATATATATATATATATATATACTTCACTTAAATATTTTAATTTAATTTAATTTATATACAACACAAATTAAAAATATATATTTTCTCTCCTAATATGTTATAATTACATCATATAATAGTTTTGGAGGCATTACTCTTTACTTACATCAAACAGAGATATGAGTAATGAATTATATATATATCAAGTATCAACGTTAGTAGCACTAACCGCTGCCTAGCCAGTCATCTCGCAACCAAATGAGGTTATATAAATTAATAAATTATGTTATTTCTTATTCAATGGAGGTTGCAAAAGATTATAACTTGAGTTAGAGAGATTGACCTAGTTAAACCCTATATATATAAAATCTTTATATAAAAAACCCTATATATAATACCCATGTTGTTAACTAAAATTTGATATTAATTATAATATATGCGTTTATATTTCAAATGTCAACTCTCTTTAATAAATAAATACGATCTATTGTTAAACATTATCGGCCAAATGTAACTAAGCTACAACTTGGTCAATAACTTGAGTTTTTGGTTTTGATAGTTTCCAAATACCTCAAAACAAACAAAAATCCCTCAAAAACATATCAAGAACATCATGTCTTCAGGAAACACTAGGGCTAAACTGATGAATCGTCCGTCGGTGAGACACCCGAGTCACAATCATCCGTTGCGGTTCTTCAAATCCCAAGAAGAAGATGAAATCATGTGTTCTGGATGCGAACTTGAGCTAATAGGACAAGCTTTCAAATGTACAAAGTCAGAATGCGATTACTTCTTACACAAGTCATGTTTCGACCTTCGTGGTGAGATCCATCACAATTATCACCCAAATCACTCTTTGATCCTGCTCTATTCTGCACCGTATAGACGCCCCCGTTACATTTGCAATGCGTGCGATGCGAATGGAACTGGTTTCACTTACCATTGCTCAGAGTGCAGATACGATGTTCATGTGGGATGTGCATTTATCCCTGAGAAGACAGAGCGTGAAGATCATGAACATCAACTCACTCCACTTTACAACAGACCTTACAAAGGTCGTAAGGATGGTGCGATGTGTATATGTGATGTTTGTTAAGAAGATATGTTGGAGAATCGTTGGGTTTATTACTGTAAAACATGTGACTATGGGACACATTCTTATTTATGTGTGACAAATGAAGATAAGGAGCCAAAGATGAAGTTTTAATGGGAACCCAAGGAGAAGATATTATTAATGAATTATGAAGTTTGATATTATCAAACCATGTGTATAGTTTCTTTCTTTTGTGAATTTTATTTACGAAATAAAACCAAAAATATCTTTACCAAATTAAAAAAAAAAGAACCAAAAAGATGTTTTGAACTTTGATATCGTTTTTACTTTGTATGTTTTGTAAGACTTCATGTACTTTGTTATGAAATGTTTTTTTTTCCGGCTATGAAATCTCTGTGTCACAAACAGACTCGCATACAGTCTGTATCATCTGTTGATCTTGAGTCTAACAACCATTTACAAATATACTTTCTATATGAGCCGGCTTGAGGATTCCACTTGACTGAAATCTAATCATCCACATCGTTCGTAATTATTATCAGTTTTAAACCAAAGGTGAGAAAACCCAGACGATTAAAAAGGGAATTGAATCTGTATCTGATGTAGAGATTCCTAAATATGTAAATCCATAATCAGTACATTTCTAAACTGTACTAGCATTGAGGTTGGGTTATCAGAAGAGGTAAGCGTTGAGTTTTTCTATTTCCTAGTATTTACCTGACACTGAGTTTGGTGAGTAGTCGTTGTGCCTACGGTGAGTGTTTCGATGTAGAGGAGATTGGATTCGTTCCATTAGAGAAGGAGAGTTACGATAGTCATATAGAGAAGCTTCTAATTGATTTGGTTGATTGGGAGGAACGAAGATTTAAGATTAGTCGATGGAAGGTACGAAGAGTTAAGAGAAGGTTACGATATCCAAAAAATTAACCCCAGCGGCAGACCTTTTGACGTTTCAAGAACGCTTTGTAGGGAAAATCTGAGGTACACGTGGCTTTTGAAAATTTGCTTTCAAAACGCATGGCATTTTAAGAAAGCTTTCTAACGAACTGGTGTGGAAGCTCTTGTTGTAGTATACCTTCCTTTGTACTTTGATATTTGTTTTAGTACTACAGAAAAATGGACCAAAATATTTTATAATATTTTATTAATTTATTGTATTTATTAATTTATAAAAATGATATTTAAATCAAATTATCAATTTAGAACTAGTGAAAATTATTGATTTATGAAGATATTAATTTATAGAGATTTCATTGTATTTTATTTGTTACATCTTCAAAAAAAATTTCAATAAAACAAATTAGACATTCACTAAAAAACTTATTAGTGATACAATTTTGTAGTGCATTTTCAGAATTTTTTTATCTTCGAAAACATCTCTCGACCTCGAAAAAAACATACATAAATCTCAAAAAAATATCTATCAACGGTTGCAGACTTGCAGTAGCAACATACAAAATCAAAACTAATTTCAAAAACCTATACACTAAAAATGTGAAATATGTTTCTTATTGCATCACAAACTCACAATTTAAACATGAGTTTTACCTTTAACAAAATGGAATAGAAGTAAAATTTATTTTATATTTCTAAATTAAATTGCTAATGGGTAAAGGTTATCTTATTATATAAAAGAGAATGATTCAAAGTTAGTAATTCGCATGATCTTGATATGTGTCAATGAAAAAGATAAGATTTTGATATGTGTTTAATTAAACAAAACCATAGATTATTAGGAAAAAAATAAAGGAAATTTTAAAAATGAATACAATCTTTAAAAAAGGAATTCTAATTTTCTATCTCCATAGTTATTAAGTAAAAAAAAAAGGAAAAAACATATTTAATTAAATTAAAAGTTAATAACTCGCCTGATCGTGACACGTGTCAATTAAAACGACCATATTTTGACATATGTTTAATTGAATAAAGCTATACATGATCAGAAAAAAATGATTTTTTTTTGAAAATATAATCCTAAAAGAAAAAAGAATTCTAAAGGAAAAGAAAGACCACGAGACAAGAAATGCAACAGATTTTGGCATGATTCAGAGACATGAAGAAAAGAGAATCTGAAAGAGGAAATGAAAAAAGCAACAAAAAACAAACATGTTATGCAGAATAATCCCCGAGGTAGAAAAAAAAATCAAGAGAATACGACATAAGGGATGCGTTAGAGGATGGTTGGTTAAAGAAGACAAATCAAGCACAAATAAAACAAAAAAGGCAAGTGAAGGTTCGAGAGGTAAAATATATTGGGTTGTAAATCAATATAATACCTGAATCAGAAGAAAGTAGAAGGATAATGGAGATCTTGCTGGAAAAAATATCTCGCTTAGATATGAGAACATAGTCACCGGTCATCATATTTGTTTTCCATATCTCACACGGTGATAAAAAAAATAAACAACAATATAAAACTCAACTTTATTGGATGTGATATAAATTTTAATATGTTTAAATTTTAATATAGAAATTTAAATTAATTTAGTATTGTAGAAAAACAAACTTACGTATATAATCTTTTTTTAACATCATATATAACTATTTTCTCTAACGAAATATGATTATTTTTTTCCTAAAATGATTTCAAAATATATTATTAACAACAAAATTTAAATTTAATATGTTTTGCTTATGTATAATTTATTTTAAAATTTAAAAATCCGTCCATCGGACGTATCCTAACCCCACTCTTAATTATAAGGAGTTATACAAAATTTCTTTAAAAGACATAACATTTTTTTTTAATTAGTTGAGGTCATTAATTAAAAGAGAATCTGAAAGAGGAAATTCCAAGACTTCATCACTACTTTACTCCCCCTGTTTTTAGCGTTTGGTAAAGCCCAAATAAAAACTTTAGTCCGCAGAAAATCCCATCATCAAGCCCAATTTAATACATTAAATCTTTGCCAAATTCGATAATTAAGATTGGCCCTTTTTATAAACCCAAAAAAAACTTTGGAAAATCTTCTGAGAGTCATCATCTTCGAAACACATGTTAGTAGGGTTTAGGGGGAATAAATAGTGTTAACTTGTGGAAGAAGATAGGAGAAACAAAGGTAAAAACACGATCGATTCCGTTCTCGAGGTTAATTTAATTGCCCCCTACAAAGAAAAGGAATAAATCCATATTATTTGTTGTCGAGTTAATGGAAATTGGCTATTGGAGATCAAATTTTTATTTTTCTTTCTCCACCATCGTGGTATATATTCTCGTGTTTGATTTGAGCTCATATTTTGACTAGTAGCTAGGGCTTGGATGTCATGGATGCGAAAAGGTTGAAATTTGGCTCTACAATCAACTGTCTTCCAGAAGAGGTACTTGCTAAGATCTTGTGCTTTCTTCCGACAAAACGAGCAGCTTCTACATCTCTTATCTCCAAAACGTGGAGGAATCTGTTTCCACTGATGATTCAACTCTTTGAATCTCAACATCATATCTATTTAGACGACTCAGATTTAGTTTATCCCGAGGAGGAGGGTAAAAGAGAGAGGAAAGATGTTGAGGAGAGCTTCGGAGATTTTGTTAACAAAACCCTTTCCGGATGCAATTCCATAAAGAAACTCACACTAAAATGTCCTCGTAATAATGCTCATACCAACACCACCGACCAATGGCTACGCCTTGCCTTGGAACGAGGTATCGAGGATCTTGATGTGCGTTTTAAAATGGGGTCTTCTTGCCACCAATCACGGTGGCCTTGTAGTGCTTTCATAAACAACAAGACGCTGGTTAAGCTAACATTAAGAATAGATTTTGTTAAATGTAGATTATATTTTTTTAAACGAGCGTGTCTTCCAGTGCTAAAGAGCCTCTCTCTCCATACAGTTTGGTCTACATGCCATTCGTTGTTAGTGGCGATTCTTCCTGGTTGTCCAATACTTGAGGAATTATCCTTACATTACTTACCCGGTGGCGTCCCAGTTGGTGGACGTGAACACTTCTATATAACCCACAAAACCCTCAAGAGGCTCACATTTGACTTCAGTAACAGTCTTCCCCGCTATCGCGTAATGCTATTCTTCACACCGAGCCTTGTTTACCTCGACTACTCTGGTTGCGCTCTTGTTCACGTTTCTTATCCTAAATGTTTCTCCTAAGCTATCCGCAACATAGGGTTCACTGCTACTACTACCATATTCAAAATTTCTTTCTCCATGTAGATACCAAATCTTGTAACCCGGCATAAATCCATTGCTATACAAGTGATGCCATACTAATTCTATCTTAACATTACGAGAATTGCGACAAATTGAACATGGACATTTCATCTTACCACTTGTTTTCACTCGTGGTTGATTTCCAGCAACGGCCATGAACTCGCATATACCTCGTGCATAACCATCGTTTAATAACTTCGACTCCGGATCAAACATTTCTTCATCCATCCACGATCTGAAATCTCTAGAAGATGACATCTCTCTCTACACGATTTTTAAAGAATTATTGGGTAGAATTTTGTTGTTGTGATTGAATGGAGAAGTATGGTAACATATATATAATAACGCTTTCCGTCGGAAATCCGTCGGAATTTAACGGCTATAATAACGGCTATAACAACGGCTATATTAACGTTCAAATTTTCCGACGGATATTAATCCGTCGGAATCCGTCGGAAATTTCCGACGGTAAACCGACGGATTACTGACAGGAACCGACGGATGGTAATCCGTCGGAAAATACCGACGGAATTCCGACGGATATTAAAATTTTCAAATCCGTCAAAAATCCGTCGGAATTCCGTCGGTATTTTCCGACGGATATTAATTCCGTCGGAAATACCGTCGGAATTGCGGTTGATTTCTTGTAGTGGTGGTCCAATCTGGGTCAGCTTCCGTCCCAAGCAAGTCGACATACACATCCACCCAAATCATGTAGGAATAAGGGCACGCAAAAAACAAATGGTCTCATGTCCCATCCGCATAATAGGCAAGGTTGAAAACATCCCCAACTACGTGTCCTAGAACCTGTGGCGAGGCGGTTCAATATTTCTAACCATGTAATGAAAGCAAAACGAGGCACTCCTTGAGAGAACCAGACAACCTGAGCCCGTTTTACTGTTTATCCTCTAATTTTGAGCTGGTCCCAAGTGTGATGAGCTGAAAATGTGGGACGATAGTCATTTGCAGTGTGTCTCCAAAGAAGGATATCTAGGCCTGCCTCTGGGACTGGCGGAGGGAGAGCATGTATAGTCTCTGATAATAGATTGTCTGGTTTCTTGCAGCCTCTGCAACTGTCTCAACCTACGACGCCTAATGGCCCAAGAACCATTTCTTGCAGCCTCTGCAACTGTGGACCAACGTTGGATACCCATGTGAGGTATCCCTGCGTCTCCTGCTATTTCAATTAACCTCCCAAGAGGATGCCACATCTCAGACAAGAACATGAGAGATGTACCACTTTGTAGTTATGATCTAATAAACCCTGCAGCCTGACCCCGAAGCTTAAACAACTTTCTCCAAATCCAGGAACCCTTAGAACCATCTCTTGCATCCCAAAACGTTCAATCCGTAATGATCCCGATAAAGTGAATAGCTTCCATATCAAATTCAGAGCAAAAGCCCGCGAAACATATTCCAACCTACGACGTAGACCTCTTTCACTTTTAGGTAAACTCCCGATAAAGTGAATTTTTGATATTTATTGTATTTATATATATAAAATGCAACTTATGTTTTAGTAATATGTCAAAAATAATTACAAATGACTGAACATTTTTAATTCACATTAAATAAAAGAAAAAAAAAATACTAAGATCGATGTAAATTATTAATGCTCAAATAAACTAATAATGTATCACATCAACTAATGTTGGTTATTTTCATCCTTATTATGTTTCTTTTCTTCAAATGATATAGTAAAATAAAATAAAAACATAAATAACATACTTTACCCAAAATATTACATATAATTAAAACGAACATTAAAAGTTTAATCAACATTTTTATGCACACTCGGTTCAGCCAGCAATACCAAGGTGCTGATTTTACTTGATTGTCGGGTTTTACCAGGGTTTTCTATATTTTTCAAATTTATAATTAGTTGATTTAGAAATAAATCTGAAACGGTATAGTGACAGGATCACCAAGTTTACCGGTCTGACCGCGGATCCGGAGGTTTGAAAATACATGTTTGAATCAAACATTAGAAATTTGATATTACTATAGAAAACACTACAACTTGATGTTGAAACCATATTAAATACTGTATATTATAAACTGTAAAAAACAAAAATACTATAAATATATATTAAATGAACAAAATAAAAATAATTATAAACAATAAACAATGAACATAAAATAGCAGGTTAAAATTATAGGAAAAATACAAATATTTATAAATAGTAAAAAAAACTATAAATTTATATTACAACCATTGACTTGCGGGATACAGCGGGTTAGAATATAGTAACATAAGCAAACCAAAGCATACCATGCCAAGATAAGTAAATAGTTCAACAAAAACTTAAAACAAACCCAAAACAATATATTATGCAAAATTAAACATGGGAGTAAAGTAGTGAGGAAGTCTTGAAAGTTCTGATATGAACTACTGATATTCTCCATTCACCGGGCCTAGGTCTTTTTACTCTTCTTTCTCGATTTCAACATAACCCTAATTATTAGGGGGGGTGGAAGTTTGGATTTGTAGCAATTTCTTCAAAATATAATTGTTGACAAAGTTGTTAAAACAAGTAACCCAAAAGTTAAAGAGAGAACAAAAAAAAAACTAGCTAGGAGGGCTGGATGACGTGAATCCTGCTCACAAGAACATGATTTGGCATTTAAATGAATGTCGGTTACGCAAAGCAAGAAGGTCACTGATGAGTGTCCGTTTCATGTTATCATCAGCAGCATCAATTCTTAGTTTCATGACTTGAAGAAAGTGCATTTGCCACAAAAAGCTCTTGACTAGTTTGAATTCTCCACGACTACCTCTAAATCCATATATCTCCAACACCTTCACTTCATTTTGATCAATGCTGATTCCCTGATCACCTACACCGTGCAATCCCTGGAGCAAGCATCACAAATAGATCACCACCATATATTTATAGTTAATTAATTAGGACCACCATATTAATTCCAGCCTTAATTATATATATTAAAGTTAAAAATTGAGAGACGACACCTTGAGGACCAAAGTTTCTAGCTTTGGAGATTGGTTGAGCAGACGCCGGAGCATTACTTGCCAACCTTCTTTTGTATCACTCTCAAAATAAAGCTTAACAAGGTTTAAAAAGAAATTAGGTAATTCCTTATTTGTTGAATACATCTCCTGAAACACAACACTAGTGGGTCATATTCAGACCAGAAAAATGATACTAATTAAGACAAGAAATAAGAAGACAAAGAGACAGACCTTAACAGAAGCAGAAGACAGGGAAAGAGTCTTAACGATGCGCACACAGTTAATGATGGAATATAGACCCAAGCTACGATAATTGGAAGTTGAAGGACAAAGATCTAGTTTGGCTTCGACAAGGGAGTTCAACTGCAACATAGAACGGAAGTAGATTTTGGTGTTGGTACCGTTGAGATGGTGAATGATGCGTTTAGAGAGAATTTGTCTTCGACCATAATAGATGAGGATAGGGTTGAAGAACCAAATGTAGAAGCTAGAAGATTTTTTGATATGTTAGACGCAGCGAAGCAGCCATTATATGATGGGTGTAGAGATGGTCATTCACCTTTATCATCTGCTAGTAGAATGATGACCATTAAGACGGACTTCAATTTGGCAGAGGAATGTGTTGATGCGATTGCAGATATGGTGAAAGATCTTTTGCCTGAAGATAATCTTGCACCGGCATCATACTACGAGGTACAGAAACTTGTAGGTGGTCTTGGTTTGCCGTATCAAGTAATTGATGTGTGCATCGACAACTGTATGATATATTGGAGAGAAGATGAAGACAGGAGAAATTGTCGATTTTGTCGTAAACCACGGTTTCAAGATACTAGTGGGAGAGTTCCAATTCCATTTAAACGTATGTGGTACTTACCGTTGACTTCGAGGTTGAAGAGGTTATATCAATCTGAGCGCACGGCAGAGCAAATGAGATGGCATGCAGAACATCGTCAAGATGGAGAGATTACACATCCGTCGGACGCTAAAGCGTGGAAACATTTTCAATCCATGTATCCGGATTTTGCGTATGAGAGAAGAAATGTGTACCTGGGGTTATGTACAGATGGTTTCAACCCATTTGGAAAGCATGGAAGGCAGTATTCGTTGTGGCCCGTAATCGTAACACCGTATAATTTGCCCCCTGGTATGTGCATGCGTCGAGAGTTTTTATTTCTCTCTGTTCTTGTTCCCGGCCCTGAGCATCCAAAGAGATCACTAGATGTATTCCTCCAGCCATTGATCTATGAGTTACAAATGCTATGGAGTCACGGTGCTGAAGTGTTTGATGTTTCGCGCCAGCAGAATTTTAGGATGCGGGCGGTTCTTATGTGGACCATTAGCGATTTTCCAGCATATGGAATGTTATCTGGATGGACAACTCATGGAAGACTATCGTGCCCATATTGCTCAGACAACACAGATGCATTCCAATTGAGGAACGGAAGAAAGTCGTGTTGGTTTGATTGCCATAGAAGGTTTCTACCGATGGAGCATCCGTATCGTCGGTCTAAAACTTTATTTAAAAAAAATAAACAAGTGTTTGAAGCTCCAATTGATGAGGAAGACGGCTGTATATTATTGGAGCAGTTGAGAGATTTTGGTGCTCCGATGACTTCTGAATGTGGAGGTAATGGACATGAAATTGTGTACGGAGCCGGGGAAGTTCATAATTGGCACAAGAAGAGTATCTTTTGGGAATTGCCTTACTGGAAGGACCATTTATTGAGGCACAACCTCGATGTGATGCATGTTGAAAAGAACTTCTTTGATAACATAATGAATACGGTTTTAAATGTCCCGGGGAAGACAAAAGACAATCTGAAGTCTAGGTTGGACTTGGCGAGATTTGCGATCGTGATTTTCTTGAAATTCTTCCCAATGGTAAATATCCTTTTGCTCCACTTGGTTGGATGCACAAAAGAAAAAAGAATTTTTTGATTGGATTCAAGACGATGTCAAATTCACTGATGGATATGTATCTAATCTGCGTAATGGCGACTATGGTGAAGGAAAGTTTATCGGAATGAAGAGTCATGATTGTCATGTTGTGATGCAGCGACTTCTTCCATTCGCTTATGGAGCTCCTTCATAAAGATGTTTATGAAGCAATTGCAGGTATAATTATTTTCATGTGTATTTTAAAAATTATTGATATTTTTATTTTATATATATTTAAATTTGTGTTTTTTTATTTGCAGGAGTTGGTGCTTTCTTTGGGATTTATCCATGAGAACACTTACACTTGAGGGGATTCGCAATTTAGAAGCCAATATACCCTTGATCCTTTGCAATCTTGAAAAGATATATCGGCCGTCCTTATTGATGTTATGGAACCTCTCCCGATCCACCTCCCCCATGAAGCCGAACTAGGTGGGCCTGTTCAATTCCGTTGGATGTATCCTTTTGAGCGGTACATGTTCCATCTTAAGAAGAAGGTTAAAAATTTAAGTCGAGTTGAGGGGTCAATTGTCGCACAGAGCATCAACGAAGAAACCTCACATTTTGCAGAATATTACTTTCCATCGGAAGTTCGAAGAGTAAACGCCTGCTCGCCACGATGATAGAGGTGAGAAAGCCATGTATCCATTGGTGGTCCCTGACTTGTTTTCGCAAGTTGGTCGAGTAAGTGGAAAAGGGAAGAAACGCAAATTTTCACAACAGGAGTGGACTCACTTGCATAAGTATATCGTAACAAATTATGAGGAGATGGTGGAGTACGAAAGGTAAAAAACTAAATCTATTTAAATACTAAATTATTTTTTACAACCAACTAATAGGAACCAAAGGTTATATAATGTTGTTTGATTTCAGGCTTTACATGGCAATAATACGTAGCCATTTTCCGGAAAAAACTGAAGAAGAACTTGAACTGCATAAGGAGAACGATTATATTACTTGGTTACAATTTTACGTAAGTAGGCTATAATAGTAATATATAAATGCGAAATTATTATGTTAGTGTTTTATATTAATTTTGTCGATATTATTTTCTTAGGTTAATGAAGGAATTAGAGGTGGCTCAAGTTTTCCGACATGGTTAGTAGAGTTAGTAACTGGCCCAATCTACATTGCGACCTCATATCCTAGGTATTGCAGTAGGGGATTTGCGTTTAGGATTCACGATGAAGGAAGGTCAAGACCAACTGCAGATTATGGGATTTCGACTCAATCTGGTGATGTTGTCTACTACGGGATTCTGAAAGAAATATTGCTAGTTCGCTACCCAGGGATGTTGGACATGAGGTGCATTGTTTTTATGTGTGAGTGGTATGATCCAGAAGTTGGGCGTGGGGTTAAGGTGAACCAATTTGGCGTCACGTCAGTAAATTCTAGAAGAAGACTTCGTACGTATGACCCATTCATCCTAGCATCACAGGCAGACCAGGTTCGGATATTTTAATAAATATTTTATTAAAGTTTTGGGATTCTATTTATCTTTTATTTGACTTCATAACTTACATTTGTTTTTTTTAGGTATGCTATATTCGTTATCCTAGGGTAACACGGCGTTCAGATCCTTGGATTACAGTGACTCCAATTAATCCAAGAGGCAAAATTTATGGAGTTTCGAAAGCACGATGCTTTACAACCAACTAGAAGTGTTCCAATGGATCATGTCGAGCATTCTTTTGATACATTCCTTGTGGTTGATTTGACGGAAATTGGTGATGATAGAGTTCATTCAGAATCTGAGGAAGAACTTGGAGAATTTGATGAGGCCGAAGACGATATTCCTTCAGAAGGATCATTATCTGATTCAGATTAGTATTTTAACCGCAAACTTTTGTTTTTATTTGAATTTTGTATTTTAATTTGTAATTTAAATATTACAGTTTATAATAATTAAAACCATAACTTACATTAATAAATAAAAACAGTAAAAATCATAAACAAACCAAAATAATTAAAAACCAAAAATTTCTATATCCGTCGGAAATCCGTCGGAAATTTCCGACGGATTTCCGACGGATAACAAAGGAAAAGAAATCGGCCAATGTCAGTCAATCCTTAAACTGAGACACGTGTAACCACGAATCCGTCGGAAATCCGTCGGCAATGTCCGACGGATTTCCGACGGATTTCCAACGGTTTTGTGGTTTCGTGGTCTTTTACAATCCGTTTCTCTTGAAATATATTTGTAGTAGGGTTTGTTACTCTTTTTAATGATAAAATACTAACATATACCTTGTTACATATCATATATATCAAAATAAAAAAAATCTCAACTATCATGTCTACATGTTACTACATGATACATATCTTATAACGATGGTTTCTAACCATAACAACTAAATTTCTTTGGATTTCGTATAATTCATTTGTAACAATGTATTTGTTTATATTTTATCATTACAATGAGTAACAAATCATACTACAAACATTTTTCAAAGGAAACGGATTGTAAACGACCACGAAACCTCAAACCCGTCGGAAATCCGTCGGAACTATCCGACGGATTTCCGACGGATACGCGAAATTTAGACGCGGCAAATGAAATTTTCATTTCCCGGGAAAATTAATTTTCGCGTATCCGTCGGAAATCCGTCGGAAATTTCCGACGGATTCCCGACGGATACGCGAAATTTAAGGCGGAATCTTCCCGAGACCGCGTGTCATTTAATATTAAACGTTTCCGACGGATTTTCCATCGGAAATCCGTCGGAATTTGTTCATATAAACTTCGTCTTCTTCCTCCGCATCTGTAACCAAAAAACGAAAAAAAAACCTCAAAAGTTCCGATTTCGACTTCCGATTTCCGTCCGATTGAAGCTCTGATTTCGACATCAATCATCAAGCATCAACATGTCTAACAATCCTCCATCAATTCCATCTAATTTGTAAGTTTCAAAACTATAAAAATTAGAGATTTCTAAGGTTTTAAGATTTATGTTAGATTTAGGTTGTTGGATGTAAGATTTAGGTTTTAGGATGTTAGATTTATGTTATTGGATGTTAGATTTAGGTTTTTTAGTGTTTGATTCAAGATTTTGGTGGTTAGATTTAATTTTTTAATTTTAAGAATTTGTTTTGTTATTTTGGAGAATTTTTTATTTTAGAGAATTTGTTTAGATTAGAATAAATTATATATTTGTTAAGAAAAAATTATATATATTTTTTTAGTAATTTATATTCAGTTTTAAATATTTATAGTTGTTTATAATGTTTTTATTATTAAATAATCAATATTTATTTAAATTTACTTTCCATTATTAATTTATATTGGAGAATTTATTATTAATTTTCTATAAATTTATAAATAATTTTATATAAATTAAAAATAAATTTTGTTAAAATTTATTATTAATTTTCTATAAATTTATAAATAGTTTTTTATAAATTTATAATCATTTGTATTATTAATCATTTTTGAAATTATTAATTATTTTAGGAATTTATAATCATTTTAAAAGTTTTTAATCATTTTTACATTTTTAAAATCATTTGTATAAATTTATAATCATTTCTTTAAAAATTTATAAGGGATTACGGATTATATTACGAGGGTTCTGGGAACCAAGTACGCCGAGGTTCCGTAGGCGTACGGGAGTTGCGCGGAGTCAGTCTCAGGCGTATACCCATATTCCGGCGACCGCATCTCCTGTACCACCCCCTGCTGCATAGACACCACCCCCTACAGCACCGTCTGCAATGAGCGTCGAGGACTTCGTTGCTTTACCTGGACGAGAGATTCACTCGTCTTCATCCGGATTGTGTTGGGACAGACACATGGTAAGTCTCATTTTCAAATTTTAAACTATTAAATTTTATTAAATATTTTTAATAAACTATTTAAACTCTACAAAACATTTTGTTTTGAAGGTTTAAAGATTCGGGAAATGGGATTTCCAAGTCTATCAACCGGATGCTTAATGGATTGCTTCAGCATCCGTATCCGACGTACAACCAAATGCCGGTAGAAGAGCAGGAAATGTGGTTTAGGCAATTTATGATAAATTTTTCATTTTCTTTTATTGTTTACTTTGAATTTTATTAGTTTATTAGTTTATTTTAATTTCATTTCCATTTTTTCAGCAAGAATTTACTTGGGATAGTCACATTACCGCTTTGGTTAGAAGGGACTTCCACAAAAAAGCGGCAATCATGTATTCACGGAAGATGAACGAGTGGAAGGCGTTGTGGTCGAGGAATCTTGTTCCAAGGGAGTTGGTTATGAACCCGGCCCTATGGAACGGGTTGATAGCGTACTGGAGTGAAGACGCTACGAAGGCTAGCTCCACAACCCACTCTGCATGCCGGAACAGCGATCGCAAAGGAAAGGGTAAGGCGACGCACAATCTAGGAGCAACCAGTTTGGTCACAAAGGCGAAACAACTTGTAAGTTTTTGGTTTAATCACTATGTTGTTTTTTTAATTTTATATTCAAAATATTTACTATATTTGTTAATTTTGTAGTTTCGGCAAGATGGTGTCCCACCTTCTGCCCTCAAATTGATCGAAGTTGCTCACACCAACAAGACCACCAATGAAATCCAAGATGGTGTAGCTCGGGAGATCGTTGGCAATGTCAGGACGATGGGTGCTGAGTATCTTCTTAGTCAACCAATCATTGAAGGAACCCCGCCTCTCACGAAGTCCCGATCGAGAAGATCAACGAATTGAATCTCTGAGGTAAGTAAATTTTAAAATTTTAATCAATTTTTTTAGCTTTCAAATATTTATTTAACTTTTCATTTCTGCAGTGTACTCGAAGACCAAAGGTCGGGTCTTTGGTCTTCCGACGATTCATCATCTTACTCGGCTACTTCACGCTTTTCGGGGATCCTACCGCCAATTTTCAAGCGAGGCTCGCAGCAAAAGAGGCGGAAATGGAGGAGCTGAAGGCGGATATGCAACGCCTTAAAGAGGCCGGAGAAGCGCGAGAGGCGAAATATGAAGCTGATCAACAAGCGATGATCCAACGGATGAACGATTTCGTTTCGCAATATCCACCACGTTCACCGGGCGTTTAGTTTCATTTTCTTTTGTTATAAACAATTTTATGTTTTTTTTTTTCTTTTTGAATAATTAAAAAATTAAAATAATATTTTATTTTAATTTTCAATACTATTATATTTTATTTTTCATTTCTTTTTTAAAAATTTATTTTTCTTCAAATTAATTGATTTTCAAATTATTATATAAAAAAAAAAAAATTTGTAGGCCGTCGGAAATCCGTCGGAAATGTTATCCGTCGGTAATCCGTCGGTTTATATCCGATGGTACTACGTCGGGAATCTGAATTCGTTTCGGACATATTCCGTTCGAAATCCGTCGAAATGTTCCGATGGATTTCGGCGTAATATATTTCGACCGCTATCCGACGGATTAGCGACGGATTTCCGAAAATTTCCGGATTCGGATTTCACGACGACATAGTTCCGACGGGCTAAAACCGACGGATTGCGATTTGCGGATTTCGACGGAATTTTCCGTCTGATTCCGGCTGATTTCTTGTAGTGCACCACGCTCAACTATCTCACTACACAAAAGTTTGAAATAGCTATTTGCATTCTCCTCAGGTTATCTTTCCAAGCAACAATTTATTATGTTTGGAGAGAAAAAAAACACAAGGAGACATGAAAACAATCGCTCTCTACACCTCATCTTATCCGGGCTATCGATAAAGTGATCCAAAATAGGAGTAGCTCATTGAGCTATCAAGATTCGCCCAAGCTTGCACTACTTTTATAAAGATGGTTCAAATCTCGCAGCTACACGATGTCAATGAATTCATAACTTTATCCCAGATTTCTCCATTCTAGCTGTTCTTATTCTTTATTTATTTAGCTGCATGTAAATAACATATTTCCTCCTTTAACGGTTTTCGATTTTAATGAAATTTTGAAACAACAAAACAGAAAATTGAAAAGGGATAAAGGTTGGATGAACACAACCTGATGGATATGAGCTTTTGAGGCTCTGATACAAGATTGGAATCACACCAATTTGAGATCACTTGATGATCAAAGGATTCCAAAACCTAATAAGCAGAAGTGGTGAATAGAAGATAGAAATGGAAATGAAATGATGTCTTGTCTCAATCAATGAACAATACAAGCTAATGAATCACTCAATAACTCGAATTGCATACTCAAAAGAACTTAATTGAATAAGTCAAATAAGAATTAATGAAAATAAACACAAAGAATCCACAACTTTGTGAAGAGAAGAAAATCTGTTTTTCTTATGAACTTTAAAATCTAGATTAAGGGTGATTTACAAGGAGGCAAGAGCTCTTCTTTTATAAGCTCAGATTACAACAGCTATAAGCCAAAATAAATGAAAAAAATCACGAAAATATAGACAAAAGAGCCATTGGAGATATTGAATGCACAATCAGTCCAAATAAGGCAAGTGGAGCCTTAGCTTGTATCGTGTCAACTTGGGGAGGAAGCTGCGTGTTCTTTGAAGTTTCTGGTTGTCCTGAAAAATCTCTAAAACATGCAAAAGCGGAGGGGAATATGGCTGTTGGGATTTAGAAGCGCATGGTTCCAAATATGGCAAGTATTGATTCTCTTCTTGACCCATGCGTGCAAATAGATGTGGTTTCGTTTTGCCAACTCTAAAACAGCTTGTAGTCTTCTTAAGATTGAGATAAAATAGCAGGAAGTCGATCTCCACTTGGTTGAGAAGCTTAGTTGAATTGAACCAACCTGTATGGGGTAAAATAGGAGCATATGTACCAACTCCTGAATTAGCTCGGTCATGAGGTGGTTTTATTCGATTAGGACTTCCCTTATATGTGGTTTGCGATGAAAACTCGAGGAGAGGTGAAAGCTAGAGTGAAACATGATCTGAAACATGTTTCTCTTAGATTCTCGGTTTCGAGTGAGGTTTTTTGACCATCTTTAATTCTAGTTCACTCTTGATGCATTATGGCTAGGTGGTTTCCGAGTGAATATGACGCCGTAAAACATAATGACGAATACAATAGTTGTTAAATCGTCGTAAACTATAACGACGATTTTACGACGCCATATATATTTATGATGCATATACGACGGCAAGTAGTACGACGAGTTTACGATGAATATTGTGCCTTGTTCATAAGACGACGGGTTTACGACGATTTGTCTATTACGCCTAACCGATTACGATGATTTCACATTTCTTGTAAAATCGACGTAAGGCTCTATTTACGATGAATTAACAACGATATGGTCTGTTGTTAACCTCATGTATTCTTGTAGTGTAATGTGCAATTCATAATTGATTTCAGCATGACCTAGAAATAAGTTAACACAAAAAGAAGAAAAATCGAAGTAGCAAGTAATAAAGATTAACTACTGTTTGTTGTAATTACTAACAACTATAGAGTTTAAGAAAATAAAGTAATATTGTAGTATCCCATATAAACGCTGTTTGTTACTTAATACTTATTTAAAAATTAAGCAATATTTTATGAAACGCATACAGTAATTAATAACTAGGAACAAAAATCCAAAGAACTGAAAGACAAGTTACTGAACTAGCATATTCATGGATTCATTGTGAAACCTTCTTAGTTTTTGGGTTAAACTAAACTAGCATATTCATGCTAAATGTCACTTTGTTGCTATTGATATCTTTACAAGCAAGAAACTTGAAGATATTGGTCCTTCTTCCCTTAATTGTGATGATGTATGTGAAAAACACTTGTTTGATCAAATGTCTTTTATTTCCTGCTTTGATTTTTTATGTCTTAGTCCGCTTAAACAGTTATGAGTAAGAGATAGCTTGCCTCAGGGCAGGGGCGGACCCATGTATAATAAAGTGGGGTCAGCTGACCCCACAAAAAAAAAAAATATGTGTATATAAATTTTTTTTTTTTTGTTGAAAATCAACTTTGAACCCATGAAACTTTAGGTATTTTTAGCCCATTTACCTTTTGAACCCATTAACTTACTTTTAAAAAAATTTCAACAATTACAATACCCAAAACCCATTTTGTTTTTGACCCCGGTAAAAAAAATTTCTGGGTCCGCCACTGCCTCAGGGGCGGAGCTAGGTGTAGAGGAGGGGTGTCAAAATGACACCCATAAAAATCTAAAATTTGGTGTATTTTGTTTAAAATATCTAAATTAAGATCAATTAAATTGTTGTAATGACCCCCATAAAATATATTTTTTACATTTTGGCACCCATAAATAAAATATCTAGTTCCGTCACTGGCTTGGCCCTTCACTATGTAAGACCGAGGTTGAAGCTCCTTCCTTATCTTTACCAATTTCCGCTCCTCTGGATTCAGTCTCAGGACATAGGGTAGGGATGCAAAAGGCCTGGTCGCCTGGAGAATTAAAACGCAGCGTATAAATTGCCTCGAACTCGACTTCAAATCCTTCACTGAGTTCACTCCTACATATAATTATGTAAATACTCTTCAAATCAGACAAATTCTGTTTTGTTAATGGATTAAATATAAAAAATGGACTGCTTTTAAAATTTATTTTCAAACGGGGACATTTACTGCTTCAAAAATCCTTTCCCAAAATACCCGGTTTGTAAATAAATTTTCCAAAAGGTCTAATTTAGACAATCGTCTTTTGATAATTCTCTCTGTGTTTATGTGAACGGCTTTATGAAAATGAAGAGAGTTACGTGGAAGACATTAGAGACTCACAAATTTTAAAACAGAGTCTTAAGGATAAGGTTGTGGAGATCCATTACCGGGACAAAAAATCGAGCTTAAACCCCACGAAATAAAAATGGCGGCAAAGATCACAGGCGATTCTTTTACAGGAAGCGAACATCATCTCGATTTCGGCTCTTCTCTGTTCGAGCTTCTCATTCCATGGATGACAAACACCGTCTACATCAATTAGGTTTGTCTCTGATGAAGTTTAACCACATATTCAGTGTACAAAATTGTATACCCTAAAAAGAGCAAAACATATTCTTAATTTTTAGGTTTTTTCTGTTAATGTCAACAAAACTCACTTTAAATCTCAGAGGCAAAACGTAAAAACAGTGACAAAAGGCCAAAAATATCAAAGGTTCTACGACACGTAGTTGGGGCTGTTTTCAACCTTGCCTATTATGCTGATGAGACACGAGACCATTTGTTTTTTTGCGTGCCCTTATTCCTACATGATTTGGGTGGATGTGTGTGGCGACTTGCTTGGGACGGAAGCTGACCCAGATTGGACCACCACGCTCAACTATCTCACTACACAAAAGTTTGAAACAGCTATTTGCATTCTCCTCCGGTTAGCTTTCCAAGCAACAATTTATTATGTTTGGAGAGAAAAAAACACAAGGAGACATGAAAACAAATCTTGTGTAGAAGTCCTCTTGGAACCAATGTACCAGAATACTGTGCCGAGTATAAACGCAGCTACCGTTGTACAGACCAATCTCACGAGGTTATATTCTGGACTTCTCCAGTAGACAAGGTTCTGTTTCCAGAGGCAGAGTACGTAGAAATTGAGATAGTTGGTTTTGTGAGTATCTTGAAGTTAAGCTTATTGGTTCTGATCCTTCTGGTGGAAGATTGAGCTGCTTGTTGTTTGTCTCCACTTCTCTGTACATTTAAATTGTTTTTGATAGTGAAGTTAAAAGAAGCTGAAAAATGTAGCGAAATGAGTTGCGATAATGACCTAAACAGTTCAGATTTCTTGTATAAATCTGCAAAGTCCATGTTAAAGTTCTCTTCCAAAGCAGGCGTAGTTACTTCAAGCATCCAAGTTGCTGGATTGTAAAATTAATCCCCTGTATAAAGTTTTAGGTTTTGCCTTAGTTTAGTTGGGATACAAGCATCTAAGTGCCGAGATCAAAGCAGAGGAAGAGAAGGCCAAGACAAGTAAGTACCTGGAAGTAGTCTACTAGAACCTATGAGTGTTTACCCAATTTCCCACCATAATTAGAAGCAGCTGTATTTTTTAGGTTATGCAAAGAAGCATATATACACGATAAGATCATCGGTTGCTAATAATAATTGTAGAATAGGTTATCGAACTAGGTTGAGTTTATTGCTGTACATACTTTGATATTTATACAGACACAAACCGACTAGAGATTAACATAATCTCGTAATATAAATATTATAAATCTTAGAAGAATAGGAAAATAATACTTGCAATACAAGCAATTAATCTTAGGGCAAACCTCGTCAAAGGCCTCGAAAATGTCAATCCTGGGTTGTGGAGAGTCGGAACGAGAAAGAGTGAGATAGAGACGGCACATTTCCTTCATGGAATCCTAGACGTTGTAATGTTCTTTTGTGGGCTTGTGATGACTGGTGAATAAAAACGGCATGTCAGTTATATTGAACAAGTCAAAACGGCTCACAGTTTAATACTCAGCCAAGCCTAATAATATAAAGGTGGGCCACATTTTCTGGTAGCCTGTACAGTCTTTTCCGTTTTTTTCGTCAAAAAGTGTTTTTTTTCCATCTGTGAAGTCGAAGTTATTTTATGCTGTGATAGTTTTTCACAAGTTCCTTCTTAAAAAGATCGAGATGATAATCGTTCGTGAAAAATTATATTATACCCAGTGGTGGGCATCCGGTTTAAGATTTGGTTTTTGTTCGATGTTTTCGGTTTTACTGTTTTTCGGTTCTATAGAAAAATAAATCATTTAGAAACCGATTGACTTTTTCGAGGAAAAAATACCTCACAGACTCAATTATCGAGGCAACACTCTCAGCCACCTTCTCCGACGTCGGCGTAGCGTATGCTCGCCGGCGTCGGGAGCTTGTCCTCTCCATTTGCCTTATCTGCTTTCTAGTGGCTCCTTTGTCTCTGTTTCAACCTTCGATGATGCCTGTTCTTTGCTCCGACCACCGCGACTATCTGGAGAGGACAGATCTGGTGGCTATCGATCTTGCTTGCGGGTATTTCAAACTTGCGAGTCTCCTAGTCTCATATCTCGCTGCTCTTCCAGTCAGCTTTGGTGTGGAGAGTTTATACCGAAGATCTTTTGTTGTTTTCCGAACTACCACCCTTCTCCACCAGTCTTACCTTGAGCCATTTCCATCTTCCGCAACTCCGAGCTCTAGTGGCGGAATCCTTGTTTCGTCGCTTAGCCGAAGAACCTTTTCTCACATATCCGCAATACCTCACCTTTCACCTTTCCTCCCCTCCACACAGCTCTTTCTAAGTCTTTCTCGATCTCCTTTATCGAAGAGCTTGCCGCCTCTGCTAGACGCCAGCAAACGGCCGTCACTTGCAGCCACGATCTCTCTGAACCGCCAGATCTAGGTCAAAAGTACATCAAGGGTTCTCAGAGGGGGGTGTCTGAAATGGTCTTGGCCCATTATCTGTGCAACATGGAATTTATTTGGCCCATTAACCCTTTTGATGTTAAGGCCCATACGTGGTATCAAAGAGACTTTAAGGTTGCCCTAATTTTGTTAATCTGCGCCAGCCACCTTTGGCTCCCACCATCAGCTCCGGATGCGGCCTCAATATCACAAGTAAACCACCGCCAGAAGCTGAGTTTCCACCGTCGCTGCCTTCCTCTTGCCGTGGACAAGAGAGAATTTTTCAAGCCTCCTCCTTCTCAAAGGAAAGAACTTGTTTACATTCATCCCTCTCCATGAGAGGTCTGTTTATCTCGTTTTCTTTATTTAAGAGGGTGCTTCGTGTCCTAACCGTCGTGGTTTCTAGGCAACCCGAGGTTATGGATTCTTTCTCAAAGTCACTAAATATGTTGTCTAACCTATTGTCAGTTGATGAGTATGAGTTGAAATCTATTTCTTTCATGGGCGTGCTCATGTTAGATAGGTTCAACACCTCTCTTGGCCAACTATCAAGCTTCATCAAGTTTGTGTATCTATCCTTTGTTTCTGCTTGTTCTAGTTATTCTGCCGTTAGGCTTGCGTTTCGGGCATGTCCGTTTACGCCTATCTCCCATGTAAACATCTAGTTAATCAATGAAGTTCTTGTTTTGACCAAAAAAAAAAGAAACCGATTGACATACAGTTTGGTACGCTTCATTTTTCGGTTTATGATTTTAGCAGTTTTAACAAAAGTTAATTAGGTTTGGTTTAGTTTTGGTTTTAGTTTTTGTTGATGATTTTATATAAAATAATAGTTAAAAACTCAAAATCATAGCATTGAATTTGTATTTTTTTTTAATGCAAACTCATAATCGAACAATTAAAAAGTTAAAACTCAAAATCCATTCTATTATAAAACTTAAAGAGAATATAAATCAAACTTAGTTATGCGGTTTGAGAAAACAATTTGATAAAACTCTAATAAAAATAAATTATTAAACCAAAACCATAAATTATATATATAGGATGTTTAAATGGCTAGAGTTTTGTATCTTTTTATGCAGCTTTTTCAACTTTTAATGTTAATTTTTTAATTAAAAAAACTGGACAACACAAGTATTTATTTAAGCATATATAAAAAGTAAAAATATTTTTTTTAATCGCAGTTTTATGGTTTTAAACCAAACTGAAACCAAAATAACTTTTATGATGATAACTCAATAATTTTTTAAGTAAAACTGATACCAAACAAAATTAGGTTTTGTTTTTTTGTTACAGTTATTTTGCCCATTCCTAATTATACTAATCCTTGTATATGTGTGTGTGTTTTTTGGGGTCAAAACTCCAGAGACCAATCGTTTTTATGCTGGCTTACAGAAAAAGGGTCCAGGAACCAATGGTTTGCTGCAACGTCATGATGAAAGAAATACAAAAATGTTGCTCAAGAGGACAAAGTTTAGGACTCATCTATCAATTCTTTTACAGTTTGACAAAAAAATTTATTAGTATATCTCTACTTTTCCAAAAACCCAACTATATAAAAAACTATAATTTAATCGAAACAAAACAAAGATCAACCGTAGCAAAAATGTTGAAATGACAAAAAAAATAACAGTTAACAAAACTAACCACTAGTAGACCATTTAATTCAGTTTTATAAATTCAAACATTGGGGAATATTTTAATTTCCTTTGTTGCCTTGACAAAACTAACCACTACTAGACCACTATTAGAGTTACTTAATTCTATATGTTGGCTTGCAAAGGAAGATATTCTTTGAAGCCTCATAAGATCTCTAAACGTTCAAAGAAGCAGCAACTGGAGAAGCTGAACAGAGAACAAGGGTCCTTACAAAAAAGCTATGAAGAAACGGTTAGTTTTGGTAAATCTATCTTTATTCAGTTTTTGGTAGTCCTCTCTGCTCATTGTCTCGTGGTGTTGTTTGTAAGCAGACAACAGAATTGAAGGCTGAACTCGAGAAGAAGATGGCTGAAATACAGAGAGAGTATGATAGGAAATGTCAAGAGGTGGATGCTGAATATATCAGTCAAGAGATGAAGGAAAAAGTCAATAGGAGTGCATCTGTAAAGTGAAAGCAATGTGAGAAATTGAGTGAGTATATGATAGATACTTTTACTAGATAGTCAATATGATAGATAGTTCTACTAGATACTCAATATGATAGATAGTTTTACTAGATACTCAATATGATTGATGTGATCTGGACAAGAAAAAGTTAAACTTTGTCCACACATCAGTCCAGTGGAAACTCACACAGTCATACCATATTCAATCAAGAAGAAACCTATTTTTCGTCGCTTTCTCAAATACAAAGCTAAATTTTCAATCTGCAAAAAGCATATGTGAATGAATTAACAGTTCACAATCTTATTTCTCTTCTCTTACCATTTCTTGATAATTTATTGATATATGAGTTTTTGTTTTGGTCTTTTTTTTACATTTGATTCATTAAAAGTATTCCTCTAAGTTTTTTACTGTTATTTTTTGAATTATTTTAAAAATTGTTCAGACTTTTAGAGATCATTGACTTATAATTACTTTGATAAGTGATATCTGTTCCAAATGTAATATATATCATCTTTATAATTTGGTGTTGTAGATATTAACCAAAATTGTTTCTAATCTCCAAACATTTATCATTTCAATTTAGATAATATAAAAAGAATTATTAATACTATTCATTTTCTTCCAATGAAAATCACTAAATACCATCTCAAATTATTAAATATCACCTTCACAATTGTGCTCATCTCAATAACATTGTTACGAGAACAAATTGTGTACAATCGAGGTCACCTTTTTAGTGTATTTTCTTGAACCAAATTTGCACAATTATTAGTTTCCAACAAATTATTCATATGTAATATTAGATTGTTAACTTCATATCTTTCTAAAATCGAAATCTTTACTTATATATCAGTTATATTCTTATGAGAGAAAGAAATCAAAATTTTAGCGACTCTTCACCAACCATGTTGTTAACATCTACTTTCCAGTTGAAGTCCGAAGTCTCAAGAATCTCATGCGGTCCAATGAACAACCATTGGCAAAACGCTGCAAGTGGAGAGAAATTGTAACTGAACATAACTGAAATGTAATAACACTAAACAATTAGTGATATATAGATCATAGTATACTGGAGTGCCACAGAGGACTCTGAAACACATCTTGAGGGAGGTGAGGAACTCCAGTATCCTTCCCAGCCTTTAGGAAGTTGAGAATCTTGGTAGCAAGCTTGGTTGAATTGGTAATTGTCAAAATCCATTGTATCTGTTTGGCAACAAAATTGGGAACGAAGATTTGGAATCCGAAGAAGCCATCTCTTGGTAGATTGCACCATAATATCCCAATGGTCTTGCATGTCGTCTTCTAATATCTCACCTTGTACATTGATCTCTAGAGTCACTTGTGAGGAACACCGCACCATTGCCAGCCATGATTTTAGCCTAACTGAGATCATTCTTAACTAGATTACCAATATTCATCAACATCAACAGAGCAAATGATCCAACACCTAACTAAGCATCATACACAGATCATTGATGATAATTTTTAAATCTACTTGAACAATCAAATTGTAATTAGGATCTATGCAGATGAATGAAAACCTCATATGAACAAGGAACAGCATAATCTGAAGTAGAAACTGATAAAAAAAAATATTTAGAATGATTTCAAATTCTAATCGAACAAAGAGAAACCTACCATAATCAATATTCATCAACATACAAGAAGAAACCTACAATGATAGCTCAAGTGATTCTTAGGAGTACTCACTAGTTGTAGTGAAACTCTAAGTGTCTAATGAAATAACTTGTTCTGAAGATACTTCATGAGTTCAATGATTGCTTTCCAAGCTCCTTTTATTCCGTGCTCGTCCATTGCTTCCTTGTTGACATTGAATTCTTGTTTTTGGGTCTTGAGGCTTTCCAATCTCATATCACAAAGGCTGATTGATTTTTTGACACAATGTTGTTGAGCACAGGTTGCAAACTCTGATTGAGTATCTTTGCAATGATTTTGTAGTAAACTGAGCACAAAGCAATTAGTTACATATATATAACTGATCAAATCTTTTATATGTAAGGTGTGACATCTATATCTACTTGGAATTATAAGTTCAAATGTGAATTAGCAAAATATATTCAAATTTTATGTTAATTTTAAAATCACTTTTTAGAAGTGAAAATTGTAGACTTTATCATTTTCGAACTAGTTTTATTTACGAAGGATAATTATCTTTTTAACAGTTAAATTATTTATTTTTGGATGAACTTTTAGCATTAATGTAGGCTTATATATATTTGAATTATATATTACTTTGATTTATATAGTTTAAAGCCGTTAAATTATTATTAGATGTTTTAGTAATATTTTGTTTTGGTCACAATTTCAGCAATAAAATTTTGTTTCATAGTATTTGTTGGGTTGCATTTTTAATGCAATTTATATAATTTTCAAAATTTATCGTTGAATTTTATTTTGTTGTTTTGTTCTGTAAATAATGAAGTAGTTGCATTATTTTACAAATTATCTTAATCTTTTCACATTCAACAAAAATATCATATAACGAAAACAACTGGATGAGTGTAACTCTTGGTTTTTAAACATTTTAGACTTATTTATAATGTTGACTTCTATTGTATTATTTAAAAATGTATGAATTTTTTATGGACTTATTTTAACAGTTGACTTATTCCAAAAGATGCACTTTTCATTTTAAGATGTAGAAGCTATTTTCAGAGTTCATAAACATAATACTTAGGATATTCACATAAATCATCTGTAGTTTTAAATCAAAATTTGAAATCGTTAACCATAATGATTCAAAAAAATAGATACGAATGCAGTTCAATCTATATAATTTAAATTTTGGAGTTATATACACTTCTAGCGATGTGATGTAGAATCCTTTTTGTTCCCTTACACAACCTTATTTGGGCTATGTCGAGTCTAAAACGGAAGAATCAATTTTGTTCAATATAATTTATGATAGATTCTACTGGTATGACGAACATGGTCTCAAATGTTAGAAATGACTTGCAGACAACTACACTCCACATCTAGACATCCGTCTATATTAATTAATTTTAAATAATATATAATTAACATTCGATTTATTTTTCAAGAATATAAAGAAAAGTCATAATTAATTTAACTTTTAAAAAAACTTAATTATTTTGTTAGAAAAAATTAATATCTAATAAAATCATATTTGAAATTTGTAAATGACTTTTCTTGTACATTTATTTGTTTATACTAGACTTATATCATTTTATGTTGATATATTACTAAGTTGATTTATTGAATTGTTGACTTATTATTTTCGACTTAATTTTTTAACATCGATTTATTTTATAACAGTTGGCTTATATAATTGATTTATTTATACTATTGACTTATTTTTTGTTAGTCGAAATATATTTTTCCTTGTAGCCTTATTTATTATTGATAGATTTATATAATTTTATGTTGACTTATTAACAAAGCTAATTTATTGAACTATCCAATTATTTTTTAATCGTTAACATAAATAATGTTGAGATATAATTGTGAAGAATATAAATGATGGTAAGATATAATCGTGACAAATAACATATGCAATGGTCACAATGATATCAGCGAAATTCTTTCTTCATCTCTATATCCGTATGCATGAGCGGACCCACATGAGAGAAAATTGTGTCACCTATACCACCTTAAATTATAAATTTAGAAATTATAAGCTAGTTTACATGTGACAATTTGGCTAAAATGGTTAAAGCTTCATTCTTTGACACCCTAAACCTGAGTTTGATCCCTCTCAAGTATCATCTTTTTAATTATTTTTAGATACTTGACTCAGTTAAAAAAATCTTGGATCCGCCCATATCCGTATGCATCACATTTTGCTCTGCTTCTTCATATATTGTTATTTTAATTTTTTCGAATCCGCAGAACATAAAGTAACTCTACAAGAAAACATGCCAGTAACGACGAACATTTACGTTGCCATATAATCGTCGTAAATTAAAAAAGGCTATTACGACGCGTTTACGACTTCGAATACCATAGTCGTAAACGCGTCGTAAACGTACGACAAAATTATATGTCATAAACTGGACTTATATTTAAGACGATTTAGCGACGTGTTTACGACAACTTGGAGTTTCGTCGTAAAGTACTCGCACTGTAACGACTCCATTACGATGACGTATAGATTCGTCGTGCATTAGTCGCAATTTATCGACTTGTTTACGATGTAGTATATTAACGACCGAATAACAATGAAAATTAAATTTTTAGGTGAACACGTGTATTTAATGTTCACCAAAAAAATTGGCGATTGAGTATGTTCGTCGTAAATGCGTCGTTACTATGACGTTATAGCGTTACAATATACAATCGTCGGAAATTCGTCGTTACTAAACTAGTTCAAAAATTTCCGATAAATACCACATTCAGGCAACTAATGAATTTGATCTAATTATGGATGACGAAGGATCTTATGAGAGACATGTACAGGTGGTTAATGGTGTTGCTGAGCCAGAAGAACCTGCTTTCAACGATGTCCCGTGGAAGACTACAATTGAATACCTAACACAAAAAAGTAAAGTGAAATGTCATTATTAGTATACAATGATTATTTTAAGATTGCTTAATTGAAAATTAAAAATATTTTATTTATTATATTTTAAATATAGGTGGACATACATGTGGGTGGACCGTAGTAAAAAAGTTACATCAGATAAAACCACAATGGCGTCACGTACCCTTTGTAGTAGCAGTGATTTATAAAATGGTTTCTAATGGATTGGGGATGCGATGGTCATAATGAAGGTAAAATGTATATATAAGTTTTAACAAAAGATGTTCTTAACTAATTAGATATTTTGCAATCAATAACTTTACTTTTTAATTCTTGTAGGATCTGACCGTTACTATACAAGCGAGCATTCATAGGTCTACCATATCTTATAACAAATATGGACCGCACATAAAAGAGGGTTTAGTGTTGCTTCTAAAGGAGGTTGTAGTTGTTAAGTTTGAATGGGTGACAACATATCTTAACATTGCTTTTAAGAACATAACCAATGTAAGTTACAATTTTATTATAAAAGGTATTGTATTAAGTTGTATCATTATCGATAGTAAGGTACATAACACAGAAACTTGTTAATTTGGCTGGTTATATCTAAATAATACACAGCTACAACGTTCATACAAGAAAGTGGTCGTAGTGGTGTTAATCGAAATCCAAACAATTGGTCGAACATTGAATTGTTAGGTGAGCACATGTGTTTAATGTTCACCAAAAAATTTACAACTGAGTATATCCGTAGTTAACTCGTCAGTAATATGACATTAAAGTGTTACAATATTAAATCGTTGTAAATTCGTTGTCTCGATTCTACCTAACTAGTTCTAAAATTTCCTATAAATACCACATTCTTATATTCTCAATATCAAAAACAACAATCATTTATAAGACAAAGTTTTATTCTAAAAACACCAAAACAATATGTCTTCCGTCGGTGATGTTCGGAACCAACGAAGATGAATGTATATGCATAAAGATTCCGAAGGAAACATAACAAAAGAGTTTCTCAATGGGCTGGAAATCTTCATGTACAAGGTAGGCAATACACCACTCACTCTAGAAACTGGTAAAATGTTATGTCCTTGTCGGAAATACAAAAATTCAAGTTCAAGATTTGCTCGTAGTGAAAATGTGTGGAATAATTTATTAAATAGAGGATTTACGCCAAACTATTATATTTGGTTTCACCATGGTGAGAGTTATGGTAGAAATGAAGCAAGTAGTAGTAATAGTAATGTTGAAGCTGTGAGTTTGGATGAACCTAATAATTTGCATTACTATGATCATTACCATCATGTAGATCGGGGAGATCTAGAACATGATAAGGTCCATAACATGGTTACAGATGCATTTCATGAAACAACTTCTTCATTTACTTATAATACAGTTAAGGAACCTAACTTAGATACAAAACGGTTCTATAAAATGTTAGATGCTGCAAATCAGCCAATCTACGAGGGTATGTTGAAATTATCATTAGCAGTATGATGATGAGCATTAAAACAAGTCATAATTTATCTGAAGTTTGTATGGATACATGGGCAGAATTGTTCAAAGAATATTTGCCAGAAGATAACATGTCTACTGAATCTTATTATGAGATTCAAAAACTGGTTTTTAGTCTAGGGTTACCTTATGAGATGATAAATGTGTGCATTGACAATTACATGATAAATTGGAAAGATGATGATCAGTTACATGAATGTCGATTTTGTAAGAAACCATGGTACTGGAAGGAATAATGTATTATACCAACGAATGTGGTACCTATCAATTACAGAGAGGTTGAAAAGATTGTATCAGTATGAAAGGACAGCAACAGCAATGAGATAGCATGCAGAACATTTGCACACGGAAGGGGAGATCAAGCATCCGTCAGATGCAAAAGCATGGAAGCATTTCACTACGATACACCCAATTTTTGCTAGGAATGTTCAAAATATTTATCTTGGAGTATATTAGTTCCTGGACCCAAACATCCAAAGCGGTCACTAGATATTTTTCTGCAGCCTCTTATACAATAGTTGAAGGAGTTATGGTAAACAGGGGTTCGAACATATGATTGTTCGGTAAAAAAGAATTTTAATATGAAAGATGTGCTTCTGTGGACAATGAGTGACTTTCTTGCATATGGGATGCTATCAAGTTGGACAACGCATGGAAGATTGTTTTGTCTGTATTGCCTCGGAAGGACAGATGCATTTCAACTGAAATACGGAAGGAAATCAAGTTGGTTTGATTGTCATCGCCAATTTCTGTCGATGAACCATCCTTATCAAAGAAACAAGACGTTGTTTAGGAAGAAAGTAAGTGTACGAGCCCTCCCACCGATGGGTCGTCCGTCAGTGAGACAACCGAGTCACAATCATCCGTTGCAGGGCTTCAAATCCAAAGAAGAAGATGAGATCATTTGCTCTGGATGCGAACTTGAGCTAATAGGACATGCTTTCAAATGTACAAAGTCAGGATGCGATTACTTCTTACACAAGTCATGTTTCGACCTTCCCGGTGAGATCCATCACTTGACCTTACTCTATTCTCCACCGTATGACCTCCCTTCTTACATGTGTGATGCATGTGGTAACTATGGATCTGGTTTCACTTACCATTGCTCAAAGTGCCAATACGATGCTCATGTAGGATGTGTGTCCATGAGAACATAGAGCGTGAGGACGGTGCGATGTTTATATGTGATGTTTGTAAAGAAGATATGTCGGAGAATCTTTGGGTTTATTACTGTAAAAAAATGTGACTATGATACACATATATATTCATGCGTGACAAAAGGAAGATAATGAGATAAAGAAAAAAGAAGAAGAAGACGAAACAAGCTCATCGGCTTCACAGATGAAGTCGTTGATGATGGCTGAGAAAGAGATGAAAGAAATGGCGATAATACATCAACTACAGTTAGATGCTATTGATGCAGCGGGTGGTTATGTTGGTTCATGGGAACCAAGGAGAAGATATTATTAATGAATGATGAAGTTAGGAAGAGGAAGATTATGATGACCAACTTCACACATTGATCAAACCATGTGTTTAATTTCTTTATTTTGTGATTTTTATTTACGAAATAAAACAAAAAATATCTTTACCAAAAAAAAAAAAAACCAAAAAGATGTTTTAAACTCTGATATCGTTTTTTTCTTTGGTTTGCAAATTGTTATTTTTCATGTGGCTTGTTGTAAGACTTTTAATTTACTTTGTTATGAAATAATTATGAGATGGTTTTTTACCAAACATATCTTTACCAAAAAAAAACCAAACATATGTTTAAAATCATTTATTTTTCTTTTTAGTATCATGTATAATTGTACAATGGTTTCTCTTCTTAAGAAAATCAATAGTTATCGTATTGAGTGCAAATATAAATTACTCATAGGGGATGTCTATGAGATTCTTCATCTTTTAATTCTCAGTCGTTACTTTTTCAAGTTTTCTTATTGAGCTTTTGGTTCAATTTTTATCAATTATTGGGCTTCTGTTGGACTTTAGTCTTTGAATTCTATAATTGTTTGAAAATCAGTTTTCTTTGATAAGAGAAAAATCACACACATATAACTAAATAGAAAAACAAGATATATTACAAATATGTATATTTTGTGTTGTATCCAGACAATATATAACTTTTTATTCATGAAAATTGTGCACAATTTATATATATTAGGTTTATACCCCACGCATATGCGCTGAATTGGTATTTATATTGTTGTTTGGTTATAATTATTTATATTCATTAATATATTTTAAAATTATTACTAATAACTAATTAATTATTATATAATAAAATACATAGAGATGTAAAAACAAATTAAACCATTTTACTTTTTTGTTTGCTTATATTTTGCTTATACTTTAAATTTTCTTACTTTTTGTTGATTCATTTTTCATATTAAAAAACAAACTTCATCAAATACTACGTAAAGTAAAATCGTGTCGGTAAAATTTGTTTATTTTTTCACTTAGATGTAATCTTCTTCTTAGCTTTAATATATATATATATATGCATTTTAAAGTTAACTATAAATTTCATAAGTTTCAGTGTATATTGAAACTCTTATTAAATATAACATTAATACACATTATTATTTTTAAATATTATACATGGATTTTCTGATATTAAAAAAAAATAAAAATCAACAAATGCATCACAATCTTCTTGTCTTCTTCGTTCTCGATAATTTATTTTCTAATTTTTAATAAATATTTTAAAGAAATGGCATCGCTTGAGGAGTGGAGTCCCAATTACACATGTCTAAAAGCATCTTTATCGGAGACCCCTACACACGGCGTCTTTCCGGTTTTTTTTAATTTAGAAAAAAACAAAAAAATTGATTTTTTATTGTCGTGACAAGTGATGATTTTGGGAATACTCAGTGTCTTGCGGAAGACACAGAAGACATTGAGAGGACACTGAACGCGGAAGACACTGAACGGGACACTGTGCCATTTATATTTTTTTATTGGGAAGACATTCGTGGAATGTCCGTGATCCTTTAAAATTACAATATTTTATATGGTATTTAACTTTGTGTACATATAATGTTGGTATAATGTTCGTATTTAGCCTTACGTTTGATAACAACTGCAGCCTTGTAAAAAACAAGTAAAACCATATATAAGGGATGATACATACAGATTCAAAACAGAGAAGTGGATTTAAAACCTTTGGCATATCAACATAATAGTTGACATTTTGGAAAGTCATTGTTAATGGTTTGAATGGACGAATCATTCCCTTTTTCTCACTTTTTCTTGGTTTGGATGCGATATTAAAGCAGTTTTGGTTTCTTCATTGGGATCATCTAAAGCAACTGCTCGAGCTTTTCTTAGCTTTCACAATATAACTACAAAGATCTATAAGAAATGATCAATAGCAATAAGAGCAGGGGCGGATCTAGAGGCTTAAGGGGTGGTGCATGTGCCCCATGCTCTTTTTTCTTAACTCAGAAACATATAAGTTATTCAAGTCATAAAGATAACAAATTTTCTTACATTTGGATAAAAAATCAACATTTAGAATATTCATATAGTGATGCAAATTGGATCACATAACGGTTCATATAAGAATAAGTCAACATTTAGAAAAGCAGAAACAAAGCAAGCAGTACGAAGCTCAAATGAAGATCTAAGCTTACGGTATGGACAAAATTTATTGGTTACTTGATTCAAGATCCACACAAGAACATCTCATAGAAGCTTAAGAAACAAAGAGAGCATGTCCTAAGTTCCTAACTGTACAACTTTACCAATGCAGCAAACAGATCAAATGTTTCTGGTGCAGGTTGAAGAAGTGCCATAAGAACAATTGCATCCATTAGATGGACGAAGTTTCTAATACATTTCACAATCTGAAAAGGTGTAGAGCTATCAAGTCTAGTAGATATTTCATCCATAAGCAATGTTTTTCTTGGCCCTACAGTCATTTCTCCTGCATTATGTCAGCTTTAACAGTTAGCATAACTATATGTTTACGCACAATCTCGAAACATCATTACAAGAAGGATAACGAGTGTTTCAGTGTCTCCTTTGAACACTTGTTTGTAGGTTTTAATGTAGAGTTATTGATGACGACCATATGATTTGTGATCATATTCGCATGTTTTCACAATGTTAAGGTGAGCTGTTTGTTGGGAACCGAGTTGTGATAAAGTGCAGAAATTTTGACAAATGAGTGTTGGGAAGAGTGGGAAACCTTTACATTACAAGGGAAGCAAGTTCCATAGATGTTGGAACCCATTTTTAGACAAACGGAATCAATAATTTTTCTGATAATTTTTCCGGCAACATTCGGTTGCCGATTTGAACAGAAAAAGGATGAGTTGGCCCACAAGTGCATATTTTTTTTGGAATAGATTTTTATTAATTTAATTAATTCCCTATTTTGCATAATTTTGGACAGATCTAGAAAAGTCTAGATTGGGTCTGAATTAATTAAAAAAATATTTCTGAATCTTTATCCTTGCGGAATAAGACGTAAATCTTCTATTTTTGAGCTGATCCTTGCGCATAAAGAAAGAATATTATGTAAATATTCTATACTTGCGAATCAAGCCAAATCTCGCAGAGTCTATCTCTAACTTCGAGATCAAGTCTCTTCTCCATATAAATAAAGGGTCTCGCCTCTCCTCTCAAATCATCCAATTACGAAATAAACAAAGCTTACAACAATATTTTTCTTTCTAAGTAAATCTCGAGAGTATATCGTAGATTATAGTTTATAGATTCTATAATCGAGTGTAGCGATTATAGTCTCAACACGATTGTATCCTGAGATTCAGAATCTCATCAAACCATCACACTGCGGGAGATTTATAAAATTAAGAAAAGAGATCATATCTCGCATCTGCGTATTCGTCTTTCTTTAATCGTATTTTTGTTTGTGATTTTCAGTCCGGGGTTTCGCATCCTACAAATTCCTCTCATTTTCTCTTTTCTAAACGTAAGTCTCAAGAGTATAGCATAGTATTACATTCGTATATTCCATCTTTCGAGAGTAGCGTTGTCACGCTACGGGCGATTTTCAGAATTAAGGAAAAAGATCATATCTCAACTCCACTATATTCAGTTTTATAAAATCGTTTTCATCTTAGTTATTTCCGTAATTCTATTATTTATTTGTTGTTTTTGTATCCGGATTTTCATGGTCTTACAATAGAATTATTCCTAGATTTACGATTCAGAAAGGTAACTTCATTCATGGAAAATGTATGGGTGGAGAATCAATCATGGTCAGAAGTTTGCAGATGAAACTTCAAGCTGAAGCACACCTGACCAGGTGAATGATTTTCATATTCTTTGAGCCAAGTTTGGCAACTTTTTTGAAGGCTTATGGTTTACATGTGAATGGACACATAGGTTTTCTTTCGATGGCAAAGTCGAGAGAAGATACGTACAAATGCTCGTTAGATGGAAGGCATGTGGTGTTTGGTAAAGTGGTACAAGAAATGGATGTGGTTTATAAGATTCAATATAATAGTGGTTTTAATTTTTATAATGGTTGATGTATAAATATATATGCAATAATGTGTCTACAAGGTTTTACCATTTCCAAAGAACACACTTGACACTCATTGCTCATTTCTAGAAGTGTCAAAATGAGATGTCCACGTCCATTTTGACCCGCCCAATATTATTCATTTTGATTGTGGACAAAATATTGTATGTGTCTATTAAGGATCAAACCCATTAACACCCGTGCCAAATGGGCTGTCCATAGGCAAATATTTTTTGGCGGAAAACTGTGTTTTCGTGTTTTTTTTACGGAAAAATGTGTTTTAACATTTTTGGCGGGAAAATGTGTTTTAACATTTTTGGCGGAAATTGTATTTTCATGTTTTTGGCGGAAAAATCGATTTTGCCGTAGATTTTTGTAGTCCATGAGCCGCCCATTATCCAACAGTGTCCGTCCAATTTTGTCTATGGACCAAATTGGGCATATACTATTTTAGCCCGTTTCATAAATGGGCTGTCCAAAGACAGTCCATAATTAATTGAACATGGACAGACCACGGGTGGCCCGCCTATTTTGACACATATACTCATTTCCAAAGAACACACTTGACACTCATTGCTCATTGATATACACTATATGAGCTGATGATTGATTGATCTCTATATTTAAGTCTTAGCTAAAGAACAAACCATAGCTATATTCTTAGTGCAACTCATCTATTCTCCAAGTGATATTTCAATCCATAATACAAACAACCGACCAGTGAAATGTATTATCAAGCGATACTAATATGAATGAGACATGCAAAATCAAGCTGAATACATAAGCATAAAAGACTACTGCAAGAGACTAATCCACCAACGTCAACATCAAAATCCACTCCTAAGTCTGGTAATCAATATACAAGTTTCATGACACAAAATGTGGACTCGCCATAACAAAGAATTAGCTAAAACTTGCGCTCAGGAACAACAAGAGCTCCTTCCGCCGCCGTAAGAACAGGTGGGGGTTGTGGTGGTAGCTGTAGTGTCGCTATACTTCACTGTTTTCAGCCAATGAAAATAAACTACACATCGACATCAACAGAGAAAATAGTTGTCATGTATGCATTCATTAAACAATTAACCAATGAAAATAAACCAAATTAACAACCATTAAGCCACATCATAAAAATAAAAGTTTAAGTAAAAACAAATCTGGCCTAATCACTATGTTATCCACGAAGGAACTATTGCAAAGAAGAAAGTATGTAATTTTTAAAGAGTTATAAGTTTTTAATACTTTGGTTTTATTCAATCTTGAATTACAAACAGTCTATTAAAATCTTCCTATTATTATTTAAGCAACCTTATAAACACTTTAACCAGAATTCATGTGGTATATTACGAAAACTGCCATTATAAAATAAAGGGTTTGCTAGTAAATATTTAATCAGTCATTAAAGGTAAATTAGTCTAAACCATTTTAACATAAATTATTTTTAAATCTTATTAATGATCATAGTAATTATATATTTAGTTAGTCAATTCCCTAATAAATAGCACAAAATCAATATATAGATATTTCAAATTCTAATTCTTAATATATTAAATTTAAATCTGTTTATTTATATTTACTATCTCCTAAATAAACATGAATTTTTAATTAGAGTATTTAAATAATTTAGTATTAAATATTTTTAAATAAGGTCATCAAGAATACAATAATAATCACAAAATTAATATAACTAAATAAAAAGTTAGTAAATAATATTGTAAATTATTACTTTTCACATAAAATTAAACTCAGTTTTTCACTTATTAATTATAGATGAAAATTAAAATTAAATTGATTACTATCTAACTTAAATAATCCAGATCTTCAAATATTTTTATTTTTATAATGGGTGAGGACGAGTCATGACATGTCATAGCAGAGAAAAATGGATCATGACAGATCTCATATCGAATTTCTAATCATTGATAATAATTTATATATTTGAGTAAATCAAACAATATTAGAATTTTGAATAATATGAAAATATATGCATAACACCAATTAATTTGCAACGAAATATATTACAATCTAACTTATTATTTAAAAAATTTTAATATATAAGATCCCACATAATTATATATTAGTAATTTTAATTAACACAACACAAGCCATATATAATAATAATAAATATGATATTAAAAACATAAAATAAATTTAATTTAAAACACTAATAATAATTCATATCAATATAAAATAATAAAGTTTGAAGTCGATATATATATTAATAATACTTAATAACATTAATTATATGCTTACCAAAAAAATATATTATAAAAAGAATCTATAAATTTATAAAGTACATATTTCTCCATCCTGTGTAGCGCGAGTTACTCATAATCGCGATAACATTCTTGAATCAACGATTCAACATGCATTATTTCAGAGCTCCAAAGTCTTTATATTTAAGAACATGTAATATCACAATCCTCCCATCAAACATATCATATTGACTCGGACGATTCAAACATTCTCATAACTACAATTGTCAAATGCATTAACACATACTTGAATCTAATTTACAACACTTATAAAATATATATAATTATATAAACTAACAAAATGCGAAGTAGATATTTTTTCGCGTTGCACCGCGCGGGTTACTATCTAGTTATGTATTATTAGTTCAATATTTATAAAAATTTGTTAATAGTTGTGCTTTATTGGATTAATAAAAACTTTAACTAACTTTTAGATTGTACCAAAATTTATTAAACTTTAGTATTATTGATTGATTGATTTAAAAATATTTTCTTCATCTGAAACAATTTTTAAAGACTTTCGAAATATTACATATTATGATGATATTCTCATCAACTTTTGGTGAGAATATGTGAAATGTTTTCAATACTCTCTATTTTTTTTTTTAATTCTGCAATTCTAAAAATCATTACAATTATACATAAATCTCAAACCAATAACATCCCCTAAAATAGTAATGTTTTCATGGAAGAATCAAATGAGAGACACAAAAACAGAGACTTGATTCCAAATTCTCAATGGCTTATGCAATTGGTAAACAAATGCTTATTGAAGTTTTGCGGAGAGAACACGTTCCACATATGGAAAAAAAATGTCAATAGAGAAGAAACATTTATTTTATTTTGGAACAGTCACAAGTAGAATCAATGCATCTTATGCTTATTATAAAAAAAAATTGTTTCTCGAATCAACTAAGTTTATTTAATAAACAATTAAACTAAAACAACAATTCACTAAAATCTTTCGAAACAAATATATATATATATATATGCTTCATTTAAAAATTTTAATTTAATTTAATTTATATACAACACAAATTAAAAATATATATTTTCTCTCCTAATATGTTATAATTACATCATATAATAGTTTTGGAGGCATTAATCTTTACTTACATCAAACAGAGATATGAGTAATAAATTATATATATATATATATATATATATATATATATCAAGTATCAACGTTAGTAGCACTAACCGCTGCCTAGCTAGTCATCTCGCAACCAAATGAGGTTATATAAATTAATAAATTATGTTATTTCTTATTCAATGGAGGTTGCAGAAGATTATAACTTGAGTTGGAGAGATTGACCTAGTTATATATAAATCTTTATATATAAAACCCTATATATAATACCCATGTAACTAAGCTACAACTTGGTCAATAACTTGAGTTTTTGGTTTTGATAGTTTCCAAAGATCTCAAAACAAACAAAAATCCCTCAAAAACATATCAAGAACATCATGGCTTCAGGAAACACTAGGGCTAAACTGATGAATCGTCCATCGGTGAGACACCCGAGTCACAATCATCCGTTGCGGTTCTTCAAATCCCAAGAAGAAGATGAAATCATTTGCTCTGGATGCGAACTTGAGCTAATAGGACAAGCTTTCAAATGTACAAAGTCAGAATGTGATTCTTCTACACAAGTCATGTTTCGACCTTCGTGGTGAGATCTATCACAAGTGTCACCCAAATCACTCTTTGATCCTGCTCTATTCTGCACCGTATAGACGCCACCGTTACATTTGCAATGCGTGCGATGCGAATGGAACTGGTTTCACGTACCATTGCTCAGAGTGCAGATACGATGTTCATGTGGGATGTGCATTTATCCCTGAGAAGATAGAGCGTGAATATCATGAACATCAACTCACTCTACTTTACAACAGACCTTGCAAAGGTCGTAAGGATGGTGCGATGTGTAGATGTGATGTTTGTAAAGAAGATATGTTGGAGAATCGTTGGGTTTATTACTGTAAAACATGTGACTATGGGACACATTCTTATTTATGTGTGACAAATGAAGATAAGGAGCCAAAGATGAAGTTTTAATGGGAAGCCAAGGAGAAGATATTATTAATGAATTATGAAGTTTGATATCATCAAACCATGTGTATAGTTTCTTTCTTTTGTGAATTTTATTTACGAAATAAAACCAAAAATATCTTTACCAAATTAAAAAAAAAAAAGAACCAAAAAGATGTTTTGAACTTTGATATCGTTTTTTACTTTGTATGTTTTGCAAATTGTTATTTTCTTGTGGCTTTTTGTAAGACTTCATGTACTTTGTTATGAAATTTTTTTTTCCGGCCTTATGAAATAATTATATGAGCTGTTATCGTTTTAAATGTCCAATGCTATGGATTTTGATTAAGGATGGACATTCCGGTTTACAGTTCAGTTTAAAAACCTATGATCCATTTATATATTTATATTTTTTGGTTCGGTTCGGTTTTATATGAGTTTGAGTCAGTTTCAGCCTTTAGGTATACAAAATATAAGAAAAAATGAATTAAAATTGGTTAAATTTGACTAAAATTTGATTGAATTTTCAAACCTTATGGTTATTTTGGCTATTTTTGATTATTTTGGTGTAAAAACAATTGATATTTTTAGGTTTATAATTATGGGGTAATTTGGTTATATAAAGTTTAACATATTATTAATATTTTGGGTATATAGTTGTATTTCGAGTATTTCGGGTATCCATTCGGTTCTCGGTTTAATTTTTCGGATATAGGAGTCTATGACATATTCGGATTTTTGTCGGTTTGGATTTAGGTTTTGTACCTTTTTCGGATCTGATTCGATTTGGTTCTTTGATTTATGATATTTTCTTATGATATATCTCACACAGTGATCGAAAAAACAAATAACAAGATGAAACCAAAAACTACTTGACGAAGTATAAAATTTTAATATGTTAATAACAAAATTGTAATATAAAAAGTTAAATTAATTTATTTCTTATAAAAAAATAATGTAAATAATTTTTCTAAATTAATTTATAAAAGAATCACATTGAATACTAAGACCTTCACAAGATCTTTGACAAACGTAGAAAAGAATCACATAGATAGTATTGGCTAAGTTTAATTCCACGATAGATGGTATTGGCTAAATCGTTTAAGACTATCATGGGAGGTAATTCCAGATATTGTATATAAGAGCATCGTAGGCATCTCCAGCCATGGCTCAACCACTCTTAAGAATTTAACCCCCACGATAGTCGGTACTGACCGCCGTGTTGATCTACCGTAAAACTCAACCACCGTATTGATCTATATAAAACTAATCTAAATCTATCAAAGTCTCGTTAGAGACTCAGACTATGAAAGTAAAATCATCGCTTAAGAAAGAAAGAAAGAAACAAGAATTATGAAGGCGTTTAAAGCCTCAAAAACTAGAGAGAAATCTAGAGACTCATAGAGAGAAAAACTAGAGAGAGGTTTTTATAGAAATTCTGAGATGATTTTTTACAATGGGGTACACACATTTTTTTATAAGGGAGATTTGGTGCGCACTGGCGTAAGCGATTACATCACACCTTCAGCGATTACATCATCGCTTACATCACACATTTATTTATTTTACATGATTAATTAAATATGTTTAAACGTACTTATACTCCTTGCCTTAATGATATTTCTCAAACTCGAGGTTGTGTTCATCACAGCAACCGTATTCGTCTCCTGGACATTCATACTGTATCTCTGGATCTTCGAACTGATCTACTGATTCCATGTTGACGTTGATGTTAAATAATTTTCCAATTTCTTCAAGATTCATAGAATCGTCGGGACTTTGTGCATCTTGAAAGTATTCTTGCGGGCATATTTGAGAAGGCGGGTGTGGGTCTGTCTTAATCTTCTTTGGTTGATGACTCTGTGTTTCTGCCGCATTTTCTTGCTTGGACATGAAGTATTGCAAATCTTCGTCAAGAGACATCTGATAATCGATGGGGTAGTATGACCAGTTTTGGTTGAAAGGGATTGGAAATGTTTGACGTGCGCTGTTGAGGCGAAACACATGGATTTGGAAATCTTCATACGCTTTGTTATCTCGAACAGTGAAATCTGGTCGGACACCATTCTTGAAGTGTTTATGGTGGATGAGTGTTGGTAGTGCATGAACCTTCTTGGATTTTCTGTTGACTTGAACATGACGGTGGAAAAAGTATATGGTATGTGGGTTGAAAAAGGGGTTGATACCGCTTGGACCTTTGAGCTTCTTGTATGACAGGTTTACAGCTCGTGCTGAGTTGTGTAGCTTACCGCTCCAAGTGCTTAATGGAAGAAACCATGTTAGAAATGTTGAAAGATAATCTTTCTGACCTTGTATGAAGTTAATAAATTGGTAAAACCATTGTATATCGAACGTGATACCAATGGTGTATACTGCACAGAGATACCAAATGAAGTAAAGAACTTATTCTAGCTTATATGTGTTTTCGATCTTGTAGAGATGAGCGAATGGGAAATTTGGATGAATTCCTATTGGTGCGATATAGTGACAGTTGACTCCATGGTTGGATAGGATGATAGACTGGTACATAAAAATCTTCTCTTGAAGTTGTTCGTGAAATGTTCCCTTGTTGATAAGATGGTGAGCATCTTCAGGCATGTTAGCTTCGAAATCATAGAAATCTCCTTTTGATGAAGAGGAGCTTACCATCATATAAATTTATTTTATTGGGTTTCTGCTGATCATATCTACAAGAACATTCTTCGTTCCTTTTAAATAGAATGACTCGAAATCATATTTCAAAAACCATTTACTCCAGCGTAACAGTTGTTGGTGTGGGACCATCTTTTTCTTGAACTGTAGCATCTTTGGAAATGATGACATATCCATTTCAATGAGAAACTTATGTCCAATCAGATGAAATTCGAACCTTTTAATAGTTTTCTTCACAGCTAAGATTTCTTTGAAAGTGGAATTGTAGTGCATCTCCGAATCTTTAAAGCGTCCACTTTTATATCCACAGATTTAACGTTTGTTGTTGATTTCTTCAAATAATATTGCTCCCCAATATTTGTCACTTGCGTCAGTCTGAAGAATTTGTATTCATGGTGAGGGAATCTTTAAAGGTGGTAGCTTTTGAATTTCTTGCTTTAGCTTTTTGACTGCTTCCGTTTGTCTTGACGTCCATGGTGGAGGATGCTTTGTCAGCATCTTTCGTAGTGGATGTGTCAGCTGCGAAGTTACGGAATAAAGTCCCTTAAGTTATTAATTACTCAAAGGAATTGTTGGACTTGCCTTTATGCCAGATTATCCTCTGGAAAGTCTATGAGTTCTGTAGCTAAATGGGCTTGAGGTGCAAATTTTCCATTGGTAATTTGCATTCCGAGGAATTCATTACTGGGCTGGGCTATGATCATCTTTCGGGCCGAAAGCATAATTCCATATTGTTCAACTATGTCTTGGAACTGTTAAAGAGATTGAATATGGTCGTCATAACTCGTTGAGAATAGGAGGATATCATCGATGTATATTAAAGCCGTGTGGAAGAGTGGCTTGAATATTTTCAGCATCGCTTGTTGGAATAGAGAAGATGATGTTTTGAGACCGAAAGGTAGAACCTTTCATTCGAGATGATGATTAGGTAGGCAAAACGCCGTCTTGTATCTTTCTTCTAGTTTAACTCCGAGTTGACAGAAGCCTGATTTCAAATCAAACTTTGAAAATATTGTTGCCTCTGATAGATGTTGAAGAATTGCTCTTCTGTTTGGCAATGGAAACTTAACATCTAGGAGATATTGATTCAGTGGTTTATAGTCGATAACCATCCTCAGTTTGCCTCTTGCTTGTTTTGAACGGTTGTTGACATAGAACGCCTTGCATGCTCATGGTGAATTTGTTGCTGAAATTATTCCTTGGTTGACCAGTTGGTCACATTCTTCATTGGCTTATTGCAATAGTGCGGGAGGCATTCCTGCGTGACTTGCTTTTGCAGGAGTTGTATTGACGTCATTTTGGAAAGGTAGTGATACGAAAAACTCCGGATTGAGCCATAACGGATTTTTGCATTTTTGGAGAAAGTCGGTATGAGACTCCGCACGCGAGACTATTGTAATCTGCTATTTTATTCTTCTGAATTCAAGAAATTTGATCTCTTCGATTGTGAATAGCGGGGGTAATGTTGTAACGGTCTTGAATAGATACTTCCATTTTATTCCTCGTGGCTCGATTGAGATGTCAAACCTTTTCTTGAGTATGTGATATAAATCTCATCCCAATATAAGATCTTTTCCTCGTGCTGATGAACCAAGAACTCTAGTAGTGAATTGATATCCTGGAAAAGTTCTGTTGTGACTGACTTTGATTTGAGCTTGATCGTCAAAAAACTTGAATTTGCAACTCGAAATTCTTGTTGATAGAGCAGCCACATAGACGAAGGGAGTATTTTTGGATTCACTATCGTTGAATGAGCTCCAGTGTCGATGAATGCAATTGCATGAGCTGGATCTTCCTTCTAAGTAGGGTCAAAGATTGTTACTGGCAAGTATGGTGTCTGTATTTTTTCTTGTTGGGGAATTTGAGCTATTTTAAAGCAACAATCTTCTTCTTCTTCTTCATATGACGACTCTGAGGATTCGTTATAATTTGAGTATCCACAAATAGCGTCTTTCTCATCACTATTGATAATGAGGTTTTACGGGCCTCGGGCTATCAAATAACCCTCGTACATTGTGTACTTGGGATAGAATCCATAGAGAGGCGATAAACAACACACTAGGAATGCAAGAAACTAATCAAGCTAAACGATTAAATATTTTTGGTTTTTGTTTTAATTGTCACAAACGAATATTTAAAAAGAAACAATGAAAATTAACCAAGAAAGCAATAAAACATAAAAATGCGATTAAACTCAAATAACTAAACAAAACATAATATTTTAATTAAATGATGAGTTTTTACGATACTAAAAGTATGGGTCGTCGGTACGGTATTTCGACTAGAGCGAATAACGGGTTTATAAATGATGAACTAAATGAATAATTTACTTTTATGCTATGACGCAAATTTCTAAACTAATCTAGTTCACTTCCGTGACTCTAGACTTTCTACGAATCAATTGATTAAACAACCTCCTGATTGCATCTAAAATAATTCGTAGACAATGCACTCAATTCGTGTATGTCACCGTTTAACTCTTAAAACTCAACTTCTGTTGGCTAAGATTTATTAAACTCACGCAATGATAGCTCGGATTATCCCAAAACACCTTCCGAGTTTGAGAAAATATATGCTCTAAAAACCTCTCTTGCGAAGCTCATTTCTAGCATAAGACTCAATCTATGCATGAACATAAACATAAATCAACATTCAAAACTCACAAACAACCCTTAAAACACCCTAAATCTACCGCACTAATAACCCATAAGTAAACTACTCACACATGCTCAATTGACAAAAATAAACCGTACAAAAGATGGAGATTGAAGACATGATTCAGATTTTGTAAAAATGTATTAGATAAAATAAGTAACAAGACCAAGATCTAAGAAATAAGACTCAAGAACATGAAGAACAACCAAGAACAATTGAGAGAGAAAAATCAGATCTTTAAAAAGCTTAAACATGTGTTTACAAAGTCAAAAGTTGTTTTAGCTTTACAACTTTTGGGTATTTATAGAAGAGAAATCGCACTTAGAAAACTGCTAAAAACGCGCCCGTTCGAGGTCTGTCTGCGTGGTTTCCTGCCCACACATGACACTTTTGTAGTCGATCTCCGGATTTGTAGCTCGGTTTGCTCATGGTGGAGGCAGCTTAAGATGTCCAATAATCACCTCGCGGTTTGTGCCTGCATGAAGCGTCTTTCGTGCTTTCCTCAATTTTAATTCTTCATTTGGTCACGCCCTTCTCATAAACACCCGAAAAACCTGAAATACAAACACAAAATGAAGTAGATAATGCAATACAAAATATAGTACACTAAAATACACCAAAAACTTAATATAGCATTAAAGATGCTACATTGCTTATTAAACCACACATATTTACCTAAAACACAACGAAAAACATGAGGTAAAATGTACTAAAATGTATGCATATCAACTATCATACGAGAGGACTGACTCGAGATCATGATTATCAAGATCTATGTTCGGCGCTATGCTAGAAAGCATCTCGTTGGTTTTCTGATAGTTTGTTTCTTCTTGAAGTACTTGAAAAATCTTTTACGCCTGAACTTCTGAATGTTGTTCTTGTGTGGCATTCGTTTAAACTTGCGAGGCTTGCTTCGAGCATCACAAGAACATGATTGCTTGGATTTTGAACACTTGATTGACAAATCTGGTCTGGTACATATCTTTGATAGATGCTTCGATTTATCCATGAACTTCGTCCAAAACTCCTTTTGTTTACAGATTTTATCGAATGTTCTGAATACATATTGCTGTATTTGCCCAATGGATATATCTTCAACTAGTTGGCCTTGATCTCTGATATACAGCTTTGTTTGTTGGCTTAGATAATCATCGATGGAGGAGAGATAAACATGCTTAAGACTTGGATTATTGAGACCATCAAGTGCATAATATCTCTTTGTCTGGCATTCAAAGTGTTTTGCCAAATCTCTTTTCTTCAGAGAACAACACTTTGCTATGAAATACTCTTCTTAAAGTTGATATTTAAGGTGATTAGGAGTGCCATAAATTCTCTGTGAATTTCTCTGAGAAGCATTGGTATGCTTGTCTGATAGACTTGTTGTTGTCTGTAATCACCAAGAGAATTCCACCATTCTTTGAGGGCACCAGAGAGTCTTGCTATGAATTGTTATATGACGAGGTGTGTTGTAGAGGAAACGGTTTCGGATGTCATCCAGGCATAAAATTCGTCAAGACGATCATTCCATTTTTTTAAAGGATTGTCATCAAATGTGAATGTGATGACTTTTGAAGTAAATTGTTTTGTTGTCCTTTCTTGTCCTTGAAAGAACTGATATTTCATATCTTCGTCGCTTGAATAGACCTCGTTAATGCTTGGCTCTCTTTTTGGTGTGCATGATCCTTCTCCAATAGCAAATTGATTCGGGAGTGACTCATCTTCAGAATCAGTATTGTAGTTACTTGAACTTGAGTCAGAGAAGTGTTGGATTATTGGAGTTGGTGGTTTTATATGTTCTTTTGGTTGTGAGGAACAAACTTGGGGCTGTTGAATAGACTCTGTAGAAGCCTCCTTTTGATTTGCTAGAGTATCAAGTAGATTAGTCATTGAAAACTCTATTATTCCGATTTCTTTTCCTTTCTACTTTTTCTTTTTGTCGTTAGAAGATTCTTGGCTAGAATGGGAGGAAATGAGAGTGGGTTTTCCAGTTGGCTTAACTAGAAACTCTGATTCTTTGTATCTTCTTGTTCTTTCTCTAGCTGGTTGTGGCTTGAAATTACTGGTTGTTGCTGTTGTTGGCATGCCATATCGGGATGTGAAAGCTTCGTCTAATGATAAGAATCCAGGGGAAGGGGTCTTCCGTCTTTGACTTTGGCTTCCCGAAAGAAATTATGGTGAATATGATCCTTGATACTTAGGAATTCCTGAGGACATATTTCCAAAGTGAGGAAAATATGTATCAGTTGGCCTCTGGTATTGCATCATGCTTTCAAGGCAATTTTGAAGATCTCGCAATTGATTCTTGAGACTTGCCATTTCAGTTTTTTACTTTAAAATTGAGAGGTGTTGACCATCATATGTTGCGCCATAGACATCATTTCTTGATGTAGATTATCAAGTCGTCCATGGATCTCTGAAATTGAATTTTGAAGGACGTTCAACCTTTTTGTATTATTGTCCACCAATTGGTCAACCTTGTGGTCTATTTTTCTCAAAAAATGATTTTGAGCAATAGCATTTTCTGTTTGCCAGTTGATAACCTTTTCTCCTTGACTTAGATGTTCTGCTCCAGAAGGATTGATAGCTTTTGTAACTATCTTTGGACTATGAGAGATGTTATCTCTGGTAAAGTCTTGTGGAGGAGGGAAATCATCTGGTCTCATCATCATGATTTGCTTTAATTCCTCCTTTTTCTCTGAATACTGGACAACAAAGTTGTATCGTCCGTTTCCGTCGCCTAGCGTTCCAATTGTAGGATCTCATTCGAGATATCTTTTATATAGTGGATCCTTTTTCTTTCTTTGTCTTTGGCGAATCTCGTCGTCTGATTCGTAGGGATCTTCTATACAAGCGGAGCAAGAACAGACATCAAAGTATTGATGACCATTTTCATCCTTAAAAGGATATATTATTTTACCATCTTGACAGAAGGAAATTGGCTTCAGATTTTGTTCCTGGTCTGTGCCATAAAACTCTCGTTCATCAATTAAAAATTGAGTGAACAATTGTTTTCAAAATGATGAAGATCTTGGCTTTTCAAATTTGATCTTCGTTGTTCCATCTTGTCTTGAGTGGAAACTTACTTCAGAGGTTTGTACTGGTGACTGTGTAGACTGGTGCATCTTCTCGTAACTTGTCACCCATGACTCCGGTAGCTTTTGGATTAGCTCTTCTCGAGATATTTGTCGAGGGATTGGAATGGATTTTGGAGCCTACGAAGCTGATATGACTTTTAGATATAGTGCTTCATCAGATGAGGGTAACACAAGATCAAAGATATGATCTTGGATACGATAAATGATTTGGTGGTGTAGAGTTGCTACAACACTTTTCTCTTGCATAGGTGCTCCGACAAGTTGTAATTGGACTTTGAGAGTCGTGAGTAGGTTGGGGTCTAGCAGAGAAACATTAAAGTTGGGAAACAATGTTATGAATAATGTTCATGCATTTAACGTTGTCTGAACTGTACCGATACAAGCTTGTTGGTATGACTTTAGTCTTGAGTCGACTAAAGTTATCCTTGCTACGATTGGTAGACCTTTTCGAGCATGTAAGGTCAAACCAATACGAACTACTCAAAAGTGTAGGTGGGTGTATCCTTGTTGTTGCCATAGCCTTGGTAGATTCTTCGGGATATTGAGTGAAATGAATTGTTCTTCTTCCGTGGTTGGGACTTGATAGGATAAGAATTTGCTGGACTGGACATATTCCATAACCTTCCGGTTTGAGGATGGACAAACAAGTTGTCGAACTCCTTTTACCGAGAAAGTGTTGGGTTTCTTGGAGAAATATTCATACGGATTTACAAGGGGAAGAGTTGTTTCAGACATTTGATCTCCTGGAACATACTCGATTTCGTATAGGGACTGAATATTAGAAGAAGATGAACGACTACGATTTTTTGGTAAAGTAGAAATTGCAAATTGGGAATCGATCATTGAAGGATTAGAAATAGACTTGATGAGAAATTGTTTTCTAGAACTTACAAAACAACCATTCATAAACTATGATTCAATCAATCAAAACATAAGCTTTGACTCTAATACCAGAATACTAAAACCTTCACAAGATCTTTGATAAACGTAGAAAAGAATAACATTCAATCAATAACTTTTTTCTCTAAGAAAACATGATTTGAACTTATTTTTATAAAATAATTTAAAATATTTAATTAATAACAAATATTTAATTTACCGATTTTATATAAATTTGATGTATTTAATCTAGTTTCCCAATATAATTTAGTCAGTCCAAGCTTATTATTTATACGAAATTAAAAGTTTGGGGACTCATTTCGTGCGAGCAGAGACGGATCCTCAGCTTCACTTCTCAGCTCAACATTTTCATCTGAAATTTTCACTTCTGCTTTGTCTTCTCGAGGCGGATCGAGGCGGATCACTTCTGCTTCAAAAAAAAAAAAAAAAAAAAAAACCAAAAAGATGTTTTGAACTTTGATATCGTTTTTACTTTGTATGTTTTGCAAATTGTTATTTTTCATGTGGATTTTTGTAAGACTTCATGTACTTTGTTATGAAATATTTTTTCCGGCGTTATGAAATAATTATATGAGCTGTTATCGTTTTAAATGTCCAATGCTATGGATTTTGATTAGGGGTGGACATTCCAGTTTACAATTTGGTTTAAAAACCTATGATCCATTCATGTATTTATAATTTTTGGTTCGGTTCGGTTCTAAATGAGTTTGAGTCAGTTTCAGCATTTAGATATACAAAATATAAGAAAAAATGAATTAAAATTGATTAAATTTGAATAAAGTTTGATTGAATTTTCAAACCTTATGGTTATTTTGGCTATTTTTGATTATTTCGGTGTAAAAACAATTGATATTTTTGGGTTTATAATTATAGGGTAATTTGGTTATATCAAGTTTAACATATTATTAATATTTTGGGTATAGTTGTATTTCGAGTATTTCAGGTATCCATTCGGTTCTCGGTTCAGTTTTTCGGATATAGGAGTCTAGGACATATTCAGATTTTTGTAGGTTTGGATTTAGGTTTTGTACCTTTGTCGGATCTGATTCGATTCGGTTCTTTGATTTCTGATATTTTCTTATGATATATCATACGGTGATCGAAAAAACAAATAACAAAATGAAACCAAAAACTACTTGACGAAGTATAAATTTTTAATATGTTAATAACAAAATTGTAATATAAAAAGTTAAATTAATTTATTTATTATAAAAAATAATGTAAATAACTTTTTTTTTCTCTAAGAAAACATGATTTGTACTTATTTTTATAAAATAATTTAAGATATTTTATTAATAACAAATATTTAATTTACCGATTTTATATACTGTAAATTTGATTTATTTAATCTACTTTCCCAATATAATTTAGTCAGTCCTTTCGTGCGAGCAGAGACGGATCCTCAGCTTCACTTCTCAGCTCAACATTTTCATCTGAAATTTTCACTTCTGCTTCGTCTTCTCGAGGCGGATCTCTGAATTTGTAAACCTCCCTCTCCGTTTCTTCTTCTTCTTCTTCTTCTTCTTCTTCTTCTTCTTCTTCTTCTTCTTCACTTGATGGATCATTATTTAGCTATTTAGGGTTTTGTCACAACTCTTCTTCGGGAAATTTTCTCCTTTTCCTTGCGATTCGGGGAATTGTTAGCTTCTTCAACCAATTTTGACGAATTTTTATACATCTCCGTTGATTTTGACCTTGTTTGTGTGTTTACTTGTTATTGGGTTGTGTGTTAAGTCATTTGGGTCTTCAAGTATTTTACAATCTCTCGTTTTTATTCTCAATTGTGTATTGAATTCTTACATGTTTGGTGTGATGCAGGGATTTTCTTATGTGATGGTGTAATTTAAATTAAAGATGACATCTTCACAGAATATTGAGTTGGAGGCAGCTCAGTATCTCCATAAGCTTATTCAAGATTCTAAAGATGAACCTGCAAAGCTAGCAACTAAACTTTATGTGGTATAAGTGACTTAACCTCGTGTATACTTTTTATTTGTAATTTGTGAGTTTTATTCATGTGCTTTTAACTTCATTTGTTCTTTTTGATTACTCTAGATATTGCAGCACATGAAAACCAGCGGAAAGGAACACTCAATGCCATATCAAGTCATTTCTAGGTATTGTTTTTCCTTAGATATCACCAGTTATTTGTTAATGAATTACTGCTTTGGTTGTTTAAGATGCGATTATATTATTATCCTATGATAATTAGATGCTGTAGTCTTTATCTAACTCAAAGACTTTTATTTTTCTTTTTGTTCTCCTTTCCACAACCTACCTTGATTTAATTGCTTAGGCTGCTGTTTCTTGTAGAACTTTTCATGAAAGTTGTATTTCACTTGAAATGTGGCATGTAGGTATTACGTGGTCCGAAGGAACTTAATCTCTCTTTGCCGAATATGGTTTTTGATTGATTATGGTGAACTAAAATGTATTTGGCTAATTCAGCTAGAATTTCTTCCTTTTCTTATTGCTGCTGTTGATGTTCTTCAAAATGTTTTAAAATTTTGATCGGTATGCTTTGTTTAGTGATTATCTTCTTCCCCAATCTTATTTACTGTCTTATTTAGATTAGAACGGTGGGCTAAAAGTATACCAATGGCTTCTTTCTATAGGGGAATATCATATACATGATTTTACTTTTGTTCTTCCACTTTTGGATAAGGCATAATGGATGGCTTTTACAATATCTGTTCATAAAAATAAGTGGGTTTTATGCTGTCGTTGGAAAACCCTCTCTTAATTTGACTATTGTATACCAAATTTCTTACTTCACTTCATTCTATCTTGCATTCTGACTCAGAAGACTCACTTAATTCACTCACAGCTTGTTATTTTGGGGTCTTCAGCCAAAAGCTGTTTCTCATGCTTTTGAAAGTTATCATTATTGTTCCTGTTTTTCATTAGTGTTCTACTAATATGATCTTTCTAAAATCCAAGGGCCATGGACACTGTAGTCAATCAACACGGTCTTGACATTGAAGCTTTGAAGTCATCGTGTCTTCCTCAGGCTGGTGGTACCCAAACAGAAGATTCTGGGTCTGCACATTTGGCTGGTATATCATTTCTCTCTTTTGGTTCAGTTTAGAGTTTTGTTTGTTATATAGAAAATTTGGTTCAGTTCCTTTTTTTGGTTAAACTTTCTACATTAATGTGGAATACAGGGTCTTCCCAATTGGTTGGAGTTAGCAATGAGGGCAAAGCAAGTCTAGTTGATAATGAGATGTCAAAATACGATGCATTCACTTCTGGTAGGCAGCTTGGTGGATCAAACAGTGCATCACAAACCTTTTACCAAGGGTCTGGAACTCAAAGTAACAGATCATTTGATCGTGAGAGTCCATCCAACTTAGATTCTACGTCGGGAATTTCTCAATCTCACAATAGGAGTGAGACAATGAAACAAAGAGATGCCAAATCAAATGGAAAGAGGAAAAGAGGTGAATCATCACTTTCGTGGGATCAGAATATGGATAATGCTCAAATATTTGATAACCACAAGATTGATGATCAGACTGGAGAAGTAAGCAAAATGGAAATGCCTTGTAATTCAGGTAGGGATATATGCTTCAACATTGTTTCTTACTGAATGGAGCATATCCTTTTTAATCTAGAATATAAGAAGCACCTTACTAATTTTTTAATGCTTGTTATTTTATTAACTTATTTGTATATATTGTTGCCACCAAACCTCAGGTGACATTAGGAATTTGCATGTTGGGTTGTCATCAGATGCATACACGACTCCACAGGTACATACCTTGACACTATTAAGTTTCCCGGATCCCTTTAGACTGAATGCATATTGTGTGCATCACATTTTATTTATGAAATCATTTTGAGCCTCCGTGACTCTGCCAGTTTCTAATATTTTGGGACTTTGCTACACCTATCCGGTGCACAAAAACATTTTTATGTATTATGTATTAGGAGATACAGTGCACGCACATACTGGCTTATTTAATTTCCAACACATATTTGTCTCTTCTTTTAAGCATTTGATCTATTTTTGTTTCATAATCGGAAATACGAAAATCTGCTTGAATTTCCCTTGATATAAATCTTTTTTAGAAAAAAAACTTAGATGCCTCTAAATCCATTTTTGTCAAAATCGTGAGTCGATTAACCCTTTGTTTTCTTTATGAGGTTTTGAAGCTTACTTACATTTAGTCTGAGTTCGGCTCTGCTAAATATCCTTTCCCCTTTCACTTCCTACCAAAGATACCTGGTTGGAATTCATACCCTCTATATATGACATATTATTTTCTATGGCAGTGTGGCTGGCAGAACAGTGAAGTCACAGCAATCAGGCCTCCAGTTCATAAAGAACCAGGAACTAATGTCGCAGTAGAGGGATTACTGCCTTCAGCTTCACCTTTTAGAGAGCAACAACTGAAGCAGCTCAGAGCCCAGTGCCTTGTATTTCTAGCTCTCAGGTATTTTACAGTCTCGTAGCCTCTTGTTTAGTCATTTTGGCACGGCAATTAACTCCGAAAATCTTTGGTTGATTTCCTTTTCATAGAAATGGTTTGGTGCCGAAGAAACTGCACGTAGAGATCGCCCTTCGAAATACTTTCCGTGAAGATGGTAATATTGGTTCCGCTTATGTTACTTTCTAATCCATTTCTTGCATGCTTTCCATTGGATCATAATTAGCCCTCATTACAGATGGTTTCCGCGGAGAATTGTTTGATCCGAAAGGAAGAACACATACTTCCAGCGATTTGGGTGGCATTCCTGACGTCTCCGCATTGCTGTCAAGAACGGACAATCCCACTGGAAGATTGGATGAAATGGACTTCTCATCCAAAGACACTGAGAGAGCACGATTAGGGGAAAAAAGCTTCTCAAATACTGTATTTTCTGATGGTCAAGCTTCTAAAATTCCAGGCTCTCAAGCACAAACTCAGGTTGCTGTTAGTCATTTTCAATTGGCTTTTTCTTCTGGTGTGTCCAAACAAACTCCATCGGAGATGGTGGGGTGGGCTGGAGTAGTAAAAAGTAATGACCTCTCAACTTCTGCTGTTCAACCTGATGATTTTCATGCTTTGGGTTAGTGGACTACTTTAGATAAGAATTTTTTTATGATGGTTCTTTCCCTTTTGGGCTGTTCTGTAAATTATGTGGTTGATAACTCTTCAAACATGGATATATGGCCCATAGCAGATCAAGAGGAAGGTAGTGTGCAACCGTCACCCAAGTACACCATGTCACAGAAATGGATTATGGGTCGACAGAATAAGAGACTGTTGGTTGATCGGAGTTGGGCTGTTAAACAGCAGAAAGCCGACCAGGCAATTGGTGTACGGTTCAATGAGTTGAAGGTTTTTCTCTAGCCCCAATCTTTCTTCATATTTTTCCTGTTACAGTAGGTGATACCTTTTGTTTTCTCGAGTGATTGATTTTTTCCAGTTGTCAACTTTTTGCAGTATGCTATTGCTTGTTGTTTCTGGTGCTTCTTACTTTTCTGTATTCTTGATCTTGTAACTGGAACTGATCAATGATCATATTTAAGTATCTGATGCTCTATGTACACGTGCATGACATTGTGATCAGGCAGATTTTTTAGCTCTACCATCTTTAGCTCTAACCACTGGAACCTGTTGGACTGATCGTGGGAAGAATTTTCAATTAAGCTAATATGTTTAATCTGATCTCAGTGAGATGAAATAATTTTAAGTTGTACTAAGCAAGCATGGGTAAACCTCTATTGTTTATTTCTCTTCCATTGAGGAACACTGATTTTCTCCATTACAAAATTCATTAAAAAAAAGTTCGTGTGATGAGTTTTTTTTTTTGCTTTTTCATAATTTAAGCAACTGAGAGACTATCTATTTTGCCTTTGGAGTAATTTTGTTGAAATGACCTTCACGTTTGATGTAATACTGAAGAACTATTTGTATGTAGTAATACCGAGGAACTAGTTATACTTGTGTCCTTACTTTATTAGGTTCTCGCTATTATTTTTTCTGGATCTGTATGACACTGATTCATGTTTCCTAATCTGTAGGAATCTGTGAGTTTGTCAGATGATATATCTGCAAAGACCAAGAGTGTAATAGAACTGAAAAAGCTTCAGCTGTTAAATCTACAACGGCGTCTGAGGAGGTAAAGTATTTTGCTTTTTCTTAAAAAATATTAGGATGGAGATGTTTCGCCTTCTTATACCTATTATGATAATAAGTCGAGTTAACAGGGCATACAACTAGCTATTCTGTAAATATACGTATATACATTATCAACCTGTTGTATCACCTCTCAGCTGCTAATGTTATGTTGACTTGTTGAAGCAGTGAGTTTGTTTACAACTTCTTCAAACCTATTGCAACTGATGTTGAGCGTCTAAAGTCATATAAGAAACATAAGCATGGCCGGAGAATTAAGCAGCTTGAGAAGTATGAACAGAAGATGAAGGAAGAGAGACAAAGGAGAATTCGTGAGAGGCAGAAGGAGTTCTTTGGAGGGTTAGAAGTTCACAAGTAAGTGGTCTCTATTTGTTTCCTGACCTAATCCATTCGTTTTTTTATCCACTTATTTTTGGATGCTCTCTATTCAGGCGAATTGATTAGTAACAGATTTATTTTAAACTGCTTTGTACTTAAATCCTTGTTTGGAACCTTGCTTCAGGGAAAAACTAGAGGATTTGTTCAAAGTTAGGAGAGAAAGGTTGAAGGGTTTCAATAGATATGTGAAGGAGTTCCACAAGAGAAAAGAACGGCTTCATCGCGAGAAGATTGACAAAATTCAGCGTGAGAAGATTAATTTGTTAAAGATTAATGATGTGGAGGGTTATCTCCGAATGGTGCAGGTTTGGTCTCTAAACCGAGTATGGATGTTTTAGGTTTATATTGTTTCTTCTATGCTGGTGTGTAATTAGGAATGTTGTTTAATATGTAGGATGCCAAGTCAGACCGAGTAAAGCAATTACTCAAAGAGACTGAAAAGTATCTTCAGAAACTTGGATCCAAGTTAAAGGAGGCAAAATCTTTGACCAGTCGATTTGAGAATGAGTCAGATGAGACGCGTATGTCAAATGCTGCCGAGGATGAAACTTTGATTGAAAATGAAGATGAGAGCGACCAAGCAAAGGCATTTTCTTTTTCCCAAGAATTACTTTTTTTTTTTTTTGTGAGCTTTCTTCCATCTGTTTCTCATGGTTATGATATATGCTATACAGCACTATCTGGAAAGCAATGAAAAATACTACTTGATGGCTCACAGGTACTATTCATGCATCCTCTGAACTACAGTATAAACATCACCCTTAGTGACATTCAAAAGTTTTTTCTTTCTGTTTTGTATGTGATTTCTTTCCTGGCTCTTTATTTTGTCCAAAAGGTGGTTATGCAGTTTGTAAATAGTATCTTATGTTGATATCTTTCCTCATTCATCTATTCACAAGAAATTTTCTTGCAGTATAAAAGAAAATATTAACGAGCAGCCAGCAAGCTTAAGGGGTGGAAAATTAAGAGAGTAAGTGGACCATACCCGCCGTACTGTACATTTGAGAACCTTTTGGTCATAAGTTTACATGGGATGTTTAAAACTACAACGCCTGAAATTTTAGGTACCAAATGAATGGCTTAAGGTGGCTACTTTCACTGTACAACAATCACTTAAATGGCATTCTAGCTGATGAGATGGGTCTCGGGAAAACTGTTCAGGTATTTAATGCGACCCCATATGGGATCTATGAACACATGCTAGATTTTCTTATAAGATGCCTTTGTTCCATAGTCGTAAAGTTTTTTGTTTTTGTAGGTCATTTCTTTGATTTGCTATCTGATGGAGACAAAAAATGATAGAGGTCCCTTCTTGGTTGTTGTGCCATCTTCGGTTCTCCCTGGTTGGCAGTCAGAAATTAACTTCTGGGCCCCAGCAATTCATAAAATTGTTTACTGTGGGCCTCCTGAGGAAAGGCGCAAACTATTCAAGTACACAGAGACTAAGTTTTCTTTTTGTTGTTCTTGATGTCTTAGATGTTAAGGTTCACTATCTCCTTTTTCATTGTAGGGAGCAAATTGTTCATCAGAAGTTCAATGTCCTTCTGACGACATATGAGTATCTAATGAACAAGCATGATAGACCTAAATTAAGCAAGATTCACTGGCACTATATTATTATTGACGAAGGACATCGCATAAAGAATGCATCCTGCAAGTTAAATGCAGACCTGAAACACTATGTTAGCTCCCACCGACTCCTGTTAACTGGGACCCCTTTGCAGGTAGAAATTCCTTCCATTTCCTTATCTTCTCATCTTGATATTGACGAATACTCTTGATTTCACAATCATGTTTGTTACTATTTTCTGCTGTTGGCATTGCCCACCATCTCATTATTTTGTATCTCTTATAGAACAACCTTGAAGAATTGTGGGCTCTGCTTAATTTCCTGCTGCCTAATATATTCAACTCGTCAGAAGACTTTTCACAGTGGTTCAACAAACCATTTCAAAGTAATGGAGAAAATTCTGCCGAAGAGGTATACTAGGACACCATGGTTTTAACTAACTGTTATACATTTCTTAAGACATCCGAGTTTTAACTACACGCTCATGTTTGCCATCTGACTAGGCATTGCTATCAGAAGAAGAGAATCTACTGATCATCAATCGACTTCACCAAGTTCTTCGACCATTTGTGCTGCGTAGGCTGAAACATAAGGTTCATAACATAATCTCTCGTTTTGTCTATTTAATATGTCAGTGATATGGAAAGATATTTTCCAATGCAATTATGTCAGTTAATTTTTTCTTAAGTTTGATTTAACATGTTCATAATTGTGTCGACTAATATATTCTGGTAGGTTGAGAATGAGCTTCCTGAAAAGATAGAGAGATTGATACGCTGTGAGGCTTCTGCTTATCAGAAGCTGTTAATGAAGAGGGTTGAGGATAATTTGGGCTCGATTGGAAATGCGAAGGTGTTGTTTTATGCTCCAGGTTTTGACAGTTTCGTGACAATGTTGAGTTATTTCTTAGTTATTTTTTATGTTTGCAGTCTCGTGCTGTGCACAACTCTGTAATGGAGCTTCGGAATATTTGCAATCATCCATATCTAAGCCAACTGCATTCAGAGGAGGTAATTATATCAATCTCTCTGGAAATATTTATTTAAATGCAATGAATTGCTGGAAAATCCTAATGATTGCAGTTCACTTTCGTTAGGTTAATAGCATAATTCCTAAGCACTTTCTGCCCCCAATTGTAAGACTGTGTGGGAAGCTTGAGATGTTGGATCGGCTTTTGCCCAAACTCAAAGCAACAGATCATCGGGTAATGATTCTCTTTTATCTCTCATGGTAAATGGATAGTTCTGATGATTCAACGCTGTAAAAGGTGAAAACTGATTATTTAAGCTGAGTTACCTGTTTTCAAGTACTGTACTAGAGCACCTAGCATCGCCTTCGCCTCTGAAGGATTAGGATGTCTATCACGAAAAGTTTTGAAATTTTGTTTTGTTTGGATGAAGCGTAATAGTTTTTTCCACTGAACTGTGTTTACTTTCAGTTAGTATATAACCACTTTGTTTGGTGGCTTCCATATGATTTTACGCTAAACTTCAAGTCCTCGGCTATCAAATTTTCTGTTTTTTTGTGAAACGCACTAAAAGTCAAATATGTCATAATTTGTAACTTTGTTGCATGTTTACCCTAATTTTAGTGTAGAAGCTTACAAATGGTTGTTACTTTTATTTTTGGTATGTATGGATTCCTGCAGGTTCTTTTCTTTTCCACAATGACAAGGCTTCTTGATGTTATGGAGGATTACCTCACCTTCAAGGGGTACAAGTACCTTAGGCTGGACGGGCAGACTTCTGGGGGGGATCGTGGTGCTCTTATCGATGGTTTCAACAAACCAGAGTCCCCATTTTTTATATTTCTGTTGAGGTGATGTATCATATATCATGGCCTGGCTCTGTAGCTCCACTCTCTATTGAGATGATTCATATTTGCTTTAGTTAAGTTTCTGAAATACTACAAGTTGTAAACTTTTTGGCGTTTAGTACTAATATGTATTTGTATGTTCATGGAAATTCAGCATACGGGCTGGTGGAGTGGGAGTTAATCTTCAAGCTGCTGATACTGTGATATTATTCGATACTGACTGGAATCCTCAGGTTAGGCATAACATTTTCTGTATCGAGTTATAGTTGAATACTATGGACATCAGGCCGGACTTGAAGCAGCATTTTTTTATACATTTCAGGTTGATCTGCAAGCTCAAGCAAGGGCTCACAGGATTGGCCAGAAAAAAGATGTCCTTGTTCTTCGTTTTGAAACGGTTAGTTTGTCATATAGTTTGTTCACGGTATTAAAACTTCTGAAAAATGTGTTGATTTGTGAATGGTTGTAACTTTTACCCTGGTGATTTTAGTTTCTGTTGTTTCATCATTGGGCTCCATAATGTAGTGTTGCGGTCCTAAATCCATGATTGCTTAACATGACTTATGGGACAAATAGAACATTGCAGTACTCTTGGGAAATACTAATTGTTTCTTGGCTTGTTCCCTTTCAACCGATCTGTAATTATTTAATCAAAATGTCTGAAAACTGTTTGTTTGTCTTTCGTCCTTATTTATATTCTAAGGTCAATTCTGTTGAGGAGCAAGTAAGAGCTTCAGCTGAGCACAAACTTGGAGTTGCTAACCAGAGTATAACTGCTGGCTTCTTTGACAACAACACGAGGTGGGTCGAGAAACATCCCTGTTAGGCTTCAACAAGTTTTAACTACCAATTCTCTTAAACTTTCTTCGTTTGTATAACAGTGCTGAAGATCGTAAAGAATATTTGGAATCCCTTTTGCGTGAATCAAAGAAAGAAGAGGATGCTCCAGTATTGGGAGATGATGCCTTAAATGATCTTATAGCTCGAAGGTGGCTTTTGTTTATCATATCGTGTTCTTTCAGAATATTTTACTTGTGCACATATTTTAATCTTACAAGTTACAACAGCCTATGCATACATGGTTTTTAAAATATTATGATAGTTTGGTTCCTTAGCTTTTGCACTATGATAAATCTAGCTATCCTATTAAGATGATTGCCAACAGGTTTGTACAAAGTATTTTCACTTTCGTACTGTAAAATTGTTACCTGCTATTGTACCTATACATCATATTTTCTGTTCGCATATCATCTACGCTGTTTTTTCATGTGTTGAATGATAGCTTGGCTTTCTGTCTTATTCTTAGAAGGCACTCTTTATGTTACCATGCATTTGGAGTTTTCTTTTAACTTTCTTGCAGGTCTGATATTATTTTTTGTCTTTCTAGGGAGTCAGAGATTGATATCTTTGAGTCCATCGACAAACAAAGGAAAGAAAATGAGATGGTATGCTTGTTCTTAATAACTTTATTTTCAGGTAATTTTTATATAATGTTTATCTGAAAAGCTATGGCCCTGCAGGAAACATGGAACACCTTGGTACATGTGCCAGGGTCAAATAGCTTTGCCCCTATACCACCTATACCCTCTCGGCTTGTTACTGAAGATGATTTAAAACTACTATATGAAACAATGAAACTAAACGATGTCCCGATGGTTGCAAAAGAATCAAATGTTGGCATGAAGCGGAAGGATGGTTCGATAGTAGGCTTGGATACTCACCAATATGGAAGAGGGAAACGAGCAAGAGAGGTTTGTTGAGTTTTTCTCTTCATAATATGATCCTTCATGTAACATTTTTACTTATTACTATAGAAAGACAAATATTGCAACTTTGTTAGGTTCGATCTTATGAAGAGAAATTAACAGAAGAGGAGTTTGAGAAGCTGTGTCAGACTGAGTCACCTGATTCCCCTCAAGGCAAGGGTGAAGGAAACGAAAAGAGCTTGGCAAATGATACAGCAATTATTATGGTTGAAAACTCTGGAGACACACAACTCTCTACATCTCCGGCACTGGCAATAGCTTTACATCCGATGGAACCTCCAAGGCCACAACAGCAGCCGCTGAAAGAAGAAACACCACCTATCAAACGAGGCCGTGGGAGGCCAAAAAGAACCGATAAAACCTTGACTCCAGTAACACCATCAGCAGCTGTAAGCAGGACACAGGCAACAGGGAATGCTAGATCATCGCCAGTAACTGGTCATGATTTTGCTAGTCCAGATAGAAAACTTGAAGCAGCTTCTCATCCTAGTTCGTCTCTTGCCCTGACATCGCCTGATTTATCTGTTCCTCCTGGTTTTCATTCATTGCCAGCTTCTTCTGCTCCTATGCCAAGTAGAGGTCGAGGTAGGGGGAGAAGCAGGGGGCGTGGAGCAGGAAGGGGAAGAAGAGGTGAAGGTGTATTGCATGGTTCCAACAGCTCTATTACTCAGAGAACTGAAACCGCTACATCTCTTCCAAGTGATCCATCTGAGATTGTTTCTAGAGTCCCTAAACCTAGGGAAGGAAGTACTTCGTATCCTGACCCAGTACCTTCCGTGCATCCTCCTATGACTGTAGTCCAATCAGATGAGGCAGTAGATAATGACCTAGACGCACCACCTGGTTTTGATTCAGCATCCCGCGTTCAGGTGCTAAATGTACTTGAGAATTCATTGGAAAGAAACGCAGCGGTTGTGAAGAACACGCCTTCTGTTCAAGACGTGAGCTGCCAGCGTCCAGGACTTAATAAACAGCCACTTGACGTGTCAATCTCCACAAGCTCTACTTTGTTGGGTAAATAACTCAATCATCACTTTGTAGTTTTCATGTTATCTAGGGGGTGTAGTTATAACATGCATGAGGATGATGTAGAACACAATGCTGATGAGAATCTTAATGCAGGTTGTGGCCCAGAGCAAAATCAGGGTGCTGTCTCTTCTGTTGGTGATGGATCCAAAAGTCCTTCAGTAGCCTCTGTTGAGGCTGGAAGAAATAAATATCAAGAGGGTCGAACACATACAGCTTTGCCAGGTGTGACAAATGCACCTTCTGATGCTAGTCAGGCAGTGAGTTCTAAACCTGTCGGTTCTACGGTTGAAGGTATGAATCTTTGAAGCCTTGTAACTTCCTTATAACTGTTCTGATTTCTAAATCTTTCCCGTGTTATCACCTTTTCAGCTCAAGAAGCCAATGTTCCTTCTCTTCCTGCAGCCAGGCCTGCTAAGCGGCGAGGCCGCAATTTGCCAAGCAGAGGAGAAGCTCCTAAACGCCAAGGAAAAAGGCGTGGTCAAGCTTTACCTGCTACTGATGGCTCTTCTGCAAGGAGTACAGGATTAATACCACAAGTAGAGGTCAAGGTTGGTAATTCATTAGGCACCAAAGCCATATCCGCTGGAAATAAGTTTGATGCTGTTGCCAAAGAACAACCCCATTTCAGCCAGCCAATTGCACCCGATATTTACTCTTCTGGCAGTTTAAGTCAGGAAAGTAGAAGAGACACCTCTGGTACTGGTGGTTCTGCTAGGAAACAAACTGCTGATGTAACAGATGTTGCTCGTGTCATGAAAGAGATCTTTTCAGAGACTTCCCTATTAAAACATAAAGTTGGAGAGCCTTCTGCAGCAGCTACGAGAACAAATGTGCCAGATGCACAATCCCCAGGCGAGATGAATTTGCACACAGTTGAGACCCACAAGGCAGAGAATGAAATCCAATCTGCCAAGGGAGTGGCAGAAGATTCTTCTGGTGTTAAGAATCAACAAGCTCCATATAACCTAAGCAAGGCAGAAAAACTGGTTTCAGATGTACCTCACCCTGTTCCTGGTGATCTGACAACTCCAGGATCTGTTGCAAACAAGGATGGTGACATTGGGTCGTCTAAGGTGGCTGCAGAGAATGACCTTGTCAAGATTCCTGGTGTTGAAGTTGATTCTTCTGTGATACAACTCTCTTTGGGAAATGATTTTGCTGGTAAGTCTTCTTTGGAAAAGTGCACTGCCGATCAGCTTGTGGAAGAAAAAACGTCGCAAGAAGGTGATAATAGCACGCATAATAGTCGTGGTGAAACATGCGGCGTGGGTGTAGGCCTTGCAGAAGAAAAAGCATCTTCATCGAGCTATGTTCAATCTGAGCCTATTGCATCTGCGTCGACAACTGCAGAACCTTTACCTACTGACAAGTTGGAAAAAAATGATTCTTTTCAAGTCGAAGGTACAAGTCTCAATGGTGATGAAAGAGGAACTATCCTGGAAGAACAGACAAATGCAAACGCCAAGATTGATACAAATTCTGAGGAACTTCAAGACAGTAGAACGGATGAAGTTCCACATGTGGATTCTGAGAAACTTCAAGACAGTAGAACGGATGAAGTCCCACATGTGGATTCTGAGATACTTCAAGACAGTAGAAGGGATGAAGTTCCACATGTGGATGGAGAATCTTTTGATATTGCAAATCAGACAGTGAAAGAAGATGATACAAAAAGTTCTGTTGAAATGCAAGTGTCTATGCTGAAGACTGATGAATTGCCAAATGTTGGACAAAAGGGTCACAGTAGCACTGATGTGCAGGCAGTGGTTTTAGTTACAAACAATGAGAACTCTATGTCCCATGACCATAAAGATGATGGTAATTCTATATCTGAATATTCTAATACAGAACAAGATCCTGAAGAATCTGTTTCGGTTCAAGGTGTTGATAGGCCTAAAGTTGGTTCTGCCGACACACAGATGGAGGATACTGAAGATGCCGAACTTGTACTGGGTTGTTCAGTTGAGAGTGAGGAGAAAGAGAAAACTCGTCAATCCCATATGCCCAATGATGATGCCGTTAGCCATGCCCCTTCTGAGAAGACAAAAGACAGTGAAGGAAATGGTTTACATGGAAAGTCTCTTGTTTCCTGTCCAACAATGGAAGTGGTGGAAAATAAGGGATTTGAACCAGAGACACATGCTCATACAGATTCAAGTGATATTAATAGGGGAAATAAGATGTCAGAAAGTATTTCTAGTGGCAAAAAATTGAATATTTCATCTGGGCAGGGCCCTGATGTATCACTTGATTTTAAAGTTTCACAGGATCAAACAGGCACTCCTCCTGTTGCTGTGATAGACCCTGAAAATTTACAAGAGAACGTGGATATGCCTGCATCACCTCACAGAGAAGCACCGAACATTGTGGTTTCCCCGTCTGAGGTAAATCAGTCTCCAAGTATCTTACCGGATGATGTAGCAGAACAATTGGATGATGAAAATTGTGATCAAATGGATACCATGCAGAACAGTACCATTGTTGATGGTGGCAACATTTCAGGTAAGACGTGTCAGCCTACATCTTCTATACAGTCGGAGGATGAGAACAGAAATAGCTTATCAGAGTGTGAACCGTCAGAAATAGTTGAACAAAGGGACTCAAGAGCTCAATTTTGCAAAGGGTCTGTGGAATCTCAGGTAGAGATAAGCTGTGCTATGCCAGAAAATGAATTAGTTAATATCCAGCCTGTGCCATCCATTTTGGTTGAGCAAATGGATACTGAAGAATCTAAAGGCCATGATGCCGACCAGATTTGCAACCCTGAGATAAGTGCGGATGTGTCTTCACGCCAATTAGCTGATATCCAGCCTGTGCCATCCATTTTGGTTGAGCAAATGGATACTGAAGAATCCAAAGACCCTGATGCTGATCATATTTGCAACACTGAGATTAGCACTGGTGTGTCTTCACACCAATTAGCTGATATCCAGCCTGCGCCATCCATTTTGGTTGAGCAAATGGATATTGAAGAATCCAAAGATGATGCCGATCATATTTGCAACACTGAGATTAGCGCTGATGTGTCATCGCACCAATCAGCTGATGTCGAGCCCTCTTCTCTTACAGTTGTGCAAAAGAACATTGTGGATCAAGATCAAGATCAAGATCAAGGTCAAGATGAAACTGCGGGATGTGAGTTAGAACCTCAAGTTCAATTACCATCATCCCCAGAGCCAATGGGAGGTATGCACGCTCACTTAGGGGAAAGCAAATCAGAAATCGTTGCTGAAGGTACAGAATTGTCTTCACCTCTCCCAATGACTGAGGAAGACAATGCCGAGAGACTTGATATCGAGCAGCCATCATCTCTTACAGCTGTGCTAAATACCATTGAGGATCAAGATCAAGTTGAAACTGTTGGTTGTGAGTTAGTTGATATCTCTACCAGATGTTTGTCAGAACCTCAAGTTCAATTGCCACCATCGGCAGAGCCAGTGGGAGATATGCACGTTCACTTAGAGGCAAGCAAAACAGATATCGTGGCCGAAGGTACATAATTCTCTTCATCTCTCTCAAAGACGAAGGACAACAATGTCGAGAATCATTTTGTTGATACCGAGCTCTTATTGTCTCTTACAGGTATGCAAAAGAATATTGTGGATCAAGATCAAGGTGAAACTGCTGAATGTGAGTTAGTTGATGTCTCCATGGAATGTTCGACAGGACCTCAAGTTCAATTACCGCCATCTGCAGAGCCAGTGGTTGCCGAATGCACAGAATTCTCTTCATCTCTCCCAATGATGGAGGAAGAAAATGCCGAGAGCCAATTAGCTGATATCGAGCCCTCATTGTATCCTACAGTTGTGCAAAAGAACATTGAGGATCAAGATCATGATGTCTCCATGGAATGTTCGACAGAACCTCTAGTTCATTTACCAAAATCCGCAGAGCCAATGGTTGCTGAAGGTACAGAACTCTCTTCATCTGTTCTGATGATGGAGGAAGAAAATGCCGAGAGCCAATTAGCTGATTTAGAGCCCTCGTTGTGTCTTACAGTTGTGCAAAAGAACATTGAGGATCAAGATCAAGTTGATGTCTTCATGGAATGTTCGACAGAACCTCAAGCTCAATTACCGGCGTCCGCAGAGCCAATGGTTGCTGAAGGTACAGAACTCTCTTCATCTGTTCCAATGATGGAGGAAGAAAATGCCGAGAGCCAATTAGCTGATATCGAGCCCTCGTTGTGTCCTACAGTTGTGCAAAAAAAAATTGAGGATCAAGATCAAGTTGAAACTGAGTTAGTTGAGGTCTCCAGGGAATGCTCGTCAGGATCTCAAGTTCAATTACCACCATCCGCAGAGCCAATTGTTGCTGAAGGTACAGAACTCCCTTCAGCTCTCCCAATGCAGGAAGAAAATGCCGAGCCTTCATCATCTCTTATAGTTGAGCAAAAGAACATCGAGGACCAAGGTCAAGTTGAAACTGCTGGATGTGAGTTAGTTGATGTCTCTACTGGATGTTCCTCGGAACCTCAAGTTCAATTACCGCCATCCACTGAGCCAGTGGTTGCTGAAAATACTGAGAGTCAATTAGCTGAGATTGAGCCCTCATCATCTCTTACAGTTGTGCAAAAGAACACTGAGGAAGGTGGTCAAGTTGAAACTGCTGGATGTGAGTTAGTTAGTGTCTCTACCAAATCTTCGGCAGAACCTCAAGCTCAATTACCACCATCCACAGAGCCAGTGGTTGCTGAAGGTACAAAAGTCTCTTCACCTCTCCCAGTGACGGAGGAAGAAAATACCGAGAGCCAATTAAATGATATCGAGCCCTCATCATCTCTTACAGTTGTGCAAAAGAACATTGAGGATCAAGTACAAGTTGAAACTGCTGAATGTGAATTAGTTGAGGTCTCTACAGAATATTCGTCGGAACCTCAAGTTCAGTTACCATCATCTGCAGAGCCAGTGGAAGGTATGAAGAAATCGGAAACCGTGGTTACTGAAGATACAGAACTCCCTGCATCCCTCCCAATGACGGAGGAAGAAAACGCCGAGAACCCATCAGACGAGATAAAGAGACTTGGCAGTGAAGAACCCGACTGTACAACTGTTGCTATTGAAGGAAGTTGTGTTAAGTCAGATCCATTGCTCGCAGAAGAGAGCAAAGCAGAGGAGCCAAAAGGCAATGAAGATGTTTAGTTCATTTCAATCTACATAAGTTATGAAACTGTCATATCTAATATCATCAACTCTTAAGTAATTTTATTTTCTTGTATCATTTTGAAGAATTGGAAGCCGTAAATGCTTGTAACACCTAAACGATAGTTTCCAATATTAAAGATGTATTAGCTGCATCCAACTTAGTATTAACTTATCCTCATTTGTGGATATTAATATGGTTTAGTGTCATTTGCTTTTTCACTATTTCTTTACTTTATAAATGTCATTTCTGTTTTTAACACTTGTTTTGGAGCGTTTGAAACAATTAAAATTAGAAGTCTTTTCTTTCCTGTGCTGCAATATTTATTCATTGCAAACAATTCGAAGACCTTCCATTTCGCGCAGAGTCTTTACCATATTGGGACCAATTTCCACATTCGGAGTTAAAATTTTGTTTTGTTACTCAATCAATATTTCACCCCCACCCAAAGAAAGCAAAAACAAAACGTGAACTTTGGTTATATTATATAATATAATATAAAAATGAGTGCAGATTGTGACTCTTACTTTGAGGACCGCATTAATACCCAAAATTATGAGTGTAACAGATGTGGATAGTTGAGGCAGTGTCCACAAACTTGTGAGACGTGGGCACGACTTGCGGCTTTGATATTTTTTTGTCTATGAACATTGGAATATTCCCTCTCTTATTCTTTGGATAGAAGTTAAGGGGTTGTCTTTTAATTTGGGCAATTGAAACATTGGAATAGATCTATGATTAAAATGTACTCCTTCCGTTTCAAAATATAAGGTGTTTTAAAGTTTTTTCATATTTTTATGTACTTTTAACTTTATTGAATCTTGTGTGATCAATAGTATTTTGTAATTTTTCATAATTAGATAAATTGTTTTATTTTATATATTAAATGGTTAATTTTTTTAAGTAAAAACAATTTCTTATTCTGCGCAATTTTAGCTAAAACACCTTATATTTTGAAATAGAAAAAGTATATATATATATATATATACTAAATCTTTTTAACATGTTTATAAATTAGAAAGGAAAAAATATATAATACTAACATATCGAATAGCCAAAAGGTTGATGGTCTAGTGGTAGTATATAAGGATTGGTTCTTTAGTGTATGAGTTCAATTTTTTTTTGGGTACAAATAGTTATTCTTTAAATCGGAATATCTTGACTCTAAGAACTAAAGGAAATTAAGGGTCAAATGGCCAAAACTCTCACCATTTAATTAGAAAAAAAAACATATCGAATAAACTTTTAATAATAATAAAAATTTGCAAAAAACTTACAAATAGTTTGAGATGACCTTGGATTGATAGCATATATTGTTGCGTAAATACCCCTAAAAAAACGTTTTAAGTTACTTTAACTATTTGAAAAGTAATACGTTTTTGGATAAGATTAAAAAAAAAAAGGAAGAAGATAATGTAGAGTGGAGCATTGGCTCCAACTATCCATCGGAAAAGTTAAACAAGAGCGCATCCAAATTAAATGGTGAACGAGATTTCAATTCTCCCCCACAACACATAACCTTAGTGACTTTAAAAAATATATACCAATGGATTTTGAGACCCATTTATTCCATCATCATTATTCTATTGGTCGACATACGTTTCCATATAAACGTTATTTTATAGTAGACAAAAGTGAAGTAAAAAGAGAGTTGAGAAAGGAAAAAAAAAGTCAATTCTCTTCTTAAAATGAGGATAAGATCCAATTCAAAAAATTAAATATTGGATTTTGACATCTACAAGGAAAAAGATAGTGAACTAGGAGTTGTCGACGGAGATGTGAAAATGTCTCTAACAATGACACATCTCTATTAATTTCATCTAACACGTCTCTTTAATCTCTCCATTCACTTTAATGTCTAACCATTAGAAACTTAGTGAACGTGTCGCAACCTCATTTACATTTTAGTAGAAATAATGATTTGCTTTTGGCTCTTTTTTATGAAGGTTGTTGATCAATCGCAATGATGCTAGGCTGCTAGCTAGAATTTTCTTTGTACTAACATTTTGTTCCGTGAGAAAATCATCTTTCTAAATTTCGGATAAGACCACCATTAAAATGGGTAGGACTCGATCGTTACAACTTACAATACTTGTTATAAAAATACTAAAGAAAGGTCATGTAAAGTACGTACTTCGTTAATGCTACAAAAAACTCATATTGAAAGTTAGTATGTAAAAATGTCACAAATTTGAGATAGAAATTCATCAAGTTTTTTTTTATATATAACTAGTGCACCTATTTTAAAAGTTTTAGTTATAATTTTCTGTCAACCAAATACAATAAATTAAACCAGTTCAAAAACTTTAATGGCAAAACACAGTCTACAAAATTAGAATTACGGGTACAAGCATAGCACCTAAACCAATTTCTCCCTTTTTATTTTAAAATATAATCATTTCATTTTGGAGTTAAGTCTTGTCCAACCCTATTTCATTTTGGAGTTGAAAATAGAGATCTTTCTTTTTAGTGTATATTAAAGATAGAGGACTTCAAATATAGAGTAAAAACTGAAGATCTCTATTTTGGAGTAATATTTATGAAATTTTACTTGAAATCGAGTTTAGAGGTGAATATGAAATGGAGTTGGAGATAGTGTAAACAAGAAAAATTATTATACATAGAGACATTTTGTATATCTCTCTCTCTATCTCTATGAATTATAAATAAAATTGCAGACATCTTAAAACAAATAAACCAATCACATCTTACACAATACTGTACTTTCTAGTCTTAATTTATTTTAAGATAGGGGTATATTAAAGATACAACAAATAGTTCAAGAAAGTATAAAATTGATAAAATTTGAAAATATATATTCTTAATGAAAAAGATCATATATTGAACCTGACTTTTATATTATAAATAATATTTTTGTCATAAATCTCTATAATATTTTTTTGACATTGTTCAACTATTCCGTACGAATTAAGTTTACATTTGGAGATTTATTTATTTTTCTTATTTGCAAGAAAAATATGGAGAGCACCAATTATTATTTTCTTCTTTCTAACACGTGAATAAGATAAGTAAATCCAAAAAATAACTGAGACATAATAGATATGACATTGCAAAACAGAAAATTATTATTAAAATATTTAGATGTTTAGGAAGTATCTAGTTCAATTTAATATTAAAATGGATATGAGAATATAAATTATATAGTTATACCTAAGTTTCATTATAAATGTCATTTTACAAAATTTTGACGATTATTAAGAAAAGTGTTTAAGTTTCTATTATATCCCTTCATTTTTACACTTAGAAGATTTTAAAAATAATAACCTAAATTACAGGGATTAAACTCAAAATTTTTATTATAAATATAAAATGATATTTATTGTAAAATAAAAATAAATATCTAAAACAATACTTTTTAGAAAACAGAATTTATTAGTGTATATATATTACAATAGTGAGTTATGTGAAAAAATAAAAATAAAATCTTGATAACATCAAAGTTCGGGGCCGAAACTCGTACATTTAAGTGGATTTGGAACCAGACGACTGAAAAAAAAAATGATATTGTGTAAATTTTCTCTTTTCAAGGGTTGAAGTTAGGGCACAATAGAACCTACTCTTTTTACTACCCTAAACCACCACACCTTTAGTATAAAATGTAAATCACATAAAACGGATTAGTGACTAGTAATTGTAAACTGGTAGACTAATAAATTGTACAATAAATAACAGCAAATTAGTCATCTACATCATTATTAGAGAAACAAATTAATTTTCTTTTTATAAAAAGGTTGGGGGGATAATTTTAGTGAAAATGATGGATGATGTTCCAAAGGAGATGAGGGACAAGATGTGATTTGCATAGAGATGTAAAAAGATGTTTCATGTGGGAACATGTCTTAGTGGAAATAACCTTAAATAGAGACAACATTTTGTATTAAGGCCTATTTTGCCCATTGCACCCTACCAGTACTTAATCATACTGCTTCGGTGGCTTAGTAGTGGGATTCCCACCAATTTCACAAATGTTTGGGTAAGAAAATAATAATAGAAATATCTAGAGACTTATCTATGATACTTGATTGAGAGTTGTACATTGTGTTTTTTTTTTGGGGTACTGAATTGCATTAATGTGTACAAGTGCAAGTAATTTGACTATGAATGATTTGACTTCAGACAAAAGAGCAAAGATAGAGATGGTGACACAAGAATTCCACTTCTTATGTCTCTTACACATGTACCATTTTATTCGAATCCCATCGTTGAACTCTTATCGTGTTACAACATTCACATAACCAGATCAAGTATGTTTTTGGTGTGATTAATAATGACTAATAACTAGATCAAGTATGCTTTTGGTGTACTTTAGCTCGAGATAACCTATGGAGATCGTTTGATGAGTGTTTTATAACTACAATGTTTTCAGTGCCAATCGTTTCATTCACGGATTAGATACATTAGATTTATAATCTATATTTTTAAGAATTGCTTTTTAATATATATTGGGTGTACTTTTAATATAGCTAGCTTTCTATTTTTCTTTTCTACAGTCATGTTTGCAAACTCTGCCGCCTTGGTTTCTTGTTTGCAAGTCTTGGTTTATAACATTTTGTAAACAGATTTATGTATAAGAATTTCATTTTAAGAAATAATATCCATATTTTTTCAAAACTTTGGTGTAGTTTGTAAAAATCTGTTTTAGAAAGTAATTTATGGAGAAAATTGAGGTGGTGTAATTAATATTCTAATTGCTAGAACGTAGTGGTGTATGAAAAGATTTTAAAATAGTTGATTTGGTAATAATGTCATCAAAATGTATGTAATATATATGAGACAACTTTACAATCCAACATGTTGTGAGTCAGGCCAGTCCGATCGGCATTTTCTGATGCCCTAAGCAAAATTTGAAAAAAACCATGCATGTATCGTTTTTATGGCTAAACTTTTTTTTTTTTGAAACCAGAGAATTTCAATAATAAAATTTTAATAATTTAATCCATTTAATCAACAACTTGTTAAGCAAAAACTCATCAATATTGTTAAAAGAAGGCCAACAAATCTTGCTTTTTACAAAATAAAACCTATAATCATTTTTTATATACAAAATGCCTAAAAATGTTTTACCTAAAATATGCTCCCTAATTAAAATTTTCATGGCCTCACTCACTAACCTATGCTATGGGCCGGGTCTGGTTTGAGTTGAAGTAATTTAATAAGAGGGGATATCTATTCTGCAGTAATTTTCAGTACCATTTTAGTGAAAACAAAAATACGAACAAAACTTTAGAAAAAAAGCTCAATTCTCCCTTTTACAGCCTCTCAACATGCAAACGATTTAACTCTATTTTTTCTTCAACTCCCCAAACTACATCATTTTCATGTATCTGAACGTGTCTTTAGAAACTAATTGAGATGTCAAATGTACAAACATATGAAGCAACAAAAGTCAAAGTTACAAAACATTGAGAGCAACAATTCATATAGGTATTGAAATTTTGATATGCCAATATAAGATAGTGTCATAACTCACAAACACTTAATAACACAATTGTAATTGCAGAAAAGGACTCTGTCTAACATTAACAAGGTAGAATAGGGGTCCCCGGTCCCCTACGTACACTCCTCTCTCTTTCTTCCTCCATGTGATACGCTTCTCACATTTTTTGTGGTTTTGCTTATCCTTTTTTTTAACAATCATACATTTCAGTTTTGTACATATTCTTTGACATTTTGTTTTAAACTATTGTAGAATATACCCTCTTAAAATAAATATATTATTGTGGAATGGCTCGGATCCAATGAAATAAACCAAACCAAAAAGAGTTCTAATTTGATAGTCGACATAATCTCTATCTAATAAGTTCAGAGATCATTGGGACTAGTATTACATCTTTAAACATCGATCCGACATATATATATTAAATCGTACGTATTATGTTATTCTTTCAAACCTCTCGATGCTATAGTGATAGAGCGGAAGACACGATAATAGCTTAACTAGAGGGTTTTGAATCATGAGGAATTAATGTCCTTCTTTGTCATCGAGGATTTTTAGAGAAATGGAGACAAGAAAGAATTAATAGGAAAACTTTTTTTCTTACTTTTGTATTCATTTCAAAAACAACTGAATAAAATCATATACTATAAGTGTGAGTTAAGTATTTATAAGAAAATCCAAAAATCTAAAAGCCTGTAAAATCCCAAAAGATAATGTTAACAAAAATAAATAATGTAATTAAAATATAAGCAATAAATAATCATCCTAATCCTACGAACACTGCAACAGATAAAAACTGATGAAGCTCGCATAGACGCATGAATCATAATTGTTGTTGACATGCATGAAACTCTTTTAGTGCTACCATGTCCCTAGGTTCTGGACATATATAGGTTTCAAGCCAATCGACAACAATGAAAATAAGAAATCTGATACATCAACAACAAACTAAACTATATAATTCAAGTTGATTGGTATAAATAAAATATAAGTAGAATGATATAAGGAATAAAAAATAACCAAGTCGTCTTACTCTAGTGGTTTCCATTTGAGGAAGAAGTCACCATGTTGGTTCAGGCTGGGGATCAATTCCCTTCAATCGTGAAACACTAATCATTTCTATCTAGTCAAGAGATTTCACATGGCCTTCCCCGGGTTCGGATTACAAGCCTAAGGCCCATAACCTCCTGATTATAAAAAAAATAAAAATTGGATAATAATAAAACAAATTTTGTTGGAAAAAAAACAAATATTATGATGCCAAAAACATTCACATCTCTTTTTCTGATAAAACAACATTCACATCTATTGACTCGTATAGTCCTATATATTCTGCATGTTATATATCTTGGCCATGTTTCGGTAATGAAAGCATTTTACTCCTAGGAAGAATACGACCACCTTCCTTAAAACTTCTATTAAATACCTAAGTCTGACGGATTTTAGTGTCATTGACATACTATTACTTGTGAATTTTTTTGCCACACTTGATTCTCAAATTCAATGCATATTAACATATTACATTCTAGAAAAATTCTATTATTTATATGAATTTTTGGATCTTTGTTCCAAATAATGAATTTGATGGAAACTAGGTGGTAGACCATACTTTCCTAAAATGGTGAAGCCATAAATGGTCAGTGTATGAGATAGGTGTCGTAATATCTTTGGTTCTTTGGCAATTAAGGAATGTCCATCTATATTGAAATTGTCTTTAGATAGAAAAGGCAAACCGTCACTGATCACTACAATAAGTTATGTTCGAAGAGTGTGATCTGGAAATTATTTCAATGTTACTTTATTCTCTTGTAAATATTGTTATTGTTATGTACCAGCAACGTCGAAATTTCAAATGTTAAGCTATATATGCATGTATTTTATATCCTATAATCCTATATACTCCTAATAAGGTGAATAATAAATAATGAAGAAGAAGAATCGCAGTATTGTGGGGTTTTAACCTTTTTAGGTCAGGTACATACATCTCCATGGCAAAATCTAATTTAACTCTTTTATTTAGAGCATATCCCTCTCAACGTGAATCTAACATGTGATTTCCAAGATCTCTGCGTTTTTGGTAACCAAAATTTATCACTTTGACAACTTATCTTGATATATAACTTTTATCAAACATTATAATTTCACTTTTAAAAAATGTTAAAATTGGAATATATCATTATATATATAGCATAAAATATTTTTGTCAAAAATATTCACATCTTTTAGTCCATTCTAGGCGCATGTGGTTCAATTTTCTCTAATTCTATTTTAAAATTTTGAATTATTTTCGTATAATCTTGTAAATCACCACACACAAAAAACAGTGTTTTGATTTTATTCACATTTTATGAGAAAACAAATATTTTAAATAAGTTATCTATCTATTTTGTAAAAACAAATAGTTCAAAAAACTTTAGTGTACAGCTCTAACAAACAAATATTTGAAACAATATTTTATAATTACGGGTATTACAAGATAAGAGCTCGGAATTTTGAATTTATGCTAATTGTATTATCTAAATCATGAGCTAAATTTCCATATCATATTTTTCAAAATGCATTTTCTAATTGGTACACTTTTATCTTAATAGAATAAACAAAGAACTGATGCTATATCAAAGAAAATTAAATTCATCCACAAAATATGCTAATCATATAACTTTACTGATGCAGGAGCGGAATTTATCACATTAATTACTTTAACCGAAACTTCAAATTTTTATTGTAATTTTTTAATGGTGATCTTATTCAAAATAATAATTTTAAATAAGTGGGCATTATATAGACAGAGACTTGTTAGCATATAAAGCATTCATTTAAGCCATCATGTTTTTCACATGTTAATACATTTTTTTAGGTGGAAATCTAGTGTTTTGGCTTTTCTACTGTCCCTGAATTTGAACCATGTATCTCCTATCGACAATCCTAAAATGAAAATTGTATTTGTGTAATTAACAAAAAGAAAAAAAAGTATTTGTATAGTTTTATTCTCTTTCAATGAATGGATTTTCGTTCTTTGAATAGATGCTTTAACTCACCATGACCACCAGAATCGTTCTTTGATTGAGGAATCAAATAGATGCGGCTCTGATACCAACTAATGGAACGAAAACTTCTACGGATAGAAGAGATCCGTTGATTCTTCAGAATACCGGATAATTAGGGTTTGAGAGTCCTCTTCTCAGGACTTTCGCAGAAGCTCTTGAATTTGTGAATACGCTTCACAGTAGTTTAACAAAACCTCTTTAAATCTTTCCATTAATCAATTCATCAATAATTTAGAACTATAACCAAATACTAGTATTCTCTTTTATAAGTCACTTTTGCAACATTATGTGGGCCAAAAGAGAAGAACTAATTAAAAAGTTCGGTTAGTGATACATGGGGAATCAAAGTACTAAATGATTGCAGTAGACAAAACATTCTAATCCAATCTATAGGTTTTAGTACGGTTGGTGCATAATAAATGAAAGTAATCAAAATATGAAAAAATAGAAGGAAAATCTTAACATAATTTCAACTAATTTCTGTAGTATAATAATTAACCCATATTTGTCTCTTACATTTCTTTAGAAGAACATATATATATATATATATATATATATATATATATATTACAAGAAAATGTATTTAGAGAATGTATTTAGATAACGGAGTTACAATGAAAATGTATCTAGAAAATTAAAATGAGAATGTATCTTGGGAAGTACAATGTACAGTACCTAAAAATATTAATTAACATAATGTAACAGTAATACTATTACCTACACCACAAAGACATTTTTCTTTCTTATGGAATGTATTTGGGCGAAAGCATTCGTTCCGATTTCCGAGAGGGTTACAAACATTAATCATTTCCTTATTTCTAATAAATAATAAAATTTTAATTTTGAAAAATGAGTTCATAGTTTTAGACTTTCAGTTAATTTTATTGATTTATTCTATCCAAAAAATTCTTTCAAAACGTCAAGAAAATAGTTTGATTTTTTTAGTTAACACCATTTAAAACCGAGTTTCAAACTTTGTTATGTTGTATTCTTTTCGTTAAATTAACCTATTTTTCGTTAGTTTTACTTTATTTTTATTGTTTTGTACCAAGTCCTCTACTATCACAATTTTAAAATGTGAGCAATGGAGAATCAGTCGGCAACTTCTAAACATAATCGCATCCACACACCTTGTCAACAAAAGCACTTTGAAGTAATATTAAATACTAGCATGTGAACCTCTGTTTTTTTCAAGACATTTGGTGCATTGTAATTGTATATTATTGATCTCCAATGAACAACACATAAGGAATAAGACAATCTCTACACTAAGTTTTTTTTTTCCTCAACCATTTATAATCTACTTATTATGGAAGAATGTCAAACTCATGTTATATAAAAAAAAAATGTCAAACTAATGTAGCCAATATTTATTTATTTTATTTTATTTACTTAAAAGTTCTTTTTGAGATATTACTATTAGGAAGCGTATATACCCCACCGCCCAATATTCTGTATATATATGTGCAAAGAACATACACACCAAACACAAACGAGAAAGATAGATTCATCTTTCACCAAAAATAAATCTTAAAACAAAACTTTGTGTTTGGGGAAAAGAAGAGAGACATGGAGATAGAACCAAAGTTCAAGAGAATATGTGTGTTTTGTGGAAGTAGTGCTGGTAATAAACCCAGTTACAGAGATGCTGCTATCGAACTCGGAACCGAACTGGTAAATTCCCATTTTCACTTCCTTTTTGAGAATTTTGTTTTTTCTTATTATAGAGTTTTGTTTTGTAAATAAAAGAAAATTAGACTTTGAATCAGGAGATTGAACTTTCTCTTTAATTTTTTCTCAGTTTAAGAGCAATCCTCAACAAAGCTCTGTTTTGAAAACATTTTGAGAATTACAAGTAAAAGTTTAGTAGTTCCATTTTTTTTAGGAAGACTCATGTCTTTGACCTACTTCTATCATGAGTTACGACTTAGATTGTGTTTCTTCTTACTTAGAACTTAGAAGTAGATGTTAAAAGGAAATGGTAGAAAATCAAAACGACATACATTTTTTTTGGCTACCAAAAAAGAAAAAGAATTAATTTTTTTTCTCTTGACGTCATTAAAATGTAAATACATAAATATCAAAGGTTGCATCTCTAATAATTTTTTTTTTTCGTTGACCCAATAAAGGTTTTACAAGTTGCTCGGAAATGGGTTTAATCATTTGACTAGTCAGAACTAAAGTATTTAAGCCGTTTAGACTTTAGAGTTAGTGGAGTTAACTATTCACATATATATTTTTTCCATTATCTTCTTTAGATGAATTTTATTTGAAAGAATATTATCTTCCATTTGTACTGGCTGAAGTCAGTGGTAGAAACATAATTCCAAAGCTTAAAAAGGATGAAATGCAAAAGTATTTTAGTTGAATTGTGATGAGAACGTTCATACTTTTTTGTTTTACCATCTTTTTATTTCATGTACTTTCGTGAGTACTTTTACCAGAAAATGTGATTATGGATTTTTCACCTTATAGTTTCTCTATTATATCTTTATCCACCATTAGATGTAATTATGTTTTTTTTTCTCTTTTGTCGACAATTGTATTCCGTATTTTCTTACTAATTAACTATGACAATGACCACTAAAATTAATACCAACTATTACTAAAATCAAATGTTGTTTTTTGTAGGTGTCGAGAAATATCGATCTTGTCTATGGTGGAGGGAGCATTGGTTTAATGGGATTGATTTCTCAAGCTGTTTTCAATGGAGGTCGCCATGTCATTGGGTTAGTTTCTTACCTTAAAAATTAATGTTAGGCTATAAATGGTGATAAAGAAAAAGACGGTTCGATGTGGTTAAATCGTTTGTTCTATTTCCATACTTTGTCACCATTCATAAGAGAAAAAAAAAACAAAGTATGATTTATGTGGGTACGTAGACTTATAATTCATCTTCTTCTTTTCTCTGGACCAAAACTTATACTTCTTCTAATCCACTTGATTCACGTCCAATAGATTATCACCATTCGAATATAATGTTCACGAGTCATTTAAGTGAAAAAAAATAGAAAACAATTAATAAAAATGGATAATTTTGGCATACGTGTAGTATTTGTGACGTTACTTTTTTAACCAACTTTTTTTTGTCTTGTTACTGTCTTCAGGATTATCCCCAAGACACTTATGCCAAGAGAGGTACGTCCGAAATAAAACTTCAGAATAACATTTATTAACTATTGTTCTTTTCTTACCACTTTCGTAAAATAAAAATAAAAATAAAAGTTTAAAGAAATTGGTGGTAGATAGATTAACAAGAACATCAACCTCATAAATGTTATCTTTAAACACGTATTTCATATTTGTCTCATATTAGAGATGGTTTCAATTGAGACAAAACAGGCCAATTTATTGGCCGGTGATATTTTTCATGTCTCCCTTATCTTTATTTTTATTTTTGTTATAAGAGTTAATTAAAAAATAAAAGTCACCAATCATGTTGCCCCAAAATATGATTTAGCTTTCTGGAGTCAAAGTGATAAATGTAAGAGAAACACCTCGAGAGACTAAAATCATCATTACATCTATCTTTTTTGTTTTACAACATAATGGGCTAAAAATATGATTTTGGATGTGTGTAAATTACAAGTTGAATTTAAAACAGTAGCATAAGAGCCATTTATTACATTCACATTCACATATCTTTGGAGGAAGAAAACCCTAAAACAAGTGGTGTGAGTGTGTAAGAGTTTTGTCTTTTTGTTTTGGAAATGTATAGAAAATACAATAATAATAAATGTGTAAAAATTGTAAAATGTGAATAAAGATAACAGGAGAGACAGTGGGAGAAGTGAAGGCAGTAGCAGACATGCACCAAAGGAAAGCTGAGATGGCTAAGCACTCTGATGCTTTTATCGCTTTACCTGGTTGGTTCCTTTTTCGTTTTCTTATCCACATTATTTCTAATCATTAATTTTGTAAAATTTGATTAGTGAAATTGTATTTAATGTTGGAAATTTTATATAGGTGGGTATGGGACACTTGAAGAGCTCCTTGAAGTAATCACTTGGGCACAGCTTGGCATCCATGATAAACCAGTAATCATTTTGCCTCCATTTCTATTTACACTATTAGTATATAATAAATGAATTAATATTAGTGTGAATTAGGTAACTCAATGATATTATGATTTATTGCCATCATATAGTAGATTTTACCTTTATTTAACTGTTACAAGAAATGTAATTTTTTTTATAGAAATGCTTGTTTTCTTAATTACTCATAATCTTATGGGTACTAATGTAAAATAAATATGAAGGTGGGACTGTTGAATGTGGAAGGATACTACAATTCATTGTTATCATTCATAGACAAAGCAGTAGAAGAAGGTTTCATTTCACCAACGGCTCGCCATATCATTGTCTCTGCTCCTGCTGCTAAAGAACTTGTCAAGAAACTTGAGGTTTTTTTTCTTTCTTTCTTTCTTTCTTTCTTTGTTTAGCTATATATATTTTCTATCAAAAAATTTAACTTAAAATATTTTTGGATTTCTTAGGAATATGTACCAAGGCATGAGAAGGTAGCTTCAAAGAAAAGCTGGGAGATGGAGCAGATAGGGCTGAGTCCTACTTGTGAAATCTCAAGATGAAAAAGGACTAATTAATTTCCTTAATTAGGACAAACCCAATTGAATCTTTCTCCAAATTGGGATCCTCTTTATTGAATTGTAAACTTAGTCCAAGCAACCAGAAAACATATTGACTTTCTTCTTCTTTTTTGTGTAGTTGATTCTGTTGTTTAATGTATTTTTTTTAATGTTTTTATTCGGCAAAAAGAAAAGATATGTTGGTTTTGTTTAGTTTGTATTTTGTAATATGTCACTCCTCGGGGGTTTTTTTTATTATTTATTTTTTATTAACGAGTATTTAAATTAAATTTTGTTCTTTAATCTTTAGATAGTTTTTTTTTTTTTTGTGTGGACTCTATAAGTAAAAAACAATTGTTGGATTTAAAGCTGAACGCCAAAACTCACAAGCCTTGAAGTTTAAACACTTATACAGTACTAGGCCCAATCATGGAGGTGCTGCATGTGCATGGACCATCTATGGTCTCAGTCTCCAACTTTTTTTTTTCTATAAGTCTCGCTTAGCCCATATGACTTTTCTGCTACAACACGTTTGATTCCTTAACATAACTCTCTCTATCTCATGAACATAGGACTGTGTGAGTCTGTTTAGAGTTTTCAGGGTTTTAGACAAACGAAAAACTGTAGTAAATTTTATTTACCTTCAATGATAAAAATAATAGCATTTGATATCATAATCTTTAAACAATAAGCTTTGACAAAAAAAAAAGCATATCTACTTCGAAATGGATAATCTGTCATCTCCCATTCTCATCCCAAAGTTTCTCAAACAAATTCAAAAATAAAGATTTCAATTATTTGTTTGGGTTTTAAGTATTATATTCAAATCGGTAAAAAGATGGGTCAGAAAATGGTTTAGGATACCAGAACTATCTATTACATAATTAAAAATAAATAAATAAATAAAACTATAGTATATCAATGTTTTTAAAACCGGACCGGATAATGAATCGGAATAGTTACTAAGTCACGGATCAACCTGGTTCGACCGGTCTAACCGAGTTTACAAATTATAGTAAATCAATATATAAATATGTTAATATATCATATAAATAATGTGAGATACATACAGAATTAAGTTACATGCTTCTCGTAATTGTAAATGTAGAAGAAAATTTTGAAGTATTTTATTTAATGTAAAAGGAAAAGTTAGAATATTTGGTTTTCAGAAAAGAGAATAACATTAAAGGTGATAGCTATTTATTACATTTTCCAAAAAAAACATATATATTAAACTCAATTTAATGACTCTCATTTCAAATTTTTTATTAAAATTCAAAATTATTAGTCAAATTTAGTAAATCGGGTTTTAATGTTGACCCGAGTCACCAATTTTGCCAGTTTTTGACCGTTTTTTTGGTTTTTTTGAAATCCGGGTTTTACTTTACTCAAATTCGGTTTATGGAACGATTCCCAGTTCGACCGGTGGCCGGTCCGGTTTTAAAAACATTGAATATATGAATATGTCGAACCGGAATGTTTTTTTTCTAACTATAATGGTATGTTTATTCTGTTAAAAAATTCTTACCACTCTTTTTCACTAGCTAGTTGGACCCATTAATTGATTTTAAAAAATTTTAATTTTCAAATCTTGTTTGCCTGAAGGATGTAAATTATGTAATCATGTAAATGAGTTGTATAAAAACTAAAGAGGTTAGTGTTGTTAGTTGTTACCTTTTTTTATTTAATTAATAAAAAATGTGGGCCTTAAAAAAGAGTTTGGGCCTTTGAGAATTAAAAAAACCTCCAAATTCGTGACTCGCCACCAAATCTCACCTCTCATCTCTCTCTCAGTCTCGCTCTCACTCTCGCTCTCACTCTTTGCACTCGCGGATCGGAGAATCTCCTCTGAGTCCTAAACTCTATCAGTTCTTTTCACCGGCGTCTTCAGATCTCCAAGATCGATACATATCCTGTAAGTATTCACATTTTCATTTCAATTCTCGATTTTCAGAATCTATAATCATTATGTTTGTTTTTTTCGTCGATTTGTTTCACTATATGCATTTTTAAAACTGATGCTTAAGAAAATTTGAAGATTTAAGTCTTCATACATTAACATTAGTTCAAACAAAATGTTTTAAAAAATACTAAATCTGTCTTATTTATTGCTAATTAGTACTTTTCAGTGTGGTTTATTGCTTAACCACAAAGTTTTACTCAAAACTTGAATCTATTCGAAGCTGCGAAACAAAAAAGATATTGCAAATTAAATGGGAACAATGCACCGCAGGTAATATTTCATTACTGTTCTGTTTTTGTAATACAAAAATAGTTTTTTTTTTTTAATAAGTTTGATTTCAGTTTGAAGAAGATTACTTAGTGATTAGCTTTGCAGTGGCGCGCCTCGAAGAACAAGTGATAATGCTAAAGTTATTATCACAACAATTTTGGGAATAGTGTTTGGGACTCTTATTGGTATCACATTACCTTCACTTTCTTTTAAGGTATGCTGTTTCTTTCTCAAAGGTTTGATCTTTTTTTTCTCACTTTCACTTTTCGTCTGTTGAATTTTGTTTTTTGTTACTGCAGATTAACTTACCTTCGAGACTTATATCATCTCTTGATGGGAAATTGTTATCTAATGACAAATCGCCTGAAGATTTCGGTTCAAGAAATTTTCCTGAGGTAATTTTCTAAGGGCCATTTTAACATGTGAGGTTGACGATAAATGATTCAGTTTCTTGAATGCAGCTAATGACTTTGCTATTTCATTCCTCAAAGAACGGAGTATAGTTGTTATGTTAGCTTTACTGATGAAGTGTAACGTTTCTGTATGTGTGACTGCAGATATATGTTCCAACTAACCCGCGTGGTGCAGAACTACTACCTCCAGGGATTGTTGTGGCGAAAACTGATTTTTACTTGCGGAGATTATGGGGAGAACCTAATGAAGTATAAGCTTCTATATACATTTGCCAAATATGCTTTACATTATAAAAGATGATTATAAATTTTGCTATAAGAACAATACCCTTTTGCAGGATTTGAAGAAGAAGCCAAAATATCTTGTGACATTTACAGTTGGGTTGGATCAAAGGAACCATATTAATTCAGTTGTTAAGAAGGTTCTGTGATACCGGCATGTTTTAGTCACTATTTTTTATATTTTCTTTGCTGGATACACTCAGATTTGTTTTTCTTGTCATTTCTTTAGTTTTCTGCAGATTTCCAGATTTTGCTCTTCCATTATGATGGCCGGACAACTGAGTGGGACCAATTTGAGTGGTCAAAGAATGCAATTCATATTAGTACAAGAAAGCAAACAAAATGGTGAGTCATCATCTGGTAGTTCAAAGACGAGCATGGTCATCAAACATTCTGGAAAATCTTGATGTTTTATCAAAATGTTTTGGCAGGTGGTACGCGAAGAGATTTTTGCATCCTGATGTTGTGTCAGCTTACGAGTACATATTTATATGGGATGAAGATCTTGGAGTGGAGCATTTCAATGCGGATAAGTAAGTTACTTGTCTGAATCAGCATAACAATATCATCTTTACATTTAGTGATGTGGAAGCCTATTAAAACTTCAGGTATATTGAGTTAGTTAAGAAGCATGGTTTAGAGATTTCTCAACCAGGCTTAGAACCCAACAATGGACTCACATGGGAAATGACAAAGAGGCGAGGTGACCGAGAGGTCCACAAGTATGATCTCTCTCTCTCTCTCTCTCTCTCTCCCTTTAACCATACTTTACCTTTTTTTTGTTTTAGTTCTGAATAAAGAATGTGTTGTTTATTCTGTTGAACAGAGATACTAAAGAAAAAGTAGGATGGTGTAAAGACCCACATTTACCTCCGTGTGCTGCGTAAGTATCTTTTTCTTCTCTGTAAAACCCTCTCTAGCCTCACTTAAGAGTGTTTACTCATTATCTTTTTCCCCTCCCACAGATTTGTTGAAATAATGGCTCCTGTATTTTCTCGAGAAGCATGGCGATGTGTGTGGCATATGATTCAGGTTTGTGTTTATAGAACTAGTCCTTCTCCTTCAAACTAATGCTTGGTGATTTCATGTGATTGATCAACTTTGTTTACCTTTCTGATGCAGAATGATCTGGTTCATGGATGGGGTCTCGACTTTGCGCTTAGAAGATGCGTTGAAGTAAGTAGTTTTCGACCCTCTGCTTAATAATAAACCATATATATAAATATTCTCAGGATTGAATCATGAAAAAAATCTATCTCTGTGTTGTGTTTTTGCAGCCTGCTCATGAGAAGATTGGAGTTGTGGATTCGCAATGGATAATACATAAAGTGATACCTTCGCTTGGAAGTCAAGGCAAGTCAGAGAATGGGAAAGCTCCATGGCAAGGAGTGAGAGATAGATGCAAAATGGAATGGACTATGTTTCAGAATCGATTAGCTGATGCTGATAAAGAGTATCTTGCGACGATGGTAAAAGGATAAACAACAGAGATTTTTTTTGTTTTGTTTTATATAATTATCATATATAAAAAAATTACTTTGTATATCAAAACATTTTACGGTAATTAGGCTTTTATAGGGCATGTGAAACCCTATTTATTGATGTTGCATGAGATTTTATACGTTTTCATTGAGCTTTGATGACATTGATGTTATTTGTTACTTCCTCTGTTATCTTTGAAGGAAAAAAAAGATAGAAGTTCTTGTATTTTCTGTCTATAAGTTTGTATAACTTTTTCGACTGTGCCCTCTAAACTAGAATTGAAAAAAAAAAAAACAAATAACATTTAATTATTAAAAAAGAGTCTAAAACTGAACTGGATATTAAATTTATATTGCTCTCAATAGATAACGTAAATAGTTGAGAAATTAAGGAGAGGAGAATGGTATTGGTTTTGGAGTGAATGTGAAGCTTTACACCAAATCCAATATTCCCATTTTATTTAAAATTTATATTTACAATATTTTTTCCAAAAGAAGAAGTATGAGAAATTCAGTTTCACCTTCCTTTTTGCTTTTAATTCAAGTCAATTATTTGTACCATAGAAAACAATGAAATGTCCCTTTATTTATAATTTTCTCCCTGTTGTCTATGATTTTTTTATGGTTAAGAATTTGCTTTCATATCATTATCATTAAAGCCTCTTATGAGGAAAAACCTATATTAAGCAACATCACAAAACCCTAATAAGTTTCTTATGTGTAAATAAATATGACATAATTAAGAAAAATATGAAATTAGGAAAGAACCAAAGTTTGGTGTTAGGCACCAACCATTTTTATACTAACAAAATAATAAAAACCTCATATATCTCCTTTGCATTTCCTCCCTCATCACATTCACAATTCTTCTTTCTCTCTTCGTTTCATAGATTTGAGAAAAAAAAAATGGGAGAGATGAAGAGTTTGCAAATGGGTGTAATTGGAGCATTGTTTCTATCAGTTGCATCTTCTGTCTCCATTGTCATTTGCAACAAAGCTTTGATGACTAATCTTGGCTTCCCTTTTGGTAACTACAAAATTTCTCTTTATCAAAAGATGATTGATTTGAAATATCATCATACGATCAATGTTTTACAACATATTTACATAAATTATAATCTTTATTTATCGGTTTTTCGCTATGGTTTTGTTGCAGCAACAACATTAACAAGTTGGCATTTGATGGTAACGTATTGCACACTTCATGTCGCATATAAACTTAACTTCTTTGAGAATAAACCAATAGACATGAGAACTGTTGTTCTCTTTGGTCTCCTCAATGGTATCTCCATTGGTCTCCTCAATCTCAGCCTCGGCTTCAACTCTATCGGCTTCTACCAAGTATATTTATATTTGATTTTTTTTATTCTCATCATGTAACATTTTATATGATTCATTAATGTGATGTTTGTCTTTAAATAATGGCAGATGACCAAACTTGCTATCATACCATTCACTGTTATATTGGAAACCCTTTTCCTCAACAAGAAGTTCAGGTGAACCTATATTTTTAACTAGATGAGTACTCACACATTTTAATATACTTTTTGAGTTTTTTCATATCTTTATCAATAAAAAAATAATGTCAAACATTGGAAAATAGTATTCATTTGATATTTTAAACTGTTTAATTTACGTGTATATATTTTTCCTCAAAATGGTAACATATTTGATTTTGCAGCCAGAAGATAAAATTCTCATTATTTTTGCTGTTAATTGGGGTTGGAATAGCATCAATCACAGATCTTCAGCTCAATTTTGTTGGCTCTGTTCTTTCTCTCCTTGCCATTGCCACAACATGCGTCGGCCAAATTGTATGCTTTTAACTTATAGTATCATTCATTAACCAATATATAATGATAGAATCCATAATACATATATAATTAAAATGACTAATACAAATGTTGTGTTGAAGCTAACAAACACAATCCAGAAGAGACTAAACGTGACATCAACACAACTCTTATATCAATCGGCCCCATTCCAAGCTGCTATACTCTTCGTCTCAGGTCCTTTTGTCGACAAATACCTCACTCGTCTCAATGTCTTCTCCTTTCATTACTCTCCCATCGTCGTGGTAATTTTTACATCAACTTGCTTCGTATCATAGTATCATTTATTGCCGATCGATATTAAGATGGAATTATAGTTGTTCTGATGGATTGGTCCGGCCCACTTGTAGTCTACTCATGTTTTTAGCCTGGCCCATTTAAACCTAGCTCAATTTTGAGACGTATTATAAATTTATGTTTGTAACATTCCATATTTGATGTGAACTTTAAGTACTTAACTATGGTGAATCATGTTGTTATATACATGCATGCAGGGATTCATAACGTTGTCATGTTTGATAGCGGTTTCGGTTAACTTCAGCACATTTTTAGTGATCGGAAAGACATCTCCGGTGGCGTACCAAGTCTTAGGACATCTCAAAACATGTTTGGTACTCGCATTTGGTTACACTCTCCTCCACGATCCTTTCACTCCTCGTAACATCGCAGGAATCCTCATAGCCGTCCTCGGCATGCTTCTCTACTCTTACTTTTGCTCCGTTGCTTCTAAATCCAAACAAGTCTCCTCTGATTCTACTTTTCTTGTACGTAATCACACCACCAATAATGATGAAAAGATAGAAAATAATGAGTCTTGAAAGTTTCTATTCTAAGTAGTTATTAATTTGTTTGGTTTTGTTCCTTTTGTAATAGGGGAAAGATAGGGATACGACACCGCTTTTGGGCCAAGAGAAAGAGAATCATCATGAAGCCAAGAAATTAGACAAGCATTCTCCAGTATGAACACACAACATCTACTTTTTCTTTTCTTTTTTGGTTTGGTCTCTTTAATTCTGCTCTTTTTTTTGTCCATTCATTGATAATGTTTTTTGTAATTGACAAAAAAAAAAAACTGAAATAGCCAATGGGTATTTTCTATACTTTTTTCATATTTACATATACATATTTCATTTTTTCTCTTCGGATAATTTTTTGGGTTAAATTAAGCTCCCTATTCGGATAGTACAAAGATAAAATTATCTTCTCTTGCATTATTTTGTTTCTGTCAGTGTCTTGTCTAGATCTCTCGTTTTCAAATTAATCAAATGGTTGTTCTCTAGAATAATAAAGTTAGCTTGCCAAATAGTTTTAAGGTATATTTAGTATCAAGATAGCTTTAGGTGATAATTTTGTGATTAGGGTCATGAATAGTTTTAAGTGGTTTTTAAACTATAGTTTATGGTTTTTAGATTTTGGATTTTGGATTTTGGATTTTGCATATGATAAAAAAAATATTTAAATAAGAAAAAAGTCTCCTCAGAAGTAAATAATTAAGAGTTTAGGGATAAATGGTGTATATATATATATATGGTTTTTAGATTTCTCTTCCGAATGGGTAAAGTCTTCCAAAACCTGGATTTTCTATTCGATAGAAAAACTATTTTTCAGAAAATGTTGAATGGGTATAATGAATATTTCAAAAACTAAATTCAAAATCTACTTCTAAAAACTGTAAACTTTCAATTTTGAGTTTATGAAGAAAATGATGGGTGATTGACCCACCGAGGAAGAAGTCAAGGGCTAATTACTCTCCATAAAAATCATGTGGTTGTTGATGTATGAAATTCAAGGATGGTTGAAATACGTATGCATAGAATTAGCACCCGATTTTAGGATTTTAGAAAGGAAAACAAAAAATAACTGTTTGCCTAATTATGATTGAAATTTATTCAAAAAACGAAACCTTTTCTGCTCTTTTTTTTTTTACAAAAATTTTAGTTATATAACTAACGTATGTATCTGTATAGAAATTTTATCATCCACTGTAATATATAGTTATATATTATGTTTATTGTTTACAAAAACTAACATCTTTCATCTTATGCAAAATTTTCCACCGTCCACAAACAATCGGCCACTCCACAAACGAATATATTAGGCAGATCCGAATATCTAGGTGTTTTGAAGATATATGGATTTGATGGATCCACAATTTTACTATTTATATATGGATCCAAAAAATCTGAATATCAGAAATCTAGATATTCTGATCCGGTCTATATATTTTTAAATTAAATAAATTATAATAATTATTTTGATTAAAAATATTATAATAATTATGAAATTGAGAATTTTCAAAAAAAAAAAAATCAAAATATGAAAAATGGATTTGAGTTTGAATGAAAAGAGTGGGGCTAAATTTTAAAGGCCCAAAACAAAAATATATCATATTTTTGTTTTTAAAAAAAATTTATTTTTTTCGATTAGACTGGATCGGAATCTTTTTCGATTAGGCCGGATCCGGATATCCGATCCAAAATTTTCTTAAGATCCAGATTCAGATATTTCTTCCAAACCCTAGAGTACCATCCAAATACTTGAAAGGTGGGCTTTTTTTTCTTTTTCTTTTATGATAAATATGAAAGGTGATCTCTTTTAAAAACAAAAAAAAATTGTATTAGTAGAGATAAATGCAAATGCAATGGTCAGTTAAGCTAAACCTATCAAAAAGACCAGGACAGCAAGTCAATAATTACTCATTTTAAAGTAAAAATCACCTATCGAACAAGAAAAAAAACGAATTATCACAGCAACAAAAAGAATCAACCGCGCAATCCCATGCTACGTTGTCGTTGCTGTTTCATCTTTCGGGGAATGGCAAATGCAAAGCATTTTTACATTGTGGACCCACAAAAAGAATTAGAAATGAAACTTTCCCTTAAAAGATAATAAAATTTTAATTAAAACTAGTGGTGATGATGAGACTTGCAAGCTACGAATGACAGAAAATAATAATATTAATAACTGAGAAATGGTCTTCAGTCTTCATCAATAAACCAACTTGTTTGCAAAAGCCAACAATCCAACTAAAACATAGTATTTATTTGTGTTTTAAACAAAATATATGATAATGACTTATTCCTACATATTACTACACTAATTTCGTCTTTTGGCCAAAGATATTGTGATACGTTTACGAAGTTCTCAATCAAAACTAATGCTTGTTTTTCAAGATTACTATTTTGTTCTATAATTTTTTATTGATGGGTTTCACTTTCTTCAGCTTATTGTCATTGAAAATTCATCTGTCTATGAACTTAAGAAAATGAGGTAAAAATATAGTTTTAAATTTAGTATAGCTTTTCTGCTTTTGTATATAAAAGTAAAAAATGTGAAAAAGTTAGAAAATAATGTATAAGAGCATGTTTATCAATAAAACTCTATGGGTATCAGTTGACAAAATAATATTATTAATAATAGGGATGGGTTGAAATCCGAAAGAGCCGTATCATTGAGCTGAGTCTTCTGAAACGGTTTCAGTCGCGAATCTTCTTCTTCTCTTCTCTTCTCTTCTCTTCTCTTCTCTTCTCTTCTCTCTTCTTCTCTTATCTTCTCTTATCTTCTCTTATCTTCTCTTCTCTTCTCCTCTCTGTCGCGAATCTGTCAGCTAATTGTGTTGTGTGACTATGCAGTTACTTTGATTCACTGAGAAAATGGCGACTGGAGTATTGCCAGCTCCTGTTTCCGGGTTCAAGATCCTGGATTCGAAACTCAGGTTTGGTAAAAGCATGAATTTTGTGAGAATTTGTGATCTGAAAACTCTAAGATCTACTAGGAGAAGAGTTTTCGTTATCCGGAATTCAAACCAAGGCTCTGATTTAGCTGAGCTTCAACCTGCATCAGAAGAAAGCCCTCTTTTAGGTATAAGCATAAGAGATTATTGTTTAGCTTTTGACATGGATTTAACACTTGATGTTCTAGATCATCCCGTTCTGAACTTAATCTACTATATGGTAAGTAACCAAACCTTAATTAATTCGTTATCTCATCATCTCCGTTTCTATTTCTTCATTAACTAGAAAAAACCCAACCAAATGACAGGTGGTAGAAGTACTTCCATCGGCACTAGTGCTCTTCATTCTGCGTAAGCTACCGCCAAAGAGAGTATCATCAAGGTGCTAAAGTAAGTGCTTATTTCTACTCATTGTTGGATACAATGCTTTGGTTTGGTTCCTTTTATTGTACTGAAGTAAATATGAAGACAATTTATTACTGATGGTGACTTTAGTGTTTAAGTCAGTGAATTAAATTTTGTAAACCAAACTCTAATTGACTCTTTAAATGTTTTAAACCTAACACATAAACTCATTAACTCTTTGGTTGTTCAGTTCTTCTTCGGTTGTTCTGTTTCTTGTTTCATTTCAAGTACAATGGATATAGATTTTAGCAATCCATTTAGCTCATCTCCAAACTTCACCGATCTCTTGAACAGCCAAGAAGAGATCAACACTCCACAACCCTTTTTCTAAACACAGTCACCTTTAAACCAACCACATTTAGCCAACAAGAGATCAACACCACAAAGATAGAGTGTCCCTGAAGAGAAAGTACTTGTTGGTGCTTGGTTAAACACATCAAAAGATGTTGTAGTTGGTAATGAGCAGAAGGGAGGGGCATTTTGGCAGCGAGTTGCAGACCTTTATGGTGCAAGTCCTATTGTGGCCAAGCTGCCAAAGAGAGAAGCCAACACTTGTAAGAAAAAATGGCAGAAAATGAATGAGAGTGTGAGTAAGTTTACGGGATGCTTTGAGTATGCCAAATGGAATAAAAAGAGTGGCCAAAATGAAGATGATATTATGGAGCTGGCTTACCAAGTCTACTTCCAGGATCAGAAGATGAAATTCATTCTGGAACATGTTTGGAAACTGCTCCGAAATGACCAGAAATAGTATGAACTGTTGACTGAAAAAACTAGTCCAAACAGCAAACAAGCTAAGGTCAGTAGTGATGGTATGAATTTTTCCTCTAGCTCTCAAATTGGCTGCCATGTGGAGGAAAATACAGAGGAGAAGCCTTTGGGTGTTAAGGTGTCCAAGGCCAAATAGAAAAAGAGAGGTAAGGGGAAGAGTGAAGAAACAAATGGAGGTTCCCTAAAGGTGCTAAAGGAGATTTGGGTGATGAAGAAGGAGGGTTTGACTATTAAGGAAAAACTATCAAAGCAAAAAATTCTTGATAGTCTTATTCTCAAAACCCAACCATTGTCAGAGGGAGAACTGATACTTAAGGAGAAGCTTATAAATGAGATGTGCAATGAAATAGGTTCTTCTCATTCTCATTAGTGATATTACTTGTCTTTTAACTGTTTGGTTATTCTAAATTCATACTATTTACCTTTGAACTCGTACACTTTAATGGTCATTGATACTTGTTTTGGCTTTGAATGTGCAGGATGAACAAGTGCAAACAACAAGAAGTCACAAGAAGTCTGTGTGAAGGTTTGGTATTGGCTGTTTGTGAAGGTGTGTTTTATGTGTTTTGGCTGTTTCTATTTTATATCTCTACTTGGCAGATCCGTCTAGTTTTGATGTCACAAGAACACTGCAATGTATGTTTGTGACAGTTTGGTATTGTATGTGTGTTGTATGTTCACGTTAGTATGAAGGTTATGTACTTGGTGGAAATTTTATGTACTTGGTGCTAATTTCCGACTGATCTTTGTAAATCTTTGACTATTGACTTCTTACAAAAATATCTTTGCGGAAGATATCAATTTGGTTTTTATTTTTCAATTTGGAGAAATATTATTGTCTTTTGAATGAGTTATGGAAAAGACATGGAAACATAAGAAACAGGTACACTCGAGTGAAGATTTGGTATTGGCTGTTTTCTCTATGTCACTTTAATGAGTTATTAAAGTCACTTTGTCACTTTCTCTTTGCAAGTGGGTACATTATTTGATCAAAAAGACAAAACATGATCAAACATGATCTGTGACACAATAATGACCCATTCTTTTAAGTCTTCTATTCTACAAACTCTCAAGTGTAGACCATCTCCCATCTTCCATCTCTGCTATTAAATAATGACCATTTCTCCTGTCAGTTTTTCTTCATTTTAGAGTGTTCAACTTTACAAATCCTCCATTTCTCTTCGACCCATGTTTTTGTTCTCTTGTGTTTAGAGTGTTCAGCTTTCAACTTCTCTATGGCTCAGCCAGGTACTTAAAGGCTTTGTTTCTCGTACACTTTAATGCCTATTTCTCCATTATATATTAATTAGATTCTTGTTATGGTAAACCTGGAAAAGAAAAACTGAATTTGAAGCTTTATTTGTTTTTCTTTGAGGAAACATTGTGAAATTGTTTAAGCTTTCCACCATAAGCTCGGCCTCATCCAATGTCTTTCGATTTTCAATCAACAAAATCGTCATTTTTTTGGACTTATATTGTCATTTTTTGGCTCAACAAAAATTATTTTACCACTTGAAATTACATAAACCCACTTCCCGTTTATTTGGTATTACTAAAACACTGTAACCATATCAGTACACCATTACTTATATAAGGAAAATATGGCTTCTCTAAAGTATATAACAATTTTTATAATATCTTATAACTGCAGGGTACAGTGAATGTTTTGATAATTTTGATCAAACTCTTGATGAAACTTTCGATCAAGAAATTGAAAGATTGTGTAGATGATTACACTCAACAACAAGCGGCAAAAAAAGAAAGGAAAAAACGATTATATATAGAAAGAGGACACGAGGAAGGACATATCCGATTATGGAATGATTACTTTAGTGAGCATCCCGTTTACCCCGATGGTAAATTTCGGCGACGTTTTAGAATGAATAAGCCATTGTTCATGCAAATTGTTTAAAGACTCTCCAATGAGGTACCATTCTTTCAACAGAGGCAAGATGCCACCGGAAGGTTTGGCTTGTCTGCCCTACAAAAATGTACAACCGCAATTCGGATGATGGTATATGGTCTTGCAGCTGATGCGATGGATGAATACCTCCGGCTCGGTGCAACCACTGCGAACAAATGTTTAGACAATTTTATCGATGGAATTATAAATTTGTTTGAAGATGTGTACCTTAGAAGGCCTACATCAGAAGATCTCCAACGATTACTAAATATTGGAGAGATTCGGGGATTTCCAGGGATGATAGGAAGCATTGACTATATGCATTGGGAGTGGAAGAATTGTCCCACGGCTTGGAAAGGACAGTATTCACGTGGACATAGAAAACCAACAATTTTTTAGAGGTTATAGCTTCACAATATCTCTGGATTTGGCACGCATTTTTAGACCCCCAAGTACTTATAACGTTATCAATGTTTTAGACCGCTCACCAGTTTTTGATGATATATTAGAAGGGCGAGCTCCAAAGGTCAATTACTTTGTCAATGGTCGCGAATACCATATGGCTTACTATCTCACAGATGGTATATATCCGAAATTGGTAACTTTCATCCAATCAATTTCTCAGCCACAAGGTGTGAAAGCATCATTATTTGCTAATTGTCAAAAAGCCGTCAGAAAAGATGTCGAGCGTACTTTCGGAGTCTTGCAAGCTCGATTTGCAATTGTCAGAAATCCATCGCTTACTTGGGATAAAGCAAAAATATGGAAGATAATGAGAGCATGTATCATATTACACAATATGATAGTAGAAGACGAACGAGACCAATGCACTCAATATGATTCATCAGAATTTGCACAAGGAGGAGAAAGCGGGACTTCACAAGTGGACTACACGTATTCTACAGAGACCTCTACAAATGTGAACAATATGATGGCTAATCGAGCTCTAGTTCGTGAGGAAAGAATGCATAAACAATTGAAAACTGATTTGGTTGAGCATATTTGGCAAAAATTTGGCACAACTGAAGACTAGAGCCGAGTTAAAGAGGTTTTCACGGATTGTAATATACGTTTAAATTTTTTTGAAATATAATAAATTAGTGTTTTTATAAAATCTTCTATATTTATATAAATGTAATTTGATTTTTACATTTTATTTGTAATTAAAAAAATTATTTTTTGTAAAAAAAAAATTATATTTTATTCTTTAGATACCCATTGAGTATCACCATTAAACATACAAATTTTTAAAAAATCTTAATGAGTCTCATACATTAAATTACTAAGAAAATTAATACTAAAATAATACTTATGATACTCAAAGAGTATCATTGATAAACATGCTCTAAGGATTTATACAGGTACAAAAAATGTTTGAAGTGTTTATAAATAAATATATTGTCGCTCTTAAAAATAATTTCTTATAATATATCAGAAATGGTACTGCCCCTATAGATCAAACCCCAACCATTCCAAAAATCACCGACAAAATAGTGTTAACACACAAAAAATTCTACATAAACAGTTACCAAGCACTCTAATAATTTATAATATATTCAGTATATTTAACTATGCTTCATTTCTCTCCAAATTATTATATTTAACTATGCTTCATTCATATTGTCAATAAAATATATTTTTCTATAGGTTAGAGACTTAGAGTGGGGTCATAGTCAAAAGACAAAAGTGAAATCAATTACAACAGTGGCTGATGTGTGTAGAAAAAGAAAAACCGGTTTAAACCCAATCTGGTTATATCAAAAAACAACAACAACAACAAAATGTTTTGACAAATCCAACCATCAATCAATCAGATAATTTTATGTGGTTAAAACTGTGAACACATGAAGAAAAACATAAGAGGGTAATAAAGTCATTTCACTAGATTTGTAATCATTGGTCTCTAATATTATAATTGTCACTTTTGCGTATGCTTCCAAAATTTTCAGTTTTCCTTCTCTACCAGAGAAATAAACTGTAGAAAACTTCAGAGAAAGGAAAAAAATAATAATTGGAAAGCGATTTACAAAAAAATCAATTGCAGTATTTTTGGTTTCCCATTTAAAAATCTCCACTTCAAAATCAATCCTTCGTCATCTTCGTCTTTACCCTCGAGATTCTCTGATCCATCTTTTTCTTTTTGGGTTTGTCGTTTTATGTGAAAGTTTCAATTTTTGGATGATAACGGAGAAAACAAGAGAGTTCTTGTGGTTTGTAATTCGAAGAAATTTCTAGGGTTTCGAGTGGGTCTTTCTGGGTTTTATTCTTCTATGTGTTCTTTTGACTGATTTATTGGAAAACAATTTCCTTGTAAATCAAGAAACTTTTAGGGTTCTTAAAGTGTAAGGCTTTGTGGGTTTTCTTATCCACACATTTTACAATGGCGTTTGGGTCTGAAAACGAGAGCGAGACGAAGATGGAAGGTTGGTTGTATATAATTCGATCTAATCGATTTGGATTGCATTTCTCTAGAAAACGTTACTTTGTTCTTGGAGATCATCTTCTCAAGAGTTTCAAGTCCATCTCTGATTCTAAATCCAAGGTCACCACCATATTTGATTAATTGCAATTTCAGTTGGTTGTTCATAATCTCTATTTTGGCATTTTAGGATTATAACAAAGTAGAATCTGAATTTGGCTTTTACAGAATGCTGGAAGAAGTGCAGTAATAGATTCATGTATTCGAGTTACTGACAATGGAAGAGAAAGTGTTCATAGAAAAGTAAGAAAAGTTCTCGTTTTTTTTTTTTTTGGATATGATCTATTTCAAATGTCAATGTTGTTATAATGGTTTGTTGTTTTAATCACTTGTAGGAATTCTTCATATTTACACTATTCAATACTTCAAACCATAAAGATCAGCTCAAGGTAAGGTAATTTACGTTTTTATTGTTTTTGTTGGGAAAACTTGTTGTGATGATGAACATCTCCTTTCCTATATAAAACTTCTTGTTTTAATTGATTTATTAGTTAGGAGCAAGCAGTCCTGAGGATGCAGCTAGGTGGATCAATTTAATTAAAGAGGCAGCTTTAAAGGTCAATACAAGGCATTTAGTAACAAGTTAATAGCTCTTCTATTTGGAGGGTTGAGACTTAATAGTTTTATGGTTTATGCAGGGTGCCCCTTTTCCAGGAGATGCTTTTAGTTGTTCGAGAAGCCGATGGGACTCTCTTAGGTAAGATTTAATGTAATCAGTGGAATACATCTCTAAGCTAACAGTTAAAATGAAATTGCTGAGCCAGTATTTCCTCTAAATCTTCGCTAGTTACTTAGCACCTATAATGGTTTTGTGGTTACTTAAAAAGAAAGAAATATTTTCTTAAATCAGACTGAGTAGCTCAGTACGGGACCATCACTTAAATTCTATTGACTGGACACTGCGTTCATCTGCACGAGTTGATCCTGTTACGACTGATGTTGTTGCACCTTCTCCCTGGACTATATTCGGTTGTCAAAATGGTATAGTGTATACTCAACTTTCATTGCTTTCTGCGGCTGTAATGCCTTGTTTTTAACATGTGCTGCATGCAGGTCTTCGGCTTTTCAAAGAGGCAAAAGAGAGAGATTCTCTTGGAAGGGTCAGTATCTTCTTCACTCTTAATCTGTTGAAAAGGATTTGGAAGGGAATCATGTTTTGATAATTCTTTTGCCTGACTTCACAGTGGGATGATCATCCGGCTATCATGGCTGTTGGGGTTGTTGACGGAACCTCGGAAACCATTTTCCAAACGCTTCTTTCTCTCGGACCCTCAAGATCAGAGTAAGTACTACTGCCACTCTGCAGATAAGCAAGTCGATGGAACATTAACAAATGCGGGTTTGGGTTATTTTTATTATTTGAAGTACTGTTTTACCTTTTCTAAACTAAATTCTCATAACTTTGCAGATGGGATTTCTGTTTTTACCAAGGCAGTGTGGTCGAGCATCTTGATGGTCACACAGATATAATTCACAAACAGTTATACAGCGATTGGTTACCTTGGTCAGCTACTGAACTTTTTTCTGCCAGAGTTTGTGTTTTTGTTTGTCTTATTATTGACCTGCTGTAGTAACAGGGGGATGAAGAGAAGAGATTTTTCGCTGCGGCGTTACTGGAGAAGGGAAGATGATGGAACATATGGTTTGTAATACACTAATACTTAATAGAAATAACTGTTCATTTGATTCTGCCAGATGTTCCATTAACTAACTTTTTATCCTTTTTTGTTCATTCTGTCGCAGTTATTCTCTATCATTCTGTATATCACAAGAAGTGTCCACGTCAGAAAGGCTATATCCGTGCGTGCCTTAAAAGTAATGTACGCCTAGTTTTAAATTTAGTTTTTGCATTTCCTTACATGTACATTGTTGCAACTACTCATTAGCCCTGCAGTGTCATTTAAATCTGACATCTTTGCCTTCTAAGGTTTTTGCACCTACCTTGGCGTTTGCGGAAGCTTACTTATCTCTCTATACTCTTTTATGATTAGTTAGAGTATTTTTTTGAAGAGAAGATACAAAGTTTACTTCTCATTGTCCTCAAAAGCCTGCTTTTGTTTCAGTGTCTCAAAAGAATATATCTTGTCGGGGTTGGGCCAAAGCATATTGATCCACTATTCTTTCCATTGCAACTGTTGATCTCTTTTGTCTAACTAATGTTTTCAATTACGATTTTGGATGGCGAATCGTTGCAAGATGACACTTTCTCCTTTGTATAACAGGTGGCGGTTATGTGATTTCTCCCATAGACAACGGAAAACAATCAGTTGTGAAGCACATGCTTGCTATTGATTGGAAGTGCTGGAGATCTTATCTGAAACCATCTCTAGCTAGATCTATTACCGTGAAAATGCTTGGAAGACTGTCAGGTAGTTGCCAATTCTCTTAAAGGAAACTGTCTTAGTTTGAGCACTTTTCTTTTATCATAACATCCTTATTGGTTGAAGCAGCCCTGAGAGAGCTGTTTAGAGCAAAACATGGAAGTTTTCCTTCCAATCTGTCGTCAGGAGAGTTGTCAAGAAGCGCAAGATTGGCTCAGAACGAAGATGGTGTGCTTGATGATTCTTCTTCTCTGAGAGAAAGCGGAATGTTTAAGGACAGTGCAAATGAAGAGAGAGACAAATTTCCCTCAGAGCGTTCTAGCCTTATAGACTTGGATGAGTTTTTTGATGTGCCAGAACCGTCCGATAATGACCAGATGGATGACAGCTGGACCTCAGATTTTGATTTGGACACATGCTGTCAGGTAGCAACATCAGACATGACTTTAATTTGCTTGGAAAGATAGCAATTCTGATTTTCCGTTTGCTGATTGCAGGAATCCCGCCAGCCAAAACTAAATAGCGCTACGAGTTTAGTGAAAAAACTACACGATCTTGCAGGTGATCTTTAGTTTCATGGATAAATTCTGCTCTTATTAGTTTTGTCTTGTCATTATGATATATCCTTATCCAGTTTTACCTGTTTTTTAATGGTTATAAATTTTGTTTCCTCACGCAGTTCAAAAGAGGGGTTATATTGACCTGCATGAGAGGGCGAGGGAAGAGAGTAGCACGCCTTGCTGCTATGGAACGACACTTCCAACTGATCCTACTTGTGATTTGCCTTGTAGCTGGACAACAACCGACCCGTCTACTTTTCTCATCCGAGGAAAGACTTATCTAGAAGACCAGAAGAAGGTAAAGAAAAGCAAATAACTTTTGTTGTCTTAGATGCTTTGAATATATTTATCTGTTCAATGTTCCTCAGTTTGTAAGCATTCTCTTCTGGTGGATCCAGGTGAAGGCAAAGGGTACGTTGATGCAAATGGTAGCTGCAGACTGGCTGAAATCTGACAAGCGAGAGGATGATTTGGCGGGCCGTCCAGGAGGCATAGTTCAGGTTCTAGTTATTACTGTTTGTTCTGATAGATATTCGCATTCTTACTTATTATTAGAAGTTTTACAAAGTTTTAAAATACAGAAATATGCAGCAAAAGGTGGACCAGAGTTCTTTTTCATCGTGAATATACAGGTAAGAGGACACTCCTGCGACCACTTTTTTTTAGCGTTTCCATTTGTTGGTAAAATAATCAATTTGTTGTTCAATTACATAATAGGTTCCTGGATCAACAACGCACAGCCTTGTGCTATATTACATGATGAGTACTCCCATTGAAGAGCATCCTTTGCTAGTTAGCTTTGTCAATGGTGATGATGCATATAGGAATTCAAGGTTCAAGCTCATTCCTTACATATCCAAGGTTGGCATAAAAAGATTACTACCTCTTATTAGACCTTTTTGTTGTCTGATTTATTCATAAGTGACTTGGGTTTTGCGAATGTATCAGGGCTCTTGGATAGTTAAGCAGAGTGTCGGAAAGAAAGCATGCCTTATTGGTCAAGCCCTGGAGATTAATTACTTCAAGGGAAAGAACTATATTGAGGTAAGATTCTGATAGGAAGCAGTATTTACCGCAACAATGTGGCTTATCAGGTTTGGTTAAATTTGGGCTCGAGCATTGTTAGAAAATCTTATTTTCTTACACACCTCCGCTGTTATTTTCAGCTGGGCGTTGATATTGGGTCATCAACTGTTGCAAGAGGAGTTGTGAGTCTTGTTCTTGGCTACCTCAACAAACTCGTGATTGAAATGGCCTTCTTGATACAGGTAAACCAGATTACAATGGTTTAAACTTGTTATTACTCTTCTTACCTGGTTTAACTCTAAGTCATATCGGTTCTTTCCCGTAACTTAGTGAAGCATTAGATTTGAGTGTGCGATTTCTTCTTTGTGCAGGCGAATACCGAAGAGGAGCTCCCAGAATATCTTCTTGGAACCTGTTGGTTAAACCATCTAGACGCTTCCAAATCAGTTTCAGTTATTCCTTAAAGAGGACCAAGCCAGATCAGAGATAAAATATTCTTTGGAATCTATTGAATGTCATAGACACAGTTAGGTTTATGCAACTACATTGATAAGATATTGGTGATACTGCCAAAGTTCTTTGTATAGACTTAAAACACGATTTTACATTGATTTTAAGCATTGGTTTCCCAACTTTGAGTTTTGGTTTTGGATTCCACCATTGGTTTTGTTGGTGTTATGATGGACAACAGAGAGTGACCAAACCAAAGCTTCCACTCTTGCTTCATAGCTTATTTGCCTGATATTTGCAATACTACAACTAATCACACTGAGAGTTGCAATCATTGCAAAGCAAAAATCTTTGATTCTGTGGTCACCTTTTTCTCCAAATAGCTCAATCAATAAAGGTACAAACCCAACACGACAATTTTCTATTGTCTTGTACCTCTGCAGATAAAGATAAAGCTCTGACACATTAACAAAGATATCACCTTTGTGATGATTGCTTCATATCCTACATATAAATATGCATAGATTTGAATTTAAACTAAGAAAGAGTAAAAATCTTATTCCAGATTCTTCAATGTTCATAAGTTCCAGGAAAAAAAAAACATAAAACACAAATTACAGAAACTGAATGTCTCCAACAACAACTAGTTTAGCTAGCAAATACACATAAAAAGCCTAAGAAGACTGTACAATCCAAAGCCAAACAAAGTTAAATCAGAGCCATAAGACTTATATCCCTAAAACTCTTACAGCTACAACAACAATCCATGTCAGAACTCAGAAGAGTAGTAAATTTAGATTCATTCAGAAGAGTTTTCTTCTCAATCCAGAATCAATCTTCCTAGTTATCTTAGTAAGCTTCATAGGAGCTCCAGGACAAGTATCTGGAACCATATTGGAATCAAGACTCCGAGAAGAAGGAGGTGGTGTTTTGCAACCATCATCATCAAAACACCAAATCTCAGCAGAAGCAGAAGCAGAAGCAGCAGCTACATGTTAAATCTGCAATGAGAAAACAATTCTCAACAGATTCTGATAGATAGACTCCATGATTTCTTCATCAGATACCAAAACACAATCTGAGATTGAATCATTATCATTGTACTGAGTACACAGTGGAGACAAACTGATGCTTCCTCTGTTGTCACTCTTTGTGATTGTTTCCTCTTCCGATAACGAAGAGTCAGAATCAATGGAAGGAATCGAATCTGGAACATTAGGGTTTGGAGTCTTAGGCGGCTCTATTGAAGCTGTTGTTTTCACTTCAAATGAATCTTCTTGGTCCATTTCGGAATAACGAGATCTAGAAATAACAACAATAAATCGTAACTTTTTATGAATAATAACCAAAAAAATATAATCTTTATATCGGATTAACCCTCATTTAGTGAATAAACATTGAATTTAGGGTTTGTTGTTGCAGAGAGTAAAGGAAGAAGAAGAAGAAGAAGAAGAAGAAGTGAGTTTGTGTACCCGAGCGAGAAGGGGCTGAGAGGAGTAAAGGCTCTTGCTTTTAGTTTGCGCCTTTTTTTAGGGATTTTTTGTATTTATATAATTTGTAAATGAGATGAGAAATGTGAGTGAATCTTAGCCGTTGGATGTTTTGTGATGGGACCTACTTTGTTTAATATTATTATATCTGACGGTTCTTGTTAAATAACCATTTGCTTTTTAACGTTTGTAACTTCAGGAGTCATTGGACTTGTCGCCCTATGGCAACTAGTTGCCTTTGTTTGTGTCCGGTCTTATTTTTCTTTAAGGTTTTTTTTTTTTGGTTTTTATTTATTTATTTTATTTTACCTTCGTGAAAATGATATACAAACTTAAACCTAAATGTATAATAATAGACAGTTTTGTATATGACTTTGGATTTAGTTTTGGTTTTGGTTCGGATTCAAGTTTTAATCAAATATATATATTTTTAATTAATATTGATTTTTTATAGTTTAATTTGGATTCCAATTCAATTTCTCGAATACACTGAAAGAAATCAGTTTAAATCATATTAAGATATGGTTCTATTTCTGGATCGAATATTCTAGTTTGATTCGGCTCGGAACAAATCTTTTTATTCATATTCAACTCCCTTTTTAAGTATTTTTTTGCGTTGAATTTGAATTTTGTTACCGATGTTACTCTAATATTTATAGGCCAAGAAGCACCATTACATCTTCGACCGATAACGTAGCTTCACCCCGAGAGAAGAAAAATATTTCATACAAAGCTTCAATTTTCTTAACCCATGTTTTGAAATTACAATCTGCAAACCAGAATCCACTGAAATTAATCAGAAAATAAATTTCAGATACTTGACGAAGAAACAAAAAACGCTGACGAGGTAGTTCAGCTACACGACCACCAATGGCAGTTACATAGGGTTTTAGAAAATACACATTTTCTAAAATGCTATGTAGCCACCATAGATGGCGTTGTAGCGGAGCTTTCTCTAAGTGGTCGTGTAGACTAAAACATAGACTAAAAAAATTGGAGTTTAAGGGATGCATTTTCTATGGTTTCTTTAAGTGGATTTTGGTTTAGTATGGTAATTTCAAAATTTATACTAAAAAAAATTGAAGTTTTGCATGAACCCAGTTGGAGAAAACCTGGAAAATTTAAAGCAATCAAAGCATCAACATACAAAATAGCTAAAGATCAATCGTTGATTCTACTTCGTGCTGAGAAATAGTGTCCTGATTGAAACTAGAACCGGCCATGAGCCCAAACAAGAAAAGTTTGGGCTTGTGGGCTTGTGACCTTCAAATTTTTTTCCATGTAACCGGCCAATATTTTAGAAGTAGTCACGTGATAAAAGGAATTATGTGTCATGGGAGGCAGGGGCAAACCAATAAATTTTTTTAGTTTTAGTTTTACAAAAAGATGATAAAGAAACAAAACTTAAATATGTTTTAGTTTTATAATTATTTATAGGATGAGTAAAACTAAATAACAGAGGATTTTATTTGTATACAGTATTTTATCAAAGAATGTTAACAAAGTCAATTGATTACAAAATATATAAGAAAGATTTGGCAACTTTATACATAAAACGCATAGGATGTAATTGGGAAAGATAGAATAATTGAGAGTAAAAAACCTATTTTTTATCCAACCTTATACGCTAGTTAGAAGGAGTTTTTGAAATCGAGCGATTTCAACTGGTTCAGAGTGATATGTTTCGATTGCCATGATTGGTTTTAAACGCTTGTAACCGCAACCTCTCGCAAACACTGCGTTTGCGGGTGGTTACGGATTAACCAATCAAGCCCTTAGAGTAATTATTATTTCTTACTTTATCTTTGGTTCTAAAACACTGTCCAGCTTAAATCAATTAAAATATTAATATATATCATCATTGTCTTAATTACTAACTTTTAAGCAGAAAATAAAGTAATATTTTTCAGCTAATTATTTTCAACTAAACATGCTATCCACTCAGACTAGTAACTTTTATTAACAATAGTAAATGTTGGAGGTGGATTCTACCCCGATCTGAAATCAACCTTAATGGGCAATAAGCTAAGTTATTGGGCCCTCAAAATGTGATATAGCCCATTAAGGGAGATATAGTTAAAGAAAATATGATCCGAGCTAAGCAAAAGAATATGCGAACTGTTACGAGATAGTTGCGGAGATCGAGAACACGGCTTCTAAGATTTTAGAAACTGACCAAGGGCAAGACGTTCGCTATAAAAGGAGCGGATTAGTGAGGAGTAAAGATAAATCAAATAAAAACATTTACAACTACAACTACACTTCCGATTTCTTTATCATATCACTAGCTCCTTTCACTATAATCTTATTTCAGTCCGAAAATATCAATATAATCATCCCCACTTTCGTCTATCTTTTTCTTAGCAACACTTTGGTTTTCAGAGTTCTTATATTCACTTTTCCTTCTAAATTCCCTAAGTGTAAAAACACTAAGATAGAGATTCAGCACTCATATTTGGCGCCGCCTGTGGGGAACATATAACTTAAGTTCTCTTTTTTGCCAAAGCCAAGAAAAGAATTAACGATCACCAAAATAGAATCACAAAACAATGATATTCTCAGATCAGGATCTCAATCCCCAATTATCGAAGAAACCGAACAAACGATCCCACAGAACACCAAACCATAGAGTTCTATGGAGGTAACGCTTCTAGATAGGTCGACACCTAGAATATCATTGTTTTGTGATAATCTTATAGACATTGTTTTGTGATAATCTTACCAGAACCCAAAACAAGAATTCGAGATCCAGATCGCCTAATCTTACCGGCTCCGATCACAACAATGACCACTTGACAGCCATCAGGCAGATATTGGTCAATCTAGTAAACTGGGCTACAAATCAAGAGTTGCAGAACCGAATATTAACAACTCGAATCAAAAAACAAGCTAGAGATTTTGATAATTGTATCAACAAAATCTCTAGAAACCGCTCTCTCACAGAAGAGAGCCCCGTCAGGACCGAAGGCACCCTACCTCGGGTGAGCCCCCTTCCAATGACATGACTCGATTTAACAGGAATCACTGTAACTCCAACACAAGTTACCGACCCAGAATCAAGCAGGCAAGGAAGTCAACGTCTTCGCTTGCGCCCACCGCCAACGATTGCACTGGGCACGACCCCAATTCAGGTGCAATGGTTCGGATCATCGGCTTTTGCTTTGAACTCACACCCACCAGTTAGATCAACGAACAATAACAACATACTCAAAAAAAAATCTCTGTAGGGATCCAGCACGATCCAATTGATCAAACAAAGACCGATCTGCAACAGCTTCGCCAAGACATGGCAAAAATGACTTCAGCTGATCACCTCGCCACAAGTTCGGCCCCAAAGATAGATAGGGTTATAGAGGAAAATTGCCGAACTCAGTTTACTCATCGGATCACCAGTGTACGAGTCAGAGACATGTGAAAACTAAGAATGCCCGAATACAAAGGCAACCCAGACCCAAAAGCTCATATTAGAGCTTTTATCCTCTCAATATCCAGAGCCCACCTCGAAGAGGATGAAAAAGAGGCCAGATACTGTTAGACTATTCGCAGTGAACCTTCAAGGCCCCGCGCCAGAATGGTTTGTTGGACTAAAAGCAAACTCAATTGATAATTTCACCCAACTGATCTCGAAATTCTTAAAACAATATTTGATATTCATGGAAATGAAAGTATATGAGGCTAACCTCTGGAGTCTTGGTCAAAGTCCCAACGAATCTCTTTGTTCCTATATAACGAAGTTCAAAGAAGTAAAAGCAAGAATCAGTGAGCTAAACGACGAGCTCGCCCTCGCTGCACTAAAAAAATTGGCTATGGTACTCGTCCAAATTCCGAGAAGAACTTATAGTCTAAAAACCGACAACACTAAACTATGCCCTACATCGAGCTTCAAGTTGGGCAGTCGGAGAAGAGGAAATGGCTGTATTAACCCAACAGTATAATGAATCTAAGAATTTCTCCCAAGGATCAAAATGCCACGGAAAGAGTGAAGTACAAGGGCAGTCCGCATTTGCTATAAACAGTCAACCTCCCAAAAAGATATTTTTGATTCAAATAAATATTGCATGCTCCACAAAGCATGAGGACATTCCTCAGAAGAATGTCATAGGATAGGATTCCTGCTCAACGCTAAGCATGCAGCTGGCGAACTCCAAGATATACACCTCGAGGAAGAAAATCGTAAAATGCTCCAGAGTATTAACCAACAAAAAACTGCACCCCCTAAAAGAGAGCGGAGTCCAGAAGATGAGCCGAGTTCCCCTCCGCCAATGAAAAAACCCAGAATTGAAGCAATCTTCAAAGAACTGTCTCTCTATCGAAACTCGCCTAGCTCGGCTATTTCGCCAACAATAGTTCAGAAAAAAACCTAAATGTTTCTTAAAACGCAACCTTCGACTATGCAAAGAAACATGCCAACCCGTTATCCTGAAAATAATAAACAATATCCATGGAGGATCAAAGTTGTTCTGAGACTCAGTCAATTCGATCAAAGCTTACCAACGCCGAACAGACTCAAATCTGGAAGAACCCCCTTTACCCCAAAGTACAGACAATATAACAAAGTTCTGGGAAAGCGAAATAGTAACGCTGGATAAACCACACGACGATGCGCTCGTAGTAAGACTAGATGTGGGAGGCTTTGATCTAGCTCGTGTCATGATAGACAGTGGAAGTTCTGTTAATATAATATTTTATAGTGCCCTACAGAAAATGGGTATAAAAGATTATGCAATCGACGGACCGAAAACATTGTTAACAAATTTCACCTGTGAAACAACATTGTCTATAGCCACCATAAAACTCCTAGTATTAGCGAGATAATCGAATTTGTGGTACTAAACCAAGCATCCCAATTTAACGCGATACTCGGCCGAACATGGCTGTATATCATGAAAGTGGTTGCCTCCACATACCACCAATGCGTCAAATTCCCTACTCCTAAAAGAATCAAAACAATACGAGCAAGCCAAAAAGCTTCAAGAATTTGTTATCTAGGAGGCTTCAAACAAGCAAAATAATCATTAGCATAGCAATTACAGAAAAAATCGAGATGGCGGAGCAAAACATATCTCGAGGTAACAGACGCCAAGACTCGGGAATCAAAAACCGACCTCATTACTGAAGTATGCATGGACCCAGAATTACCAGATCGATGCATCGGCATCAGAACGGACCTCGCAAAACCTATAAAAGACGAGCTGATATCTTTTCTTACTCAAAATAGTAAAACATTTGTGTGGACCACCAAAGACATGCAAGAAATCAACCTCGAAGTAATATCACACGAGCTACACGTTGACCTAACCGTAAAAGCAATAAAACAGAAAAGACTAAAACTAGGTCACGAGCGAGCTAAACCCGTTAACGACGAAGTAGATCAACTTCTCAAAATTGGATCAATCAGGGGAATGGAGGTACGATACCCATATTGGTTGGCCAACCCAATCATCGTAAAAAAGAAAAATGGAAAATGGCGAGTATGCATCTACTTTACCGACCTAAACAAGGCATGTCTTAAAGAAAATTTCCCATTACCGCACATAGATCATCCAGTCAAGGCAACCGCATGGCATTAGCTCTAATCGTTTATGGATCCATCTCGGGGTATAACCAAATACATATAAACCCCGAATACTAAGAAAAAATTGTGTTCATCACGGAGAAAAGAATATACTACTATAAAGTTATGCCGTTCGGCCTAAAAAATGCAGGAGCCACTTATCAGCGCTCAGTGAACAAAATGTTCGCTAAACAGATAAAAAAACTATGGAAGTCTTCATATACTGTTCGCTAAACAGATCGCAAAACAGAACAAACAACATAACGTAACCCAACTCAAATAATGTTTCGATATCGTCAACAAGTATGAGATGAAGCTTAACCCTACAAAATGTAGTTCGGAGTAGCTTCTGGAGAGTTTCTAGGTTATCTCGTAACCCAAAACATATCACCATGTTTCTAGAAATGCTTTCCCCGAAAACAACAAGGTAGTTACAGGGACTGATAGGAAGAATAACGGCTTTAAATCGATTCATATCCCGATCTACTGATAAATGTCTCCCGTTTTACATTTTGTTGAAAAGAAATTTCTCTGGAACGATGAATGCGAACTAGCTCTCCAAAATTATTAAAACCCAAAGTGGGAGAAACCATGTACCTATATATAGCAGAATCAGCAGTGGCGGTTAGTGGTGTGCTAGTCTGCGAGAAAAAACACGAACAGAAACCTATTTTCTACGTCAATAAAACGTTACTCGTACCAGAAACCCGATATCCAAATATGGAAAAGTTAGCACTGTTAGTAGTCATGTCAGCCTGTAAGTTAAGACAGTACTTCGAGTCACATCTGGTGGGCGTAATGACCACTCAGCCTTTCCTAACGCTTTTACATAGCCCGAGCCAATCAGGGCGACTCGCCAAGTAGGCCATCGAACTGAGCGAGTACGATATCAAATATACACTTCATGTGTCATTAAACGTAAAAGTGTTAGCTGACTTCATTATCGAGCTCACACCCGAACCTCAAACTAAAAGCGCACTTATAGTATGGAAACTCTATGTCGACGGATCAGCATCCAAACACGGATCTGAAATCTGAATCATTCTTAGTTTGCCAACCGGCGAGGTCCACGAATAATGAGTTAGAATACGAAGCTCTTATTGCTGGCCTAAAACTAGCTGGTGTTTTACGTGTAAAATTATTAATAGCACACAGCGACTCGCAACTCATCACCAGCCAATTCAATGGCGAATCCGAAACAAAGGACGACCGGATGGAACGCTACTTCAATGTGGTAAAAGAACTGGTAGCATCGTTCAAAACTTTCAACCTCCTATGAATTCCCCATGGAGAAAACTCTTCAGCGGACGCATTAGCAGTTCTCGCCTCGACATCAGACATGTTACTGAAAAGGATTATCCCGGTCGAAGAGATAGAGAAGGCAAGCATAAACAGAACCAAGAAAATTTTGGCAGCTAACGAAGTCATAGTACTAACCGTGAGCACAACAAACCCTGACTCCCGAACAAGAGTCGAGGGAGGATAAACCAGCAAAAGAACTTGGTATGGATATAATCCCTGAAACCTCATCAATACATGATATCGAAACACCTCCACAAAATCAAGGCAGAACGAGCATATGTCCCCCAGTATGTAACGAAGCATAAGAACTTATAGTTAAAAAATCGGACTGGCAGACCCTATTTAACGAATACATCGAACACGGGACTGTCCCACGAGATAAATGGCAAGCTCATAAACTAAAAGCTTTAAGCATGAGATACTGTATTATCAGTGATAAACTATATAAGCAGAGCATATATGTTCCATACTTGACGAGCTTACACGGAGACGACGATGTTACCGTCACTACCAAAGTCCACGAGGGATCTTGTGGAAATCATTCAGGAGGGTGCTCTTTAGCTTTAGCAGATTGTGAATCGTACTCAGCTCGCTGCAATAAATTTCAAAGACATGCACAAATGATTTACAAACCAACAGAAGAATTCTCCTCGATTTCATCCCCATATCCCTTTATGAGGTGGTCAATGGACGTTGTGGGACCACTGCAAAATTCAAGAACAAAAAAGGCCCGTTTTTTCCAGGTACTAACCGAATATTTTACTAAATGGATCGAGGCAGAAGCCCTCCAAAGTAAGAGACTTTCTGCGGAAAAATATCATATGAAATCGTCACGGACAACGAAACACAACTCACCTCGCAACTGATCGAAGACTTTTGTGAGAAATGGAAAATATTACTAACTAAATCGACACCCCTATACCCCCAAGGTAATGGAAAAGCGGAAACTGCAAACAAATCCATACTAGACAATATCAAAAAATGGTTAGACAAAAAGAAAATATTTTGGAGCGACGAAGTGCCCGGAGTACTCTGGGCATGTCGCACAACTCCATGTAAAGGACTTAAGAAACCGCATGCCCCCTGGCATACGGGATGGAAGCGGTAGATCCCCCCGAGACAGCAGCTTCGAGCTTAAAGAGGGTGCTATGTCCCAAAAATGAACAATTACACGAATAGATGCTATAAGATAGCCTCGACGTAATTAACGAAAGAAGAAACCAAGCATTAATCCGTATACAAAACTACCAATAAGCTACTGTAAGATTTTATAATGCTAAAGTAAGAATAAGGAGATTTGCAGTAGGCGACTTTGTGTTGAGAAAAATGTTCGATAACAAGAAAGAGCTCAACACGGGAAAATTAGGTGCCCGATGGGAGGGTCCCTACCGCATTATAGAGATCATACGCGACAGTGTATAAAAGCTCGAAAAAATAAACAGAGTGCCAGAAATCTGATTATGGAATGCCATGAACCTAAAAAGTATTATTACTAAGCACTTAAATAATTAAACTACGTGTGACTTGATCCCTTGACAGGGTACGTAGGCTACTCTCCCTGGAAGTAGAGTCACCCAACTCTAAAGAAACCTTCTTTACACCTAGATCGGCGAACGTCCGAGACAAATCCCCGTCACTGAAGACCAGAGATAATCTAGAAGAAACTAACAATGGCACATGAGCCCCCTCTTATACCTTTTATACGCGATTACTCAATAAATAAAAAGTTCTTATCTCTAACAAAAGCTATTTTAGTACCAACTTCGACTACCACTCATAAGTGCCACCACGAAAGTACATCAAATGCGATCTCTAAAACAAAATGATATTTCGTGTCAATCAAAAGTTAAACTCCTCTATAATATTGATCTCTAAACGATCTAGAGTTCCTTCTCGAAGGCAAATTCGAAAATCCATTCAGCATTATGATCTCTAAACGATCTAGAATTCCTTTTCGAAAGGCTAATTCAAAAATCCATTGAACCTTGCGATCTCTAAACGATCTAAAATTCCTTTTCGAAGACAAGTTCAAAAATCCATTCAACATTACGGTCTCTAAACGATGTAATATGCATTTTCAACCACTAGTAAAAGTTCATCGTATTTTCAATCTCTAAACAATCTAGAACTCCTCTTCAAGGCAAAGTCAAAATCCACCCAACATTGCGATCTCTCAGCAACTTAACACCCATTACCGAATAAGAAAAAGCAAAAATCATCACATCACCGACGTATAAACGATCTAGAATTCCAGTCAAAATTCGAAGTCCATCCAACATGTCGACCTCTTGAATGACACAATACCTCTTTTCCAAGGATAGAATTCATCATAATAATCTCTAAAAACCACATAAAACTCTTACTCGACTCGAATTCGATCAACTCCCTGTCACTCGACAAAAACAAAAGCATCTAATTTGTTATTTATTTTCATGCGACTCGGCACAAAAATAAAAAATACGAGTTGTGAAAGACATGTATCAAGTTAAAAGTTCCAAACCAAGATTCAGATTAAATCATAAAGACGTCCTTTAGCATTTTATTAAGAATGATAGCCCTCGCGGGCACCAAAAAGCAGAAACGGATTAATGCCCTCCCGGGCACCAGTCAAATCTAAAAACCAAATAAAACAAAAAGCTAAAAGAAAAAGAAAACTATGCAGAGCAATCAGCCACGAGTCGCATCCTCTTTTGCAATGGCCGCGTTAGAGGCATACTGGTCACTCACTCGGGGAGTTCCGGTCACTGGATTTTTTAATATCACTTAATCCTCATAAACTTGAGGAGGAGCTAGTTTACGAACAGAGAAGTCCGAGACTTGAGCTGCAACGAACTCCGCTGCATACTTCTCAGTTCCAGCATATCGAGGTTCACTTCGACCTCTTGCAGCTGGATCTCCTTATATCCTTCCCCTTTCTTCTTCTCAAGTTTATGGCCATAGGCCTCAGCCATGTTTGTGTACTCATCACGATAAGGCATATTCCAAACAGTTGGAATTGAACTACCAGCCGACTTAAAATTCCTTGCAAGCATAGCCATATTGGCTGAGTCATTGGTCACAGAACCATCCCGATTGTGCTCAAATTTACAACGGAATACCCTGTTCGAGATCGCACCATTGGAGGACAAGGTAGCTCGAGGAGGATTCACCTGGAGCTCGTTTTCTTGAGACAGGTTGATCACCGGACTTGGTTGAAGCAATCCAACTTGCAAGTCACCTTTACAAGCAGAGCTCTTTCCAGTGCCAGGCCTCTTAGCTTGATGGTGGAGATCGGAAGTCTAACTTGATCGATTACAACTCACAGCATATGCCACAGGGAGAGTGCTGATGACCCCGGCACCGGGCTGAATTCCGGCAGCAGTGACAGTAACAGCACCTCCGGCCGCCAAAGCAGCCAGTTTGGTAGAGACAACCCCTGGAGAAACAAGACTCTGAACGTCAGATAGGCAGCAGCAATATCACCAGAGCAAACTCGACGTGAAGCGTCGGATGGAGCAGCAGCATTTTGGTGGAAAGTTTGTCTTCTTGACATCATGGTGGACGTACTAGCTTATGAACTAAGTATCGGGGCTGGTGCGCAAGTTGTGGCTACAATCAAAATTGCCGAACCACAGACGATAAAAAATCACGAGAAAAGAGGATATAACTTACGAGAAGGATCGATGTCGCGAAGAGTGATGTGAATCCTTTCTTCGTAAATCGGGCTTAGAGATCGAAATATCTGAGCTCTATCAAAGGTCGCCCAATTTGTTCGACCATTGCGAAGGTTGTTGGTAAGAACTCAAAATGCATCGTCAGATTGGATTCGTCATGGTGTATCTGAAATAAAAAATATTCGGGGGTTAAGCAAATCCTCAGGATAAATCAAAGTAAGATCATAATATTCCCAATAGTTGGCGGACTGATTTCGAAATAAAAACACTTCTAGGGCCAATCGTCTCTGTTTGGAAGACCGTCGATAATTCCTATACCGGATTTAGGGGATAAGTAAAAGGTCCCCAGAAATTAATTATTCGATTTCATAGTAACCAGCCGCAGTATATCTCGAACGGTGAGAGCGACACCTTTCTCCACCACCAAAGTTACGAGACCCAGCACCAGACGAATAAGCTAAGTTCAGACGACTCAGCACGTCCACTAGAACTCGAGGAATGGGGAAAAAGAGACCACAATCCGTGAAAATGGCTTTTAAGCGCAGTAGTAATCTGATCTGACCGTTTCTGGTGATTCGGTGCCTACGGGAATCTCCAATGAAATATTGGAAGGTGTCTTTGAAACTTCACGGAGAGTAGTGATTTCCTCCGGCGTTACAGTAGAAGGGCGATGAGGACCGAAATCTTCGGTCCGGTGACCCTGTGATGAACCTACGTCGGTATTACTAGCCATCGGAAAGAGAGATTCGAGAGAAGAAAGTATGAGAAGAAGATACAGAGAAAAAAAGAAAGAGAAGTTCTATGCAAATCAAAAACAGAAATAATAAGTTAGCGAGAGGAGTCGTGGAGGAGTAACATCTTATAAAGGCATCATTGCGTGCCTCGGGAAGGGCAAAACTGTTCGGTTTCCCTTAATCTGAGCCGTCTATTTTATTTTAGATGGATGGATAAATTCAAATCTTTTGCTTTGAAATTTGGGATAGACTTGACAGTTAGGCAGTTTCTCAAAATTGCGTAACCCGAACTCGAATATACGATATTTCACAAGATAAGATCCGATCTAAGAAAATCCCGCTCGTCAGTTCGCTAATAAACTAACGAGCTGGGGGCTACGGTTGGAGGTGGATTCCACCCAGACCTGGGATCAACCTTAATGGGCAATAAGTAAAGTTAGTGGGTCCTCGAAATATGATACAGCCCATTAAGGGAGATGTAGTTAAAGAGAATCTAATCCGAGCTAAGCAAAGGAATATGCAAACTGTTGCGAGATAGTTGCGGAGATCGAGGAAACGACTTCTGAGATTGTGGAAACTGACCAAAGGAAAAGAATTCGCTATAAAAGGAGCGGATTGGAGAGAAGAAAAGATAGAGTAAACAAAAGCATTTACAATTACAATTACACTTCCGAGTTCTTTATCATAGCACGAGCTCCTTTCACTGTAATCTTATGTTAGTCTGGAAATATCAATATAATCATCTCCACTTTTGTTTATCTTTTTCTTAGCAACCCTTTGGTTTTAAGAGTTCTTATATTCAATTTCTCTTCTAAATTTTCTAAGTGTAAACTGTAAACAAAGTAGGAATGAAATTCAACACTCACAATAAAAATGAGAGTTGACTCCATATTATAAACAAAAATGACAAAGCTAATAATAGACTAGTAGTGAATCTATTCGTACAGTTTCAGGAAAAATATATCGAACCTAATGGCAATATACAAGAATTTGTAAAACTATGCAAAATTTTGGTAGTTTTACGATAAAATTATATCTTGAAATTGAATAGAACCCATCATGTGGAAGATAGGCAGGAGGAGACCCGCATTCGCATGAGGAAATTACTCCATAATCATTAAGTTTGGTTACTCTTCTCGTTATCGTCGGTGACCGATCCATTTCATCTTTAATTTGATGAAATATGAAAATATTAACAACAGAATAAATAATAGTTACAAAATCAAGAGTTTAGGAATAATAAAATAAGAAAAACAATAATTGAATCAGATCGGATCTACGAGCCATCCTTGCTCAAGGCATGTCATCTGATTTGACATGTGGGCCGTTCATGTGCTTGATATTTTGTTTCCCTCCTAACTACTCGACACAATCATATTCTATATTTAATATGAAACTATAGCTTTCTCTATTATCATCTTAAAATTGGTATAATTTATTTTCTTTGTAGTGTGTTGTGAACTTGTTACAACGATACATCTTACTAGGATCATATTTATGTTTTCAGAAGTTGCAAATACTATAAAATGAATTAAAGAACTTCAAGAACAATAAATAAATAAAGGTTAATAACATAAACTACTAAGCAATAAGTTATGTTTTCTTTAAGGAAATATCTAACTGAAAATCCAAGGCTTTCAAGATGATACACGGTTTTAACTTGGTTCAAGCATATAAGCTTTGATCATGCCTCAAGGAATTACAAACAAGCTGCTCACCTCTTAACTAAACAAGATTTTCAAACAAGATTTTCATTTCAAATTTTATCTATTCACCAAGTTGGGTGACTCGATGTTTATATTGTGACTATGTTTGTTTTCGTTAATATATATATATATATATATATATATATATTTGTTTATCGTAAAAAAAATGAATTACTTTTAACTAAGAAGAGGAGAGTTATGCAAATTTCCTAATATCTATATCAAACTTAGAAAATTAGTCTATAGTTTTTTATAAGTTTAAACTCTAAATCTAAAGCCCTAAGACTAACAACAAAAGTACAAAACTGTAAATCTTGCCCAACCCTAAACATTAGATTTAACCTTATTTTTGTGTTCACATTTTCTAGATTTCTTTCCCATTGTTGTCAACTAAAAGCTTGCAATTATTATTTAGGCCATTAGCAATTGTAATTGTGTATCAAATATAAATCCAAGGTAAAATGTAAAAAAAAATCGAACTACAATAATCTTGTTTTATTTAATACTCCATAGATTAATAATCATGATAAAACAATAATGTTCTTTGGTCCTAACTTAAGAAAAACTAAAATTAATAAATTTGAATAAATAATAATATAATATATTTTCTTAAAGTCCTATGTAAATTTATGATTCTATTAATATCTTATATAAATCTATACAAATATTACTAAGACAATTTATTGATAGAAGATTCTAGTGTTTTTTCCTTAGAATTGAATTATTTTTGGAGTTCTTCCTTATTTTTCTTCTTGTATCAAATATTTTGAAGGTTGTATTTTAAAACTACATCAAAAGTCAAAACTGTAAAAAGATTTCTAAACACGATTTTTTTTATATAAGCGTAAATAGTTTAAAATAACCGTGGTTTGTGTTTAACTTTATCTTGTAACGGTTACAATTTCTTCTAATCTTTAAAGTGTTGAACGTCATTTTTATTTGGTAGTACAATTAGGCTATAGAAAATATTATTGACCCTATACCATTGGTGCAAAATCTAACCTTAAGATAAGATTTGGTGTATACATTGAACGTTTTGTGTAAAAGAATTAAATTATTTCTTCTCTATCATTAATTACTTAATATATATTTTTGGAAATTTGTAAATTAAATACCCTTGTCACATGTTCCTGCAAGTGCAAAACAAATTCATTCCACAAAATTAAAATAATTTCCAAAATTTCTTAAAAGTTAAGAAATCTTGAATTGAACAAAAAAAACCAAAAAATAATATGTAGAAATTAATTGTTTTCCCCAAAAACAATGGTAAAAGATGTTGGAAATAATTATAATCATCCATCAACATTATTTTGTTTTTCACCGACGTAAAAAAATAATTTTGGCCGACTTACTGGCCGACTTACTTTCTTTATAAATACATGTATGGGGCTGTAATTTTTGAAAAAGGAATGTGAAAGTAAAAAGTCAGGTGAAATAAACTTCATTCCCTCACGTCCATTTTCTTCACATGCGATTTCCCACTTATCATATAATAAAATATTCCATAATATAAATAATATATATATACACATATTATAAAATACATATATATATATAATATATACTGTTTCAACACGTTATCAGCACGATCCGCTCTAATACCGAAAAGGTGAGGTTTAATTTATGTTTAATTTATTTTCTGATAACGGAAAGATAGGTTCTGTCTTCTCCGTTTATATGTTATTTCGGGATGATAGGCGCTGCCTTCCCCGAACTGATCGTTATTGGAGGCTATGCCTTTTTACGATCATGATGATCATATGGTAGACTATGTCACCTCAGATCATATGGTAGGCTCTGCCACCTCAAACAGCTTATGATCATATGGTAGACTATGTCACCTCAGATCAAAGCCTTATCTATAACTAAATGTTCAGAAGACATTTATTGAAAAAGTTCCTGAAGAACTCTATGTCTAGAAGACATACATAAAAGTTCCAGAAGAACTCTATGTCTAGAAAACATACATAAAAGTTCCAGAAGAACTCTATGTGTAGAAGACATACATGAAAGTTCCAGAAGAACTTTATGTACATAAGACATAATAAATTTGTCCAGAAGACAAATTACACGCTTTAAATTATTGTTATTTTAATTTTTATTTATTATTTTAATTTATGTTTTTATTGCTTACAAATTTTAAAATTTTATCATGCCATTTAAATTTTATTTTAAGTTGATTTTTAATTAAATTTATGCTTAATAAATTGTTATACAGTTATCATGTCAAATCTAGCAAAACTCGAGATTGCTGCCCTTGATATATCTGGAAATAATTATATGAGGTGGGCAGTTGCAGCAAGGATGCATTTAAAAGCAAGAGGGCTCCTTGACACCATCGAAAAATCAAAACCTACTCCTGAAGAGAAAAAGGCTAGTGCTATGATATTTTTAACCCACCATATCCATGATGGTTTAAAAGATGAATATATGACAAAAGAAGATCCTGCAGATCTTTGGCAATCACTCAAAGATAGGTTCGATCACCAGAAATATGTGATCTTACCGAAAGCTAAACATGAGTGGTTGAATCTCTGGTTTCAGGATTACAAAAATGTTAGTGAATATAATTCCGCTTTGTTTGGAATTACTTCCAGGATAATTCTATGTGGGGAGAAGATAAGCGATTATGATATGATCGAAAAAACTCTCCAAACTTTTCACCCTGGAAATGTAATCCTGCAGCAACAATACCGGGCAAATGGATACCAGAAGTATTCAGAGTTCATGCAAGTTCTATTGGTTGCAGAACAAAATAATGAACTTGTGATGTTAAACCATCAAACTCGTCCTACTGGATCAGCTTCATTCCCAGAAGCGAATGTTGCGTCATCCAATTATAATTATAGACGAGGGCGCGGTCGAGGTTATGATCGTGGCCATGGACGAGGAGGATATGGACGTGGACGTGGACGCAGACAAGGAAAAAGGTTCCGTCCTAATGATTTTAATGCTGAAAAAAATAACAAAAAGTTCAAAAGGAGCGAAGTTGGTCGTGTGACACATAAGCAGCATGAAAATGCTTGCTACAGATGCGGCGTGAAAGGACATTGGTCACGTACATGTCGTACACCTAAACATTTGGCCGATCTATATCAAGAGTCACAAAAGGCTAAAGAAAGAGCAAATGAAACCAACTTCATTCATGGTGAATCTGGACCTTCTTTCGATGGCTTAAATGATGATATCTCTCTCGATATTGCTGATTTTGTAGTTGATCCTGAAGCCATAAACGAGAAACCAAATGACTAAGGTCTTCCTGAAGAATAGACCATGGCATGATGTTTGCTGATTTTCCTAAAGAAGAAAATAAAATAGAACTCCTAATATTTTTGTTGTGTTTTGTTGTAATATAGTTTCATTGTAATATAAATCTTTTGCTTTGTTATATTAACGTATCTTTTATGAATATTTTTAAATTCAGAAAATGTCAATCTTTGACATCAGGGATGGAGATATATGTCTGGCAGACAGTGCTACAACGCACACAATAATTAAGGATAAAAAGTATTTCTCCTCCCTTAAAATAAAAGATTCCGCTGGAAGCGTGAATACTATATCTGGTAATGCAAAAATTATTATGGGCTCCGGAAGAGTCAGTTTTTCAATGCCAAGGGGAACAAAATTTGAAATAGATGATGCATTATTTTCCCCTAAATCTTATAGAAATTTGTTAAGCTTCAGAGATATCCGCAGAAATGGATATCACATAGAAACTATGAATAAGAATGGCATCGAATATCTTTGCATTACATCAGTTATTTCGGAGAGAAAACAGATATTAGAAGAGCTAGCAGCTCTATCCTCCAGAATATATTCCACAAAAATAAATATGACTGAATCATATATTACAGTAAACTCGAAGTTTACAAGTACATTTAAAATCTGGCATGAACGTTTAGGGCATCCTGGTTCAGTCATGATGAGAAAAATTGTGGAAAATTCAAATGGCCATCCGTTGAAAAACCAGAAGATTTTTCAATCGAGAGAATTTTCATGTAATGCTTGTTCTCAAGGAAAACTAATAACTCGGCCGTCACCAGCTAAAATAAGGAATGAATCTCCAGTATTCTTAGAGATAATACATGGTGATATATGTGGGCCTATTCACCCACAATGCGGGCCATTTAGATATTTTATGGTATTGATTGACGCATCCAGCAGATGGTCACATGTATGTCTATTGACTACAAGAAATACTTTCGAAGATTCATTGCCCAGATAATCGGGTTGAGAAAGACACCCGATTATACAATAAAGAAAGTGAGACTTGATAACGCTGGTGAATTCACGTCACAAGCCTTCAATGACTATTGTATGTCATTAGGAATTGATGTTGAACATCCGGTCCCACATGTTCATACACAAAATGGCTTGGCCGAGTCTTTGATTAAACGGTTACAACTTATTGCTAGACCGTTAATATTGAGAACAAAGCTCCCAATTTCAGTATGGGGTCATGCAATTTTGCATGCTGCTGCACTAATTCAAATACGGCCAAGTGCATATCATAAGTACTCCCCAAAACAATTAGTATCTGGCCAGCAGCCAGATATATCCCATCTCCGAGTTTTTGGGTGTGCTGTTTATGTCCCTATAGCTCCGCCACAAAGAACAAAAATGGGACCACAGAGGAGATTGGGAATATATATCGGGTATACATCACCAAGTATTATTCGTTATCTTGAACCACAAACTGGTGATATGTTTACGGCACGTTTTGCCGATTGCCATTTTAATGAAGATGAATTCCCAGCGTTAGGGGGAGGAAGTAAGGAAGTTCCAAAAGATATTACTTGGTGCACATCGTCGTTATTGTACCTTGATCCCCCAATGAAACAACGTGAACTAGAAGTTCAAAAAGTTGTACATTTACAGAATTTGGCAAATCAATTACCAGATGCGTTCACTGATACAAAAAGGGTGACGAAATCATATATACCCGCTGTAAATGTTCCATCAAGAATTAATGTTCCAGAATAACAAAATAATGGAAAACTAGTAAATGAGCCTAAAGTTCAACTGAAAAGGGGGAGGCCAGTGGGATCAAAGGATAAAAATCTCCGAAAGAAAAAGAAATTGGGAAAAATGAATGAGATTGGTCTAGAAGAACCAAACACAGCGAAAAGTCTTGAAGACGAAAATAAAAGTCCTGAAGACGAAACTGATTTAGAAAAACATGAGATTTCCATCGACTATGTCCAAAATGGAAAAGTATGGGCTAGAAATGAGATAGAAGATAATGATGGAATTTTCTCGTTTGCTGTATCCAAAGAAATTGATTATGAAAATGATGATCTAGATCCAAGATCCATATTAAAATGCCAGAAAAGATTTGATTGGGAGAAATGGAAAATGGCCATGAAAACTGAGTTGAACTCCCTCAATAAAAGAAAAGTTTTTGGACGTATCGTCACAACGCCTGAACATGTAAAATCCGTCGGATATAAATGGGTTTTTGTTCGGAAAAGAAATGAGAAAAATGAGGTAACAAGATACAAAGCCCGACTTGTTGCCCAAGGATTTTCTCAAAGACCGGGAATTGATTATGAAGAAACATATTCTCCGGTTATGGATGCAATCACTTTCAGATTTTTGATGAGCTTAGCGGCATCCAAAAATCTAGAAATGTATCTAATGGATGTTGTGACTGCATATCTATATGGATCACTTGATAATGAGATATATATGAAAATCCAAGAAGGATTGAAAATGCCTGAAGCATTAAGCTCAAAAGCTAAAGAAATATGTTCAATCAAATTACAGCGATCACTTTACGGATTAAAGCAATCTGGACGCATGTGGTATAATCGCTTAAGTGAATATTTATTGAGTAAAGGATATAGCAACAATGCGATATGCCCTTGTGTATTTATTAAGAAATCCTTATTTGGTTTTGTGATCATCGCTGTATATGTGGATGACCTGAACATAATTGGCACCCAAAAGGAGATTGATGATGCCAGAACTCATATGAAAGAAGAGTTCGAAATGAAAGATCTTGGACAGACAAAATTTTGTCTTGGACTCCAGATCGAGCATCATCGAGATAGAATTTTTATACATCAATCAAATTATACGAAAAGGATCTTAAAACGCTTTTATATGGATAAAGCGACTCCTTTGAGCACTCCAATGGTCAATAGGTCGCTTAATGTTGATAAATATCCATTTCGACCTTGTGAGGATAACGAAGAAGTATTAGGTCCTGAAGTACCATATATGAGCGCTATTGGGGGACTTATGTATCTTGCAAATTGTACCCGACCAGATGTAGCATTTGCTTTAAATTTACTTGTAAGATATAGTTCATCTCCCACGCGTAGACATTGGAGTGGAATAAAACATGTTTTTCGTTATCTTCAGGGAACAACTGACCTGGGATTATTTTACCCTAGAAACTCCACTTTTGTTTTAGCTGGTTTTGCAGATGCAGGCTATTTATCAGATCCACATAAAGCGCGATCGCAAACAGGATATGTTTTTACAGTTGGAGGTACTGCAATCTCTTGGCGTTCCCAAAAGCAGACTTTGGTCGCTACTTCATCAAATTACGCAGAGACCATTGCGCTTCACGAGGCATGTAGAGAATGTGTGTGGCTCAGATCGATGACTCAACATATACAAGAATCAAGCGAAATAGTCATTAATAAAGAGCCAACGAAATTGTTCGAAGATAATGATGCCTGTGTCGCGCAACTCAAAGAAGGCTATATCAAGAGCGACAGAACAAAGCATATTCCCCCAAGATTTTTCTCTTACATACGAGAACTCGAGAAGAATCAAGAAGTAGACATCCAATATGTTCGTTCTACTGACAATGCAGCGGATTTATTCACGAAAGCGCTTCCAACTACAACATTTAGAAAACATGTTCATAGTATCGGAATCGCCATCTACTTAGATTTATGAAGAAGAAGATTCGGCCCATCATTTCAGGGGAGATTACGCCACTGTATTCTTTTTCCTTCATGGTTTTTTATCCCATTGGTTTTTCTATGATAAGGTTTTTAACGAGCAAGACGTAATATATCAATGGTGATGGATAATTAAGGGGGAGTGTTGGAAATAATTATAATCATCCATCAACATTATTTTGTTTTTCACCGACGTAAAAAAATAATTTTGGCAGACTTACTGGCCGACTTACTGGCCGACTTACTTTCCTTATAAATACATGTATGGGGCTGTAATTTTTGAAAAAGGAATGTGAAAGTAAAAAGTCAGGTGAAATAAATTTCATTCGCTCACGTCCATTTTCTTCACATGCGATTTCCCACTTATCATATAATAAAATATTCCATAATATAAATAATATATATATACACATATTATAAAATACATATATATATATAATATACTGTTTCAACAAAAGATAATATATTGAAAAATCCCAAATACATTACCGCATATTATTAACCTTCTCTCATTTTATCTGAGACCTCTCTCTCTATTTCATGTTTCTGTAATCCCTAAATCCCCAATTTCGGACAATTAGATTCTTCTCTTTCTCTTTCTCTCTCTCCCTGGCTTGTGCTTGGGGAATGCTTTCTGTGTAGTCCAGCTCTATCTCAAGGTTCGTTAGTCTCTGTCTCTACCTTACATTCAAATTGAGATTTCTCGTTTTTGTTTTGGTTTTGATTATGAGACAATACTCAATACAATGTAAGAAAATGATTGTTCTTTGTTTGATTGTTCTTTGTTTGATTGTTCTTTGTTGTGCCTTAAAATGTTAAAGGAGACTGTTTTTGTGTGTGATTTGTCTAATTCTCTTGTGTCCTGAAATGGGTTTGATGAAATGAATTTTAAAAAATTAAAAAGATGAAATTTTTTCTTCGTCTGTTTGACTAAAAATTGTGGACAATTATCTGTAAGAGGAAATTAAAAAAGTTATGATTTTTTCTTGACTCAGATTATTCTTTTGCCATTTATGTTCTGTAAATGTAAATTTACTTTATTGTTTGCTGACTCTTGACTTAGAGTCAATATATATATTTGAGTGAGCTAATGGAGAGAAATTGAATTTTTAGTCTGTCTTCATATTTTAGGTATTCTCATTCATGGGAAAATCAAAAGAAACTGTTTTTATTATTCAATTTGATGATTTTCTCATTCATATTTCAATTGATATTGTTTTGATGTCTCTGAAAATGATATTTTGTTACATGGCTTATATGTCTATGTTGTTTTTTGTTTTCTGTATGTTTGTTTTGGGCAGTAGGTGACAGATGAATAACAACGATTCTTGGTTACCTGACGAGGACTTCAAGGATCTTACAGCTAGTTTCTTCGATGATCTCATTGATCATATGGATGATTTTCCTCTGGAAGACATTGAAACTGTCAATGATGAGCAAGATTGGGGTGCCGAGTTTAAGAACCTTGTTCCTCCACCATTGGATGTGCTCTCGAGTTTGACCTCTCCTGCTTTCACTGGCAATGGACAACATGCGCGAGTCCAAAATTATGTGCCCATTGTGGTGAGTTCTTAAGCTTTTGTATATGTTTGATTTATGTTTCTCACGTGATTGATTATTTATGCATTCATCATATAACCCATTTGTATTAGGTTAAGATTTAGCCTTATAACCATACTTATATATCTGTATCATTTATGCATATAGGTTATAGATTATTTACTCATTCACTGCTGAGATTTGTGTTAGGACATTGATTGTGTGTAGATGTATTGTTTAACATAATGATTCTTTTTCGATTCAATCCTTGATAGCTTTTTCACTGCATATAGGTTAGAAAATTGCGTGTGAAAGAACCATGTTTATGTTTGAAACTTAAGCATATAATTTATTAGATTATGCCACAAACAACTTTTTAGGAAAGCTGGTCTTGTGCATTCAAGCTTTGGTAGCTTTTAGTGCGTTAGGTCAGAAAAGAGTGTAAAAAAAAAATTGATCATGCTTATATACATCATTCATGCATATTACGTGAAAAAAATTTACACGATCACAGCACACATTTGCTTTAGGACAATATTTTAGTCTAGTATTACATCATTGCTCTTTCAGATTCAAACCTCAATAGCTTTTTTACCACATAAGGTTAGAAAAATACGAAAAAGTGAATTCACTTTGCATCCTTTATGAAGCTTTGATATATTGTTCACACATTTGCATTAGGAACATAGCAATTCTTTTGGATTCAAGCTTCAGTTGATTAACTTGGTTTTTATTGTGTTGGTTGCTAAATTGCGTTAAAAAAGAATCACTCTTATCTGCATTAGGAAAGTGCATCATTGTGTATTCAGACTTCATTTCTTTATGTTACTTGATAACTCACACGTATATGATATCCATTTGAATTGGGAAATAATTTGGTATTCTGTATATAATCATTCTGTTAGATTCAAGTTTGCATAGCTATATACTGCATTATCTTATAAATGTGTGTAGGAATCTATGCATTATTTACGTATCATCTATGCATTTTTTGTACTCTTTATGCATCATTTACTCAACTAAAACGAGCATTTGTAGGGGGAACAGATTCAATCTGATAGCTTTTAACACTTTTAGGTTAGAAATGGGCATGCAAAAAAACAATGTTATACACATCGCACATACATCTTACTTTGGTAGATTATCTACACAATCAAAATGCACATTTGCAAGAGGAAAATAGTTTTCTTGGTATTGGCGTAATACTTCTTTTTGGGTTTGAAACACAATCGCTATGTTTTTATCCAGTGAAGCTAGCACCTGGTATAGAATCCTTGTTATGGTGGAGCTGAGAGTGTATATGTTAAGTCTCTGAAAGATAGGAATAGTTTTTAGTTTAGCAGCTGGTATGTGTGTATATATATATATATATGATGTGTCACGAGAGGTCAGGGCATCAAGTGCTTTGTGTGGTGGTTTTGGGGCCTTTGTGGTAGGGAAAGTTTGGTGTTCTCTTCAACTAAACCCTAAGTTAGTTTGGTTAGTTTAGTGTCTATTTGTTCTTCAGAGACAAATACAGGAGAAACCATTCTCTGAATCTATCTGTGTATATATAGTTAACAAGAAGGATTAGGCATAGTCATTCTCATACTTGTTTTGTTTGTATGCTTTGTTTATGGCTCTACTGAGTTGATAAGTGGTTGTAAGTGAAGTCTTCTTTGTTTCTCACTTACCAACATAATTGGCATTTGGCATTTGGCATTTGGCAACATATCAGATCATGTTATGTCTTCCTTTTTACCATGAAATAATCTTAATGTTCTTTGTTCTTTCACTATTTGGTTGCATTGAATATGTTTCTGGATTTAGATCTCATTGTCTTTGAATTCATGTTTGCAGAAGGAGTCGACTTCTTTGGAAGCCTCTTCTACCATTGATAACTCTTCTCCTGATGTCAAAGTCACAAAGCTATTCCAGTCTTCAAGCCCAGTCTCAGTTCTCGAGAACACCAATGGTTCTGCCTCATCCCAAAACCGTGCTCAGATACTTACCTTCCCCATCAAAGGCGTCAGAAGCAAGCGCAAACGCCCCTCACTGCTGAGACTTACAATCCTCCATTCATTTGCATCAGTAATGGCTCAGCAGTTTGTTAATGCTCCATATGAATCAGACTCTGAAGACATTTACCTCCCTTCTGAGAATGCTGCCAAGAAGAAACGCAAGAAGAACAAGAATCAATCGTTTACCTTCTCCTTGGCCTCTGACAATCCAGAAGTAATTAACTCAGATGGGACAGTTAGGACATGTTCTCATTGCGAGACAACAAGGACACCGCAGTGGAGGGAAGGACCTAATGGGCCTAAAACTCTCTGCAATGCTTGTGGAGTTCGTTTCAGATCAGGCCGTCTTCTTCCAGAATACCGTCCAGCTTCAAGCCCAACCTTCATCCCATCTGTCCATTCGAACTCTCACAGGAAGATCGTAGAGATGAGAAGGAAAGAAGAAGGCCAGTTTACCAGAAAGATCCGCATGACGACATCCCGAGGTTAGAGACTAAAAACAAGGCTTATGTAACTGAAGCAGACCAAAAACTCATTTGGTCTATGGAAAACAAAAACAAAAAACAAATATGCGAGGATCTGTAGAATTGGGTTTACTCTCTCTCTGGAAGACTGATTTTCTTAAAAACTAGGACTTAGTGTCTGTCTTCTTTTTCTCTTTTCTCTTTTCTTTTCTATATCTGATGCAGAGAGTTTTAGGATTTTTGTTGAAATTTTTTAGGGTCTTACTTGTTTGAGTATGTGCTTATGTTGACATCTGTTTGATCAGACTAGTGTAATGTAATGCACCTTAGGGTCTTGAGTTCGAATCTCTTCACTTGGAAGTGATTAACTAATTAATCCGTTCTGGTCTCTGTGGCCTGAGGGGATTAATACTAGTCTTTATGGCCAAACCTCTTGGATAACAGTTGTGTTATGTCATTATATTTTTTTTCTGTTAAACTATTTGAGGAGCAACCATATTGTTTTTATTTTTCGTTCTTTTTTCTTCTACCAACCATATTTTAAATTAGAAAATCGCTTCATGATTAGTAGTTTAATCCGGCTATAATTAAAAATGAGAGATTGCTAGTAGTCTAGCGGGAGGATAAGAGTTTACATTTTCATTTTCAACATCACTATTTCTTCCTCTACAACATTATCACACAACAAAGCTCTCATTGGTAACATGAGTTACTAATGATGTTTTTTGAGTTATGCCCATAACTCAACCAAACTTTAAAAATGTTACCAATCATGATGTTTTAAAAAAAATTGAAATTGAAATTGAGTTTGAGTTAGAATGATGTATGGTTGATGTACAATTTTGATGTATGTCATTTGTAAAAGTGTTAACTCAAAAGATTTCTCAAAATCAAGGAAAATCTCATGTGGTATGTTTGAGTTGTGAAAGTCCAATGTTTGTTTTTTTTTTTTTTGCTATTTTTGTTTCTAAAATATCTCCAACAAATTATTTACAACAAAATCAACAATATCATTACTTTTGTAACGTAAAATCAAAATAACATATCATATCTTGGTCAAAAATTTTATTTTTATTTAGGTCATTAGGTTTTTAAATACTAAATCACAGAAATATTTTTATTTTTTTCTTTCCAATTATTAAACTTGTAATAAATATTATTATCATTAGTTTAAATTAAATTTATTTTTAATAATACATACTGCAAGTCTGTAACTAAACATCATAAAAGTTACCAGTCAGTTGTTTTGACAAAAATGTAACTTATATTTTTACTGCAAACTTACAACATAAATCTACTGCAACTCAAGTTTAATACCACATAATTTTTACTGCAAGTTAAATCAAATTATAACATTTACTGCAACTCAAGTTTGATACTACATATTACCAGTCGGAACCATTATGTTTTTGGTAAAAGGATGTAATATGTGTGACTTTCTGTCTTTGTATATTGATTAGAGGAGGATCATATATATATAACTTTTTTGTACTACATTTATAATTAATATGTTCAACAAATGAATAGACTAATTAATAAAGAATATATCTTCTTCAGCCAAAATTTATGTATATATATCTTTTCGGGCTAAGAATCTTTTATAGTCTCCAAGAAACGTTTTCTATATTTATGAGTGAAGCCCATCCATCTGTATAGGTTGACACTTAACAGGTGATTTTTAGTCTTCATAACAAATATGTGTATGTGCATGTGTTTCATAACAAAAAAAATGGTAAAATTACCTCTTTAAAAAATTATCTCCTTCTTCCATTCGACTAGCCTGCTAGATCTTTTTCAAAACATAACCTCTATCATGCAAGATAAACACAGAAGATTGGAACATAAAAGAACATTATCATTGTTCACTAGTCCTGTTGTAACTTGTAAGTGAATTCTATATAAAATGGAGATTTACAAGGTTTTTGAGAAAATTTGAAAGGATCCTTCACACTTTATATGTTTTAGCCCTTCACACTTCCTATTTTCTTCATAAAAAGAGCTAAAACATACAGAGTATATATGAAGAACGGTTTTCAAATTTTCTCAAAAGCCATGTAAATCTCCTTTGAGAAGATAAAGTTATCTAATTTTGCGCATAGAATTTAAAGCTAAACGAAAATATGATAAAATAAGATTTGATTCTCATGATTAGGTTTTCAAAGAAACGCTGGCTTTTCGACAAATCTGATACTCATCAAAGTATTAACGGAAATTTTAAAGATTTCTTCAAAATTGATACGTCAAGTGAAGTGTTTATGTGTCATGCTCTTGTGAGGAACAATCCTCTTTTATACTATCATTATTTCATTGTAACTGTCACAAGAAAATGGTTTAAGTTTCTATTAGACTCCTCATTAATATACTGAGGAGTTTATTCCTCCAGGCTCCAACTAATAAGTTAGAAGAATATGGATAAAACTGAATATTTCTACCATTACAACAATTTTATTTGAAACAAAATAAAACTGTACAATGACACTTTATTATGAAACAGAAGTGGTATACGTTTTAGATTAGATATAGAGATTAATACCAATAACAAAATGCACATATTTTCGTGTTAACAAAAACAAAATGCACATATTTAATGGTAAATATTAATAAGTCATTTATATAGAAATTTAAGTTTGAACTTCATATACCTTATATGCAAGGTTTTCAAAACCGGACAGGCTGGTCGGACCGGTCCAACCGGGAATCGGACAGCTAACCGGTTCCGAATAGTGATAAAACCCGGATTTAAATAAAACCGATAAAATCGGCCAAAACCCGGTAAAACCGGTGACCCGGTTTGATCCTATAACCCGGTTCACAAAATTTGTGTCATAATTTGAAAAAAAAAAGAATTTTTAAGTCAAAATTTAAACCACAATTTAAATTTATCTTTTTACTTTCAATTTGATTACTATTTCATAATTCTAATAAAGAAAAATGTTTATTTATTTATGTAAATTGACTAATTAATATAGTGTTCAAGTTTTTCTAATAAAAAAAAAAGTTTAAATAATTAATATAGTGTTCAAGTTTTTTATTCTGTTGAAAACACAATTATAATTTTTAGTCATATTTTATATTTCTTTAAATTTAGTGTTATATATATATATTTATATATATATATATAATATAATATTTGAAAACCTGGTTCGATCGGTTGAACCGGTCCGATCAGCCACTCAATAATGATAGCGAGTCGGTTTCCAGTCCGGTTTTTAAACTAATTTTACCGTTGTTTATTTAATACTCAGAAAATAGTTTTTTAATTAAGAGTTAAAAAACGAAATTATATACCATATGCAAATCATTTGAGTTTTTATTTAATTTTATTTTTTGATATCCAAGAAATTTCATATCTAAACTCAGACGCCAAAAATAAAAGCGGGTTAAAATCCATTTTTCGTTGTCGAGACTCGAACATGGCACCTCTGCTCTTTCGGTCACATCATGTTATCAGTAGAACTTTTTAATTTGATTTTTGAACATTCATTTTTGAACATTTTATTTTTTGTGTATTCAGACATTTATAAGAGTTCCATAACACTAAGAACTTCTTTTTTACCTTATTTGATTGATTTTAAGTATTGTTTACAACATCTTCATTTCACAAAACTAACAAAGAAAAAAAAATGAATTAGAGATTTGAGCTTCATTGTAGGTCGGAGCAGGGCCGTGCCTAGGAAGGAAAATTTTAAACATTCGCCTAGGGTCTGGTTTTATTTATAAAATTTTAGGACCCTAAATATCAAAATATTTAGTGATCTAATGGATTTAAAGTTACTTCAAAGTATATCTCCATTTAGTTTCAAATCCTTATCATTGGTTTTTTAAATCTTTCATTGTTCATAATTAATTTTTGCGGCCAATACATGTTTATTTTCTTGTATTTGCCATACTTTTTATTTTCATTCACTCTTTAATTACTCATACTTATAAATTTTACCAATAATTTATTTTAATTATTTTTTACAAACATAATTTTAAAAAATCAATTTAGTTTTTTTTTATGATCCTTTTATAGTTTTTTTCTTAGAAAAATATTATTCACAAATTTCATAATTCATTATCATAATCATATAGAAAATATATTAATTACAGTTATTTTAATCTTAAAATTAGTATTAACAAATCATGTAGAGTATTATTATTTTTGGTCTAGGCTCCTAAAATCTCTAGGAACGGCTCTGGGTCGGAGACTCTCAGAACACTAATAACTTTCCAGTTTGCAATCTCTAATCATTATTAATTTGACTATTGGGGAAATTTCATGATAACCTTCATTTTTTCTCATTCTCAACTTAAAATTCCAAAACTTATAAATTCCACAATTTTAGTACTCAAGTATAAAATATTAATTGATTTGTATGAATTTGTAATTTGGAAATATGTATTGTTCTTATATTCCTTTTTGTGATGAGGAGAATTAGGGTTCGTTTTTGTGAATTTGATAACAAAAAACACCAAATTTAAACATCTGTATTTTTATTCTTTTCCCCCTAAATAATGTGAATTATTAGACAACTAAATTTCATTTTCTATTCATGAATCATCATATCATATTATTAAATAATTATTATTTAAGGAGAATAGTGAGTAAGGAAGACAAATGCCATGAATTAAAGAGGAATAAGCATAAGAAAACAACAAAAATATTAGAAAAAACGAAAGATCAGAGAAGACAAATGAAGCCGAAGCTGTCATCTGAATCTGAAGACATAACGACACAGATTCCTCAGACTTCGTTGTCTTTTCTCTTCTTGTGGGTCCCTTTACCTCTCTTCCCTCATTTGTCCTCATCAATATCTTTTATTTTTTGTTCTTAATAGTTAGCGTTAATGGACAAAAACAAAATCATTTAAGAGTTGAGTGAAATCAAAAACATCATTGGATAAAAAACAGAGAAAAACATCAATTATTATGACCCAACTTATCACCAATTATTTTTTTGTTTTTTTATCATCTATTATTGTTGAGAGCTATTCGACTAATTTTTTTTCCCACAAATACATTATATTAATTGCATTCAAATACTCCACTTATTAGAGTCTGCGTGCACATTAGTTGAAGTCATAGAGGAGCTTCATTTCATTCCATAACATTTTATGTCGGCCAAAAACTTAAAAAAAAAACAAAAAACCTTACAATATAAGTATTAAGAGTCATAGTTTTATTTTAATATTCATGAAATCATATTTTCTTTAAAAAAATGATTTAGATATTGACAACAACAACAAAAATCATTTGATAGAAAGAATCTTGTTCTGTTCCATTATCTTATTGTAAAGGACTAAGAATATTTTGAATCATCTATGGTTGAAACAAAAATAATAAACCAATAGATGAGTTGACAAAAAATAAATCGAAAGATAAAAATGGAATCAGTTGGCCAATCATGTTTCAGCTTATAGGGTAATATAAAGAAAGGACATAACATAACGTGGGTGACAAAGATAGCCGTCATGATGATGCCACGTGTACATCAGAAATATGCCAGATCAGCAGAAAATGAACAGGTCAACTATCGTAAAAAAAACAGACCCCACTCGAACTCTAATAACAGTTAGTTGTCGGTAGCTGTCACGAGCGTAAGTTAACGACTTGTCAAGTCTGTGTTTATTTAATAAGTGCGCAATATAGCCCCGCTATGTCCTTTTCGTTTGGGCCCAAATTCTTTTAGTTTTGGCCCACTTTTATTAATAAGCTATTGTTGTTCTTTTCTACCTTTTTCAATGTCCTTGAGACATTGTCGTCTACAATATTTTATTATATGAAATTGAATGGTTTTATTATGTTAGTGTAAATCCTTAGTTTATGGGTTATTGCAAACATGGAACGTGTTTATAATTTTAAATTAAAATAGTGTGTGAAAGGTTAGGTGTTCGAATAGTTAATCAATAATTTAGTTACTACTTCTATATACCAAATATGGAGTTGTGTTTTCAAAAAAATGTGAACTATGAAGAAAAATAGAAACATATTTACTTAAGATCTCTAATGTAGTGCAGGTAGAATTGTTCGAGGTGATTCCAAATATTAAAAATAAAGTTGTCCATTTACATATAGAAACATTTATATTATATTGTTATGGTATTTCGTATTAGTAAAATAATATTTTATAGAGTTGTCTATGAAATAGTTTTCTATGTTTTCAAATATGGTCCAAAGTTAGATTCGGTCGTGATGAGAAAATGATAATTTTTATCGTTTGTAATGGAATATAAAAAAAAATACTCCTTATGAAAGAATGTCATCTACTACTTAATTTTTGTTTGACAAAAAATTTTGTTTTATGTTTTCAATACAAAATTTTAAATAAAAATTCAGCTTTGCCCTTATTATTTTCAGGTAATTAAATACAAAGAGACATTTATTTAGTGTATTAATAAAGGATATAAGAGATTTTTTTTTGGGCAAACAAAGTGAATAAGAGATATTTACAAAAAAAAAATTAATTTGTGTAAAAAAAAAGTTAGAATGACATTTTAAAAAAACAGAAGGAGTATATATATTGGAGGCAGTTTTAAATCAATTAAATTATTTCAACTGTAAACTCTTTTGGTGGAGAAAAAGGCCAAAATCAACCCAAATTATTTGCAGAATGATTTTTTCTATCCAATTTATGCTACATTGCATTTATCAACCTGAACTATCTAAAAATTCAAATTTTAAATATGAATAATATGAATTTTAGCCGATTTCAATATCTACCTAAACGGTGTTACTTAGCCATTTAACGGTGTTGAGTCTGACGATTTGTGACGTACACGTGGCATCGAAAATGGCCAAAATCAACCCAAACTGTTTGTAAAATATATTTTCCTATCCAACTTTATTATATTCTATTTAGTTCTTAATATTTTATCTTTTTCATATTTTTAATCTTTATATATATATATTATATTTCTCAGTATACTTTATTTCTTTATTATTTATTTTTTGTTCAACACTTCTTTATTGTTTTTATAAATCTAACTTATTACTAGTATAAGACCACCCTCAAAATGCAAGATCCAAAACGACAATGCCGTCACTAAAGGCATATAGTACCAATCAATACATAAGCTTTTAACCTTCAAAAACTAACACTTCAAATTATATCAACAATTATTCTGAACATAATAAATCAATGACATGTATATAAACTATATATTTATATTATAATATTCATAAAAAATCTTATTCACAAAATAAAAACAAAAATTAATAAAAATTTTGTCAACATAGCAAAAAGGAATAGAATTTGAAAATATTAAGATTTAAATAAAATATAATAAAGTTGTACGGCACGAATCGTCTGACTCAGCACCGTTATATGGTAAAGTAACACTGTTTAGGTAGATGTTGAAATCGGCTAAAATTCATATGGTTCAAGTTTAAAATTTGAATTTTTAGATGGTTCAAGTTAATAAATGCAAAGTAACATAAATAGAAAAAGACATTCTGCAAATAGTTTGGATTCATTTTGGCCATTTTCCCCACTTTTGGTGCGGTTTGAGTAAAAACATACTTGATAAAATATCACATCATGTCAAAAAAATATCATAAATTGATTTCTTTTTTTTGCAAGAAAGGTCTAAATATTTGGCTTGTAGTTTCCCGGGGTCAGAGATGATTATCTTAGATAGCACCATTTTATTTTGGTTAGACATGATTTTAAGACTGAATCCAAAATTCTTCCAAAACAAAGTTCAAATCTAGATTTTGAAGTTTTTCTCATCTGAAAGTTAGCCAACTACGAGTAAAACTACCTTCACTTGGCTCATCTATAGATTATGGACATGACATGCAAGTCGGTTGATATTTTCCTATACATGACATAGCTTTAAATTCTGTGATTTGATATGTCTATTGTTGTTATTAGCAAAAACATAAACCAAGAAAATTAATCATTTAAGGGTTTTCAATATCCCAATTCTATCACAAACATTTTATTTTATTTTGTTATAATTGTCACAAACGTTTATATTTGTTTTTTTATGGGAGTTGTTGACCAAGAAAGGAATTGTGAGGGTTGGAAAAATAAATTATAAAAAAGGAGTTAATGGTGGATTAAGCAGTTGATGGTGAAACATGGAAAGGGACATTTGGGTGGTTTGGTTTGGTTGTCTGAGCAGTGACGCTACTGTTTGATTTGGAAGGTTTGGCGGACAGTGACACAACAACTTAACTACACCCATCTTACCTTTTGTCACATTCCATGTCTTGTTAGACCATGTGCATTGCACATTTAAAGAGACTATCCTTAAATAAGGGTCACCACGTGTCACAAAGACACTGGCCCCTTCCTGCGATACTGTATTTTCTGTGTCTTCCTGAAGACACTAGATCTTCCCAGTTTCTGCCATGTGTCGCGACGTGATTCGTCACGACATGATTCGTCACGATAATAAAAAATTAATTTTTTTCTTAAAAAAAAAAAAAAAGTAAAAAAAAATCGGAAGACCCCGTGTGTAGGGGTCTCCGATAATGATGCTCTTAGAGCATCCATAATAGAGACCCAAGACATTGTGTCTTCTCGTGTGGGACCCACCGTTTTTTTTTTACTTTAAAAAAAAAATTTGATTTTTTAATGTCGCGACACATCACGTCGCGACACGTGTTAAAAAAGGGAAAACACAATGTCTTCCCAACGACACAAAATATAATGAGAAAGCACAAATCCGCGTGGGACCCACGGGAAGACATCCACATAGGTCTCCATTATGGATGGTCTTAGGACTGTAATAATCATACACAATTATTACTTTGATATATATATATATATATATACTAGATTAGGATCTGGCAATATACTACTGGATTTATTAATTTTAAAATAAATGAAATTTAAGTAAAATAAATATGCGTATTTAATGATTTATCATAAAATAAATTTAAGAAAAAACGTAGAAATCATATTTTGTATGAAACAAGAGTTTGGTTATTAACTTATTTTACATGAATAAATTAAATTATATATTATAATTTTATTATTAACATATTAAAAATATATACCACATCGATTAGTTTGGTTCATTTCATCATTTTTTTTTTCGGTCACCATGTAAGATATGTATTTTAAAAATATCAAAAACCAAGAAACCAAACCGAATATGATCCGACAAAAACTCGAAAAGATCCTAAACTTCTCTATCCAAATAACTAAACCCAAACTAAACCGAGAACTAAATGAATACATGAAATATTTGAAATACAACTATATATCTAAAACCATTAATAATATATAAATTTGATATATCTCAATTATATATCCTACAATTATAAACTCAAATATATCAATTATTTTTAGATCAAAATAACCAACACACACAAAATGCAAAAATATTTGAAAGTTCTAAGTTATATTTATGAAAATTTAACCAAATTTTATTCAAATTTAACCTATTTTCAATATTTGTTTTCTATTTCATGTATCCAAATCTGATTCGAATGCAGATGAAACCAAACCAAACCGAATATACCATAGGCCTCAAAACCCCAAAATCCGAGAGACATGAACCAACCCTAACGTCGAGATCTAGTATGAGATGTGAAAAAGATCCAGTGACCGGCGGCTATGTTCTCACTCATATCTAGGTGAGACGTTGTTCTCGCAAGATCTTAATTGTCCAATATGATATATTTTTATTGAGATCGTATCTCGGTTCCCAACATAATATCTTTTCCCTCTCGCAGCTTCACTTTGCTGGAATCTTTTACTATTCCTTGTCTCATAGCGTTTTCTGACAACATCTTCTAGCTCCACCCTTCTGTCACCATCTCTAAATTGTATTATTATCTCGGGCCTTATACATTAAGATGTTTGGTTTTCACAGTTTTCTTTCTTTTCTGTTGTCGAATTCTTATCCACCATCATTTTTCAATCTCCAACAGAAGTCCCACCGAGTTGCTCTCTCCTCTAGCTAGATCCATATAAATGTATGAGAATTGGCTCCACATGAGAAACTCTCTCAAAATGTATTTCCACCTCATTTTGGACTTATTTTATTTGTGAGAGAACAATCTTTTGCTTTCTTCCTTTGGGAGAAATCATTTACACTTTTTCTCCTCTATGGAGAAAATATTTCCTTCAATTTTCATGTCCAAGAGAGGTGTTGTTTCTTCATTTCATAAACCAAGAATATCATGCATTTTTCTAACCAATATCTTATCTTATGTCAATTATATGTAACTCTTGTTGATAAACCCGACAAAACTATTTAACAATCGGTCTTAATATCATTTAGTACTCCTAACATTCTGTATATTAGATCATCTCCTAAAATTTTTTTAACACTTAACCAATTCGAATAATGAATTAGATTAGATTATACTAAATCAACTTTGTTCATTTTGCAACCAAGGTTTATATAATAAGATTAGATAAATTAACAATTTATGAGTAGGTAGATTGACACATATTTTTGAATGCCACGCATGTCCTTGTTTTTGTTATGTTCTTTTTTAATCCAACAATATTGTGGTAGTAAAAATTGTTTTGCAGGTCTACATTTAGTTTTATCAATTATTATTAGGCAATTTTCAAAAATAACACAAAATTAAGTTTTTATGACAAAATAGGACACATTTTAATTTATGACTAAAATAACATTTTTATTAAAGGTCAATTCTCTTATATACCATAAATCTCTTAACTTCGTATATTTAGGGTTTAGGATTTAGAAACCCTAAACCATACTTCCTGCTCCTGTCCCTAAAAGCTATATTCTAAATTCTAAAATACTTAATCCAAACAAAAAAAAACTAAATTATTACCTTTTATAAAAATGCTATTTTTGTTCTAAATAAAAATATATGATAAATTTGTCATAAAAACCTCTTTTGGTGCTATTTTAGGGAATTACTCATTATTATTTTGTATGTTTATTTAACGGCTATAACTATATATGAAGGTAAATTAAATTAAATATCTTACAATAAACAATTTCTTTTTAGTAGTATTAACTAGTAAACCTTGCCAATTGTATTTCTATTATGTCATTTAAAAATTGGTTATAGGAGTTTTTCATTATAATTTTGAATTAACATAATAAAATTGTGTGAAATAGTTTCTATGATGATACAACATTCATATAGGTTTATTCATATATGTCAGTACATATTTTGTTTAACTGAATATTGCATTTTTTATTAGAGAAAATTTGAGAATTGGCTTAGCTGTTAGTGGAAAATAAAGAACATTGGACCCAATTAAATTTTTGTAGTCTAAAGCTCAAACATAGTTTTTTTTTGTTTTTGGCAGCAAACAAAGTTTGTAATTGTATAGACAGTGGCTGTTTTTTGTGACCAATGGGTCATCTAAATATATTTCAATCTATTCAATGTCTAGTGTTTTATTTCTGGGAAGTGTACCACTCGAACGTTAGTGGTTAAATTTCTATTCAAACACAAAATCGTCAACCTTCAAAAAAACTTCTCTGCAAGTTTGGTTTAAGAATAAATTGTGAACGTTATAGAGAAAACTATTACTTTGTATGTGATTATTTACGGTGAGAAATTATAACTTTTTCTTTTACATATACAACTTAGGTTTTGAGTGAAAGCGTGAAAAAACAGCAGCTCTAATAGAAATAAGACAGTTCAAATACGCCTCCAAAAATGTCACCAATCACAGATCTGTTTGATCTGTCCGATCTGCACCATCCGATCCGCTTTCACCATTAGAAAATTAGAAGACTGTTACAGCACATACCAAGAAAGCCAATGAATAGAGTTTAGGAAAAAAAACTTTTAATTAAGAAACAAACAAAAAGAGTTTAAGATAGGATAGGACCATTCATAATTCATAATGTAAGACAACCCATGCACCAACCCATTATTTATCATTCTAATTTTGTGTTGCTTCTTTTAGGCCATGTCAAGTCCATTATACTAGTTATATATATAAGCAATTAATATACAGGTTTATATGTATATCAATGTCTGTATTCGAGACAAGATGAAAAAGTATATGGCTGAAATACGCTTGAAAGACAAAGAAGCTGTGTGTCTTGTCAATAATTTTATGTTTTTTTCGGAAGTCATGCATTAAATGATCCCTTTGTTTTCTTCCTATCTCCTGTCCATTTATACTCTATTAATTTTTTTTTTGTTTTCTCCTTCTTTTTTTTCAACTTTCTTTGTCGAAGCTTTGAAAACGAACTTATTTACATTTTATATTAGAATAGTCATATGAATTTTCTCTTAAAACACAAGTCGACAAAAAAAAATTAGTTACTTCGTTTCATAAGGTCAATAGCGAAGTAAAAATAGTCTAACCTTACTTAAGTCGCCTGTTTAGTAATTGTATCGTTAATTAAAGAGTGAAATGTTTTGTCTACTTCTACTATTTTCTCAAGATTTTTCATATTAAAACAAGGGATTAGTGAGAATACAAATTGTAACCTAAGAATGAATCCTTTATCTGGTTATGGTGACTTTTTAAAATATAGATATAGACGTTAGTAGTTCCAGTGTTTCCATTGCTTGAGCTAGAATTTGTTCTTAAATCTGTCTATTCTGTAAACTCCGTTTTAGTTTTACGTTTCTAAATTTTATTTTTAGAAACTTATTCAAATAAATTGAAAACTATTTAAGAAAAAAACTAGTATTAATAAAATAAGATTAAACAATGTTTTATAGATTTTAGGAAACTAATTTCTTCAAAATACAATTATTAAAAAGATATGGTGAACAAGAGTTTTTTTTAAAAAACTTAATAAAAATACAAAAGAAGCAAAAAAAAAAAAACACTTTCACTAACGTTTTCAATCGTTTGGATAATATTTTGTTGGTAAAAGAGAACAAGGACAAATAAATGGATGAGTTGGATATGTCGTGTCAGGTTATAATTGGGCAATGTAAGCCCGACAAAACAATGGATGCGTACAAACTTGAACCAACTCTCACACACTCTCTTCTAACTCAAAATCCGTTTTAACAGCCGCGTTTTTATCTTTGGGTCAACCCCTTCCCTATTCCCACGTACATACGTTATCTTCCTATTTATGACGTCATTAACACAACTCCTCATTACATTTTTGTAAGTCGTGTTTCATAAATAAACCACTTTCTTTATTGTTCATTCATTCTCAAATTATAATAATATCCGATACTTAAATTTTTCTTGGTTGTAAATTAAGTACCATATTAAGCATAAAACATCCAACTTAAAATAAAATCTAAAATAATACCAAATTTCAAAATTTAATATACATTTTATTTGTGTAAAAAAAAGAGTGAAAACGACACTTTTGTGAAATGGGAAAATATACATTTTCAGAAGTTGAACACATTTTATTTTTTACCCTCATTGGAGTAAATATGTACTGTTCATTTTGCATTATAAGATACACTTTATTGGTTAAACCATGGGGTCAACATATTTTTTGTTTTTTACCATAATTGTGTAATGGAAAACCAAAAAAAATACCCCATTTTTCACTTACGGGTAAAAAAACAAACATGAAGTAATATCCAATGTTCTAAAAATCGCTAGGCGCTAGTCGGACGGTAAGGATGGGCCTAGCGCCTAACCAATAAATCGGAGATTAAACAGGGATTAATTGGGATTAGTTTTAGAGTTTTAAGACTATTTTAATGTTTTTAAAATATATTAATCCATTATAATTAAAATTTTCTATAATATTTTTTTTTAAATTGCATTAAAGACATAAAAACATATTTTTTAAAAACAAATTATGATTTTTATTAAAATTTTGAACATAAGTTATTATAAAATATCATTAAATCTCAATCTAAATGTTTGAATAACCAAAAAAAAAAAATTATCTGGCGGCGAAAATGGGCCTAGCGATTAGACGCTAGACAGAGTGTCAAAATAGGCGCTAGACTTGTTTGTAGAATGGTTTCTGATTTTTAGAGTAAAAGTTAAAAAATTGTTAAAAGTGTCAAAATATCGCGGGTCATGATACGATAAATTGCTAATTTTATAAAACTCACTTGTTCTTGGACCTGATTACTGAGCAAATGAAACAAACAAACAAGTTAGTTGCAGGTTTTTTACAAACAAAAATAAATAAATATTCGAATTAAAATTTTATTTAATAAAAAAAAAAGAATTTAAAAGTTTGTGTTGAGATAATCTCTCGGGTTTGTTCTGAATAAACATCATTAATTAGTGTTTATTTTATTATTACGATGGTCTTGTCCGTACCAGATTATAGCCTATCTCTCTCTTCTTCTACGATCTGATCGGCCATTAAAGCTTATTTTTTCCCCTTCACTATAATTTCTCTTTTGAAGTGAAAACAAAAAGCTTTCGACTTTTTCATCTCTTTCGCTCTCACTTCGCTTTCTCTAATTTTCCCCTGGAACCGTTTTTGGTTTCTTCTTCTTCCTCTTCGTCTTCTCTGTTTTAATACTTAAATTTTCATGTCTTGAAACTTCAATTTTCTTGTCTGAAGTAAGAAAAAAAATCAAAAGGATTGATCTTTCCTCTGTTGTGTCTTCTCTTTTCTGATTTTCAAAAGCTTGAAGTTTTGATAATGGAGCAAGAGAAAAGCTTGGATCCACAACTATGGCATGCTTGTGCAGGATCAATGGTTCAAATTCCTTCAGTGAATTCAACTGTTTTTTACTTCGCTCAAGGCCATTCAGAACACGCTCACGCTCCTCCTGATTTCCACGCGCCGCGCGTGCCTCCTCTAATACTCTGTCGCGTCGTCGCTGTTAAGTTCCTCGCCGACGCTGAAACTGACGAAGTTTTCGCCAAAATTACGCTTTTGCCACTTCCGGGAAACCACTTGGATCTGGACAACGACGCCGTTTTGGGTTTAACTCCTCCTTCTGACGGTAACGGTAACAGTAACGAGAAACCGGCGTCTTTTGCTAAAACGTTGACGCAGTCTGACGCTAATAACGGCGGTGGTTTCTCCGTTCCACGTTACTGCGCTGAGACGATTTTCCCGCGGCTTGATTACACGGCCGAGCCACCGGTACAAACCGTAATCGCTAAAGATATCCACGGCGAGACTTGGAAATTCCGGCATATCTACAGAGGAACGCCTCGCCGTCATCTTCTAACTACCGGCTGGAGCACTTTCGTTAACCAGAAGAAACTAATCGCCGGAGACTCAATCGTCTTCCTCCGCTCCGAATCCGGCGACCTTTGCGTTGGAATCCGCCGCGCTAAACGCGGTGGTCTCGGATCTAACGGTTTAGTATCCGACAACAACAACAACAACAATAGTTATCCCGGATTCTCCGGTTTCCTCCGTGACGACGAAGTAACAACATCAAAGCTAATGATGATGAAACACAACGGAAACGCTAATTCAGGGAGGGTTAGAGTAGAAACAGTAGCTGAAGCGGTGGCGCGTGCAGCGTGTGGACAAGCGTTTGAAGTAGTTTATTACCCACGCGCTAGTACGCCGGAGTTTTGTGTTAAAGCAGCTGATGTAAGATCAGCAATGAGGATAAGATGGTGTAGTGGTATGCGTTTTAAAATGGCGTTTGAAACGGAAGATTCTTCAAGAATCAGTTGGTTTATGGGTACTGTCTCCGCTGTTCAAGTCGCTGATCCAATTCGTTGGCCTAATTCTCCATGGCGTCTCCTTCAGGTTAATATAAAATTAAAAAAATTCTCTTCTGTTTTTACAAAATTGCGTTTTCAAAACGCTAAAATGTTACGGTTATGTTTGGTTATATAGGTAGCTTGGGATGAACCGGATTTGTTACAAAATGTGAAACGGGTTAGTCCGTGGCTAGTTGAATTGGTTTCGAACATGCCTGCGATACAGATATCTCCTTTCCCTTCTAGGAAGAAGATTCGGATGCCGCAGCCATTCGAATTCCCGTTCGACGGTACTAAATTCCCGGTTTTTACTCCTGGATTCGCCGCGAAAAATGGCGGCGAATCCATGTGTTATATGTCAAACGACAACAATAATGCTCCTGCAGGGATACAGGGAGCCAGGCAAGCTCAACAACTCTTCGGATCACCGTCTCCGTCTTTGTTGTCTGATCTCAATCTCACTAGTTACTCTAGTAGCAAATTACAATCTCCGGCGATGTTTCTTTACCCGAGGCATCATTACGATAACATTGTGTTTCGTCAAGTGAGGGATACAGAGAATAGTAATAACATTTCTTGTTCTTTAACTATGGGGAATCCTGGTTTGGTTCAGGAGAAGAAGAAAAAGAAGAAGACTCACCAGTTTTTGTTGTTTGGTCAATCGATTTTAACTGAACAGCAAGTTATGAACCGGAAACGGTCTTTGGAAGAAGAAGCGGATGCCAAGGAAGAGAAAGTTTCGGCTGGGTTAACATGGAACTATGGCTTGCAAGGACTTGAAACGGGTCATTGTAAAGTTTTCATGGAAGCTGAAGATGTTGGACGTACACTAGATCTTTCGGTTATTGGCTCGTACCAAGAGTTGTACCGGAAATTGGCTGAGATGTTTCGTATAGAAGAGAGATCGGATTTGTTAACCCATGTTGTGTATAGTGACGCAAATGGTGTTATCAAACGCATAGGAGACGAACCTTTCAGGTATATATCTTTAAGAAAATGTTTCTCTTAAAGTGTCTAGTAACGGTTTAGTTTTTGATATTTTCGTCATTGATTGAATTGTTGATTTAAAAAACGCAGTGATTTCATGAGAGCGACGAAGAGGATAACGATCAAGATGGATATTGGTGGCGACAACATGAGGAAGTAAGTCTCTTTCAAGCATATTTTTGGGTTTGCTTGGTTATGTTAGCGATTGGAATACTGATTTCGGTTTGGTTTTATCGGTTTTGTGTAGTACGTGGATGACCGGAATCAGGAATGGTGAAAATGGTATAGACGCTTCTACTAAGACCGGTCCACTCAGCATCTTCGCTTGAAGCATTGAAGAAGCAGTGGTCTTTGTTTTGATCCTAGTTTTTATTTTCTGTCTTTTTCTTCTCTTTTTTCTTTTTCTATTTTAAATCCGATTTGCTGGTCTTTTATGTGTAACAAACTATTTCCAAGTTTTAAGAAATTCCTCTAATTGTTACTTGAATTTATTTATTTGTTTGGGTTGTAAGTTGTATATGTTAATCAAAGATCCTGACAAATGCTAAATTTGTTTGAAGAGGAGACCGAGTAAAATGTGTGAGAAATAATGGTTCATTTCTACAAATAGTATATACACTTGCTTACATAGGATTTAACATTTTTAAGTGTTGAGCTATGAACTAAGTAATTATTGTCTATAAACATTTCTTTAATGGAACTTATTTTTCCGTTAAATTGGTTTAAGTAGCTTGTTAGCTAACTTTTTTAGTAAGATAAAAAATGAAATTGTTAGCTAATTAAATTATTGTATCAAATAAATAAGTTACTCAGATACATCCTCAAATCTAACAGAAATTTCCTGCAAGAAAATAAATAAATTAAACATAATATTATTAGTGTCCATCGGATCTACATGAATTTCATATTTTGGTCTCCTTCACTCCATACTTAATTAGTTCAATGAATGGCAGAGGAAGATCTATTAAATAAATATAAATAATTTGGTTTAAGATACCTTCAATTGTACTTAAAGTTAGTTGCTTTGAAAATTAGCCACATATATTTTATTCAACAATGCTACACACTCACACACACGTACGTTTATATGTATATATAAATCTAGTTTCTGCCAAGAACAAGAAATTGAATCTTTCAAAATCGAAATGATTAAAAAATATACAATGTTCCATGGGAATGGGATAGTGTTTTACTTTTACTCATAGGTTACTTTGGAATCTATTTACACATGTATACCAATCTATAAAATAAATTATAATCGAATCTCTTTCTTTAAATTCATGTATATTACCAAATCTTTGATGGCTCAAGAACTAATTCGAACCATATTAGTTGGTATTTTACAGTTTAATTCGACGAGACAACAAAAGTAGAAGAAAGTACAAATGTTAATTATGTGATTAAAAATTGGGGAAAACAATTAGGAAAAAAAGAAGAAGAAAGAGTATTACTTGGGGATCTGAAATGCGGAAAACATGACAGCAAAAGCTTGACTGTCTCGGTGAAGTTGTCAAAAAAGTCAAAGCAAAAAGTCATGAGTTCGAAAAAAAAGAACATAACACATTAGCCACTGGGTCCCGCACATGACATTGTCTTAGGTCCATATCACGTGCGGTCCCATTTCTGCCGCCGTTTTGGTGCTTGTGCCCTCTCTCTCACTTTCGTTTTTTCTTTCTTCTTTTCAATCCTCTCCACTACTACTTTGCATCATTTTTCTCACCAATGAAACAATATTGGTGGTGAAAACTCAAGTTTTTCATACGAATTGTGAATGAACGAAGATTCTGTGGACGTTGTTACTTGTGAATTGTAAGATTGTTCTCTCGGAACGAACGACAATGAATGGGATCGAAATATGGGGGGGGGACTACTTTAAATCGATTTAGCAATGAATTTTTAAAGTTTTGGTCATTATTATTGTTCGATATATTAATTTAATCAATAATCTTTGTTAGAAACGGTTCAAAATATGCATAAATTGTTTGTTCTAGTTTCCTATATTTTGGAGAGCTTTCACCATTTTTTCCAAATATTCAAGAGAAGTAGTTAGCAATGTTCACAATAAAGTGGTGAAAGCTTTCCAAAATTAGTGTAAACTTTCCAAAATGTCCCATATTGAGACTTGAAAACCATAAAAACCAGAAAGTGAAAATCAAATCAAAAGTTAGAAATGATTAACTTATATCTCTTATATATTAGTGTTGGTCCGCTTTAAATGCTTAATATAAAATCCTAACATTTTTCATGAGTATAATAGTTTTCATCGATCTATCTCGAACTAAATCTCATTATAAGAGTAGTATTAAATTTTTCTTGAACCATTTTAATTGGGTCAACAAAGCGACTCTAATTTTATGTTATAGGTTTTATATGCTTAAATGTTTTTTTTAACAACATATGCTTTTAATTCAAAACTAGTTGATAATAAGTAAATTGATCCATGCCCAATTTTCTGACATAATACTCTTTCAAGATTGTTTGAGGCACATGAGTACATGACCAATAATCTCTACCGCATTCTCATCACTTTCTCTTGGTAACAGAGAGTTTGAGAATTGAGGCCATTCTGTGTGGTAGAGTTAATCAAAATAATAACGAAGATAGTAATTATCATTATATTAAATTTAAAAAATGTATTCTAAAATATTTAAGATATATTTTAGTAAAAGTATCAGTAACATTCTCAAGATATATTTTTAAAAAAATCTTTTTATGTGGAATATTGTGATTCTTTATATGATTAAATATAACATTTTCCAAATCTATAAAACAAAGTTTGCTTGACTCTAGATTTCGTTATTCCGAATTGTAGAATTAGTCTTACTCCTTGATGTGTTAGTTTATCTTTTATTTTTATTTTTATGAAGTCAGTCGACTCTTTTAAATTTTAATTTGCCTCTTGTAATTCAGTGTAAGAGAAAAAGAAAAAGATAAAAGATACAAAGAAAAAAAAAAAAGGCAATGATATTTTAATAAGTCAAATGGTCAAAACATATATGGAGAATAGAGACGAAGAAGAAATAAATTAGGGAAAAAGACAACAAAGGGCGAAGCTTTTCGAGGCAAACAAAACAAGTTCCCTATTTTGCTCTCTTATTTTTCAGTACCAATCTGATTGCCGTGGGATCTGTTTTGTTTTTACGTCAATTCGTTGGGATAACCAAAGTTTTATTTATTTATGTATACTATACTTTTTGGAAAAAGTAAATTTATATACTTATTCTTAGGCTTATCTACTTCTTTTTTGTGGTCGAAATCTTTAGGCTTATCCATTTGTTTAACACAAAAATAACAGAAAACAAGTATATTGCGATTTTGTATTTGAATTAGATTTTTTGAAACATTAAATCTTTAGATTTTCTTAAAACAGTAAAGTTTTAGGAACAGCAAGATTTTAAAAATCTGGTCGAAAAAGTTTATTCGAATGTTGACAAAAGAAAAAGGAAAACAAATACCTGGATGAAAAGAAAATTAAATGGATGTTTTAATTTATTTTTTTGAAGATGATTTTTTGTTTAACGGATGTTAGGAACATGTTTTGACGGATGTACATATCTTTCTTTTATGAAGAAAAGCATCAAATACCTAAACTAAGCTCTAACTCACAAATAACCATAGACAAAATATTCGTTAGATTCGATTCGGTCCATTATTCGCTTTGATTTGCTCCAAAAAACTGAATATTTATAATTTTATGAAACAAAACAAATAGTAAAAATTAGTATTCACTAAAACCAAAGAAAATATCAAATACTAAAATTTTAAGATGAGGATATTCGCTTCGCTTCGATATATCTACATATATATATAGATAATTAGATATATATATATATATATATATTGCATATTGATTACATCTATATGGAAATTGTAAATTTTTATTCATCAAATTAATAATATAAATTTTAAAATTTAATAAATTAAGAAGAAAATATGTAATTTAAAATAAAATATTACTATTTTGAGATAAATTTTATATTTCTATATTTTATTTTATTTTTATAATTATTTTAAAACTATTATGAAGCGAATTGAATATCCACGAATACTTTAGATTTTAGCGAATATTCAGATGTTTGAATATTCAATTAGGTATGAAACGAATACGAATCGAAAAGTTACTGATTCAAACGAAGCAAAATGAATCACGAATAACCTCAAAATTCTGAATATTCGCTTCGTGCCTAGAACTTCACAATTGTAGGGAGTGAGAAGAGGACATTTGCAGATTAACATGCGATTTTACATGAATTTTAAAAAATAAAATAAAATTCTTGGTTGATTTGTTTATGGAGGTTTATCGTGTAGTTTTTGATATATGACGAAATCATTTCCTGATTGATGAGCTTGAAAGTATTGTAGAACAATATAAAAGATAAATGTATGAAGATTGTTGACGTCAAAGATTATAATGTTGAAGCTAATGACGATTTGTACAAAACTCTTTTCATCTTTTTCTGTAATCGTATTTGTAAAATTTTGTGGCCTTTCTTAGGTCTAAATGAGAAAGACAGGAACCATGCATTATCATTCATTTCAGTAATTCTCTTTTATTAGGTTTTTTTTTCTCTATTATCTTAGAGTAACACACCTGAAAGGTTAGTTAGGCAGATCTAATTTTTATTTTCTTTCACAATAAACAAATGTGAGAAGTTTGTTTAAAACTAGTTACATATTTCACACATTAAAATCATGATTAATGATTCATTAATTGGTTAAGGTCCCGATAGATCAGACGTTCCTGAATAATTAAATTAGACATTGAAAACTAAAACAATTGAATGAGTCAAAATTGTAGATACATAGGGTAACGAACCCAGCAAACCCTGTTAATGACAATGTTAATTATTTAATTAACCTAAGTATAGACAGACAGAAAGAAAGCACTCGCACAAGATCCAAGACCAATATTATATAGGAAAAAAAATAAAAACATTTTTTGTCCATGTCAATAACATCAAATTCACCAACCATATAAATTAATTTACATAGATGATTCGGTTGGTGTCATCACGATCCATTTTTGTGACATTTTCTAATTTTTTCATTTTTTTCTCACACGCTAATATGTGGACACATTTATTGCTAATTCTTCATTTTTTTCGTCAACATGCAACAGTTATTGTTCGATTAATTTATTGTCTTTTTTTTTGTTAATGGGTATTAGATTAATTGATTGTCTTAAACTAAAAATTTCATTTTATAGATAAAATTAAGAGTATATACGGTGGGTCTGTGAATTAATTATTCAAAACAAATATTTTGAAAATAAAAAACGCCTGTTTTTAATTAGTGGTTTGTTAGAATGAATACATCATGTGTTCAAAGTCACAAATTAGTTTTACCATCTATAAATAGTATTCCCTCTGCTCTATTTTAATAAATGTTTTAACCTCTTTTTTTTGTTAACTTTTATTAAATGATTTGCAAGTTTTTATAAAATACTCAGACTTAAATACATTTAATATTTTATAATAATTATATTAGGCAGTATTTTCTATGATTGGTTAAATGGATTAAAATTAATATATTAAATTATATTTTTGTTAAAAATAATTTATTAATATGTGCAGTTTTAACCAAAATTTTTAATAGTAAAATGGAACAAAAGGAAAATTCTTTTACTATTAAAAATGTTTTAACTAATAAAAATATCCCATTTTTTATAGGTTCTACAAGATTACTTTGGATTTTGAATCCGAAATTAGCTCCTATATATATATGAAACCAAATGCAAGAAAATATGACGGTGATTGTTGGTTCATTAAGATATAGAAATGAAAAAAAAAACACAGAAGGCGAAAGAGGACAGAGATCTTGATAACGTTGCACAGACGTCACGTTCGTGCGGTAGGACCCACAAGTGTGTTATTTTTTCCGGGCGTCGAAACCTTTCTTGTTAGTTAGGTTGACGTGGCAGTTACGTGTAAGCGTGAGTGTCTCCGAAGTTATGCCACGTGTGTGGTTAGATTCTACCTCATTCGTGTGTGAATCGTTCGGTCGAGATTCTCTTGATCCGCTTTTACCGGCTTGTCGAAAGATTTTGCGGGCAAGCCTAGTTGTTTGGTCAACGATATTTTACAGCTGGGATCTTCTCAGTTTTACAAAATATCGTATCGATTGTAACTTCTTTTTAAAATTTGGGCTGACGATATATATTTACCATCAAAATTATCGTATAACATGATATACCTCCCAAATTAAGACCTAATTATATATATCTTCTTATAGATGTTGTCAACTTACATATCTCTCACATAAATCTTCGAAACTTAAATACCCATAAACATGAATTATTGTTTAGTTAATGTTGATTTACCGAATTAAAACTATTAATAAACCAAAATCCATTTTTTTCTAAAAAAATTGCAAAATCAAAACTCGAATCCGAGCCCATTCAGTAACTTAAGTATGCTTATTACCAATGGATCCCACAACATTCTTTGAGATATAACCAAACATTAATATATATAAACCTATTACTTTTACAAGTGTGGGAAAATCCCTAATTAAATATCGCTTTGCTCTTATTTCGACAATTCGACGAATCATTTCTCTATTTCTCGTTCTTACTTCGACGAATCATTTCTCTGAGCAATTTGATCAAACAAATTCATAAATTCGAAGAGAAAAAACAAAAAAAAATCCTGTTGTTGGCAAATCTCCGGCGATCAGTCTTCTTGGTTTTGTTACTTCTTCTCGCCTTGGGTTTTAATTTCACCACTAGTGTTTTTGCTGTTGCTGGAATCAACAGCGGTGAAGAACCAAAGCTGGGATCCAACGGTGGTGTAGCTAGATCAAAGACGAAGATCTCGATGCTAACAGATCCAGAATCGGAGGTGGTCGTGTGGAGAAGAGGCAGAGTCAGGAAGAGCATAATGACGGTGGAACAACAAATGGCAGTGAGACCACGCCGTATGGTAGCTTCATCAGTGAGCGAGAGGTGCGATCTAGCTAACAAACCGAAATCCTGAGATCGAATTAGATCAGCTTAATGCTAAAATTCGTTCCCTAGGCTACCTTCGGAATCTTACAGTTACTTCAATTTTTACTTCCATTTGTCTTTGTGAATCAATTTGAATTCGAAGACACATAACTGTATAAACTTGGTATGGCGTCTTTGAATTCACAATTTGATTTTGTTTTCTTCGTTTTGGTTGGTGAAGAATCCTAAATTGATGACAGAACTAACATTTAAATTCGTACATTAACCGGATTGTTCTCGTCTTGATTCCGATTCTCATGAGATACTGAATTGATTCATGTGATTCATGTACATTAACCGGATTGTGGGATCAATTGGTCATGACTATGCTTAAATGAGTAAATAGACTCGAGTTCGAGTCAGGATTTTGCATTTTCAAAAAAATATGGATTTCGGTTTATTACGGGGATAGTTCTCATGGATAAATTCAGCCCTTAAAATTTTGTAATAATACATGGTAATTGACTAACTGACTATTACAATTAAATATTAAAAAATGGCAACAACAACAAAGAAAATGATTTTATCCTTCGCAAATCACATATTACATACTGTACATCAAAACCATATTGTATATATAAAAAAAAGAACATACTTGTATATTGTGATGTTAAGTTGGGTTGGTAATTGGTATTAAACTATTTATATGTCAGTCAACTTTTAGAATTCAAAACTATCAGTACTCGTTAGTAAAAAAAATATCAGTACTCGTTAGTAAAAAAATTGATCGGATTTTTTTTTGTTTGGCATCGGACCAAAATCTAGTTAATGCAATTTATATGATTTAAGCTTATTTTGAATAATATTTACATAATATGAACGGTTCACATAAACATTAGTTAGAAAGTATGATAAAACAAAAAAAGTGAAGCTACATAATGTGTTTTACTCGCTAACGAAATTATAAAACTCGTTCTCAATTAAATGCGACCTTCGTTTTGATAATCATCCACAAAATGATGTAGCTTAAAGTATATATAATTACTAGGAAAAGTTTTGTGCATTGGGCGAAGTTTATATATATTTATTTATGTATTATATTTTTTAGATATATATATATATATATTATTTTCATTATTAATTTTTAATTGATTTATAGGCTTTTTTGTATATCTTTTTTATTATCTTCTAATGTTCTATTTTTCATGGTTCGATATCACTTTTACATCTACTCTTGTTGAAATATTTGTGTTAAAATTTTGGATTTTGATTTTTTTAAAGGCTATGTGTTTGTGAGAATATCATTGTACGGATGAAGTTTAATAAACCATTAGTTAACATATTTTATTTTTGTTCATCAATGTGATGTAAAAGTTGATTAAATCTTTGAATCAGTTCTTATGTGTTTGAGTATATGTTTGTTGGCAAAAAGAATCATGCAGTTGATGTTATTTTTTCTACTTAGAGGTCTTGTGATTTTGAGTTTGGTATAATTCATGCTTCTCATTTATGATAGAATCATTTTATAGTAAAATGTGTATTCTATATTATCCATTTTGTTTTTTTTTTCTTTGCGATTTATATATTAGATACATGTAGATACTGGATCTCACACCTATTAATATATTGAATTATTATTAAAGTAAAATCAAATTTATTTGAGAAAATTAACTGAAAATAGAAATAGATTTGCAAAGTAAAAAATATGAATTTGTCTATATTGATTTCGAGTAAGAATATGATCGATCCCCTTATATGACTATGAGGGTCCATATTTATACAATAATTAAGAACTAAATGCTATGAATAAAGTCTAATTAATCCTATGATTCTCTTTTAATTCGTCGGTTTCGATTTGGTCATTAATGTCGTAACGTCTTGACTTTTGAATGATTTATTCCTTCAGCTTCACAGATTCACCTCACTTCGCGGACACTCCTTGCTTCGCTTGCTCCTTCTCTCCGCGAGGTTTCACCACTGATCGGACCCCAGTTTGTTCTGTCGAGCTCTTGTATGGTTCGTCCGTCATTTTTACTCCGAACTAACTCATCCTTTACTTTGACGTGCTAAAGTTGTTGATACATGTCATAATTGGAGAGAGTGGATCCTCGGTTCGGATCTGGTTTCAACAGTATAATAGATGTTAATTTTCTAATTTATTGTATCATATTTAATTGCTTTTAATTTTTAGTTTTTATTATCCTTGAGTATTGGTCTTAATTATTTTTGATTAGTAGTGTTATTTGTGTTGACCAATTTTTGTTGTTGTTATATATTGCCCATACATTTTTAATAAAATTTTATTGCCACTAATTGTGTTGTTTTGGTGCTAACTTTGGTTAAATTGTATGGATTTTATATTTTTAAAAGTATTTTGTGGAGATTCAGATTTTGTGCTTTGATTTTTGAAGCATTTTTTTAGTTAGAAAAAAAAATCAAAAAGAAAGAAATTAGGGAAGAAAAAAATTTGTTATGTTTTTAGAGAGACACGTGGCAGTATCTCGTAACTCTACATAAAGAAAACCTCATTTTTCTTGTTTCTTTACTATTTATATATTAGTGAACAACATCTCTTTATTTCAGTTTTTTTTTCTAATTTATTGTATCATATTTAATTTTTAGTTTTATTGTCTTTGAGTATTGGTCTTAATTTTCTCTGATTGGTAGTGTTATTTGTGTTGACCAAATTTTTTGTTTTTGTTGTTATATATTGTCCCATACATTTTTAATAAAAATTTATGGCCACTAATTGTGTTGTTTTGGTTCTAAACTTTGGCTAAATTATATGAATTTTATTTGTAGTTTTTATTATATTTTTTTAATAAAGTAACTATATATCTTATAATATATTAGAGAGACTTTAGAGTGATTAAATTTCTTGGAAAGTAACAAAACTGTTTCTCAATAAATAGATCATGATTCATATATTTGTATTTAATGTTTTTAATTGGAACTAACTATTTATTATTATTTTAGTAAGCAAAAGTGAGTAAAGTAAATAGTAAATTTGTTTATAGAAGTAATTGAATTTTATGGTTATTTATATCATGGCCATACAAAAAAGGTAAGAGGATGAAAAATGAGTTTAGAGAAAAATGAGAGGTATCAGAGCTCCATGATATGATTTGAGTTGAAAAAAATGAAAATGCTTTGTTATGATCTTTCTCAAAAGATTATAATTATGCTTAGTTAAATAGATTTGTGGCATAAATATTATTTGAGCATACATTGATTGGATTAAACGTTGTGTTTTTTTTGGAATATTTTTTTAGGGGTTTCTAATACTACTATTGATTGGATGAAAGATTTTGAATATTTGTTGGGGTTTTTATTGTCTATTTCTTTTGAAGAATTTTTAAGGGGGTTATGATAATTTTTTATTTTTTTATTTTGTTTTTTGGAGACATTTGTTGGGGATTTGGTTGAAAGAAATATTTTAAGTTTTTATTTAATTTAATTATGTTTTGTGGGAGATAATTGTTTTTTTTTGTTTTGTTGGAATTCTCAGTTTTCTTGAACGATTGTTGTAGGGGTTTATGATATTGATTGGATGGAAGGTTTTTGATATTTGTTTGGTTTTATTAATATCTATTATTTGGATAGATTTTTTTAAAGTGGTTTATGATAATTTAAATTATTATTGTGTTTTTTTGGGAGATATTTTTTAGATTTTTTGTTAGAAATAATATAATAAGATTTTATTTGATTTAATTATGTCTTTTGAGAGATAGTTTTTGGAGTTTTGGATTAGAAGAAAATTAGAAATTAGGAAAGAGAGAAAATAGTTAGTAGAAATAATATAATAAGATTTCATTTGATTTAATTATGTCTTTTGAGAGATAGTTTTTAGAGTTTTGGGTTTAAAAAATTAGAAATTAGGAAAGAGAGAAATTTTTTAGTAGAAATAATATAATAAGATTTCATTTGATTTTATGATTTTTAAAAAAAAATACTTTTTAGAGTTTTGAGTTACAAAAAATTAAAAATTAGGAAAGAGAAAAAATAGTTAGTAGGTGACACATGACAACGTCTCAGAACTTCACTAATTGATATCCCTACTATATTATATAAGATATTTCATGTTTTTCAATTTTATTATTTTTTTGGGAGACATTTTTTAGATTTTTTTGTTAGAAATAATATAATAAGATTTTATTTGATTTAATTATATTTTTTGAGAGATAGTTTTTGGAGTTTTGGATTACAAGAAAATTAGAAATTAGGAAAGAGAGAAAAAAATTAGTAGTGACACGTGGCAACGTCTCAGACCTGCACTAATTGGTAACGCTACTATATTATAAGATATTTCATGTCTTTTTAATTTTTATTGTGTTTTTTGGGAGACATTTTTTAATTTTTTTTTGTTAAGAATAATATAATAAGATTTTATTTGATTTAATTATGTTTTTTGATAGATAGTTTTTGGAGTTTTAGGTTACAAGAAAAATAAATTTAGGATAGAAGGAAAATAGTTAGTAGAAATAATATAATAAGATTTTATTTGATTTAATTATATTTTTTGAGAAATAGTATTTTGAGTTTTAGGTTAAAAGTTTTCATTGGGACAAGTATGAGAAGATACTCTTTATGAAGAATCACAGTCTTTTCTCTATCAGTTGCATCAAATAGTTTGGCTCAAGTATCATTGAGCTTTTGGCGGCTCCAATCTTCTTTCCTCTTGGCTTTGCAAAGCATGATTTGGAGACATGGTCAAAAGCTCCACCGCTGAAAAATTGAAAAAAAAAAATCTCAAACATAATACATATCAAAATAATAACACATACTTGCGGCAAGTTCTTATTAACTTGATAAATCCTCTTCCTAAACAGATGACTCTACGATATTAAAAAATTATTCCGAGTGGGAGGAAATCAAAGGAATGATGACATGCAAAAATGATGTGAAACAACAACTATCAATGTCACCAAACAAAATGTACCAACTATCCACAATTAATATGAATCAAAATTATATAATTAAAAAAAAAACCAAAGTGGGGTATACTCTTCTTTTCTGCCGAGTAAAGGACTATTGGTCTTGAATTATAAAGTTGAATCAGGACCTTATTATATTCCTCCATTTACCACTAAAGAACAAACTGTAATCCATTAAATAATGTTTTTGTTCTGAACGATGAAGATATGATTGTTCCAAAGTATATAAATATTATAGGCAACGAGGATATCAGAGACATTTTTAAAGATTATAAAAAATTAGACCAAACAAACAGACCAAACACCAAAAAACGGAGCATCAACAAAACGAGATTTTGTATATCCAAAACTGTAACTTCTTGATCAACTCTCCAAAAATTTGCATCGTTGAACTCTGTCACACCCAAATTCTCCTCCTGGTTTTCGGTTTCCGGTACTTTCTGAACGATATTCCGCTTCAACGGTCCAGCTTCACCAACGATCCCTTATTTCAAAGCTTGCTCCATTGCTTTCTGTAACATCCGCAAACCAATAATGGGGGTGTATTTGTTGAATTCGAAAGTTAAGGGTTGATTTGATTAAATCCAGGAGTTGCATGCGGGTTTAATTGATAAGTTTGGAAGTTTAGGGCCAATTGGTGATTTCGGAAAATTAGGGGTTTAACTGATCGAATTAGAAGTTTTCGGATGGGTTAAATTGATCAATTTGAAAGTTTGGGGTCAGTTGCGAAAGTGGCATAAAGTGGGAGGACCGTTCAGTGTAATACGGAAAGTGTAATACATATATGTGTACCTCCCTCTTCGTCGAACCTAGCCGCCTCCGAGCTTGAAAGAGAGAGAGAGAGAGAGAGAGAGAGAGAAGAGTGTTCCGGTGGTGGTGAGCCGTGCACGTCAAGAGTCTTCTCCGCCGTGGTTGTTATGGTAAGGTCTTCTTCCTCCTCCTCTTTAGTTTCAGGCGATCGGTTAGGTTAGATGTGGTTTGTTTTCCGGTGGTGGTCGGCGTGTAACGGGGAGGCTGTCGTCGTGACGGAGGTTGGTGATCGGAGTGGGTTCGCGTGAGTCACGGCGGTGACAAGAGGTGTTGATCGGAGCTTTTTCGGCGAGGTCGTGATGGTGATATGGTTGAGTCGCATCGGGCTGTGACGGTGGTGTCGTGATGATACGGTGACGTGAAGTTCCACAATTAACGTGGTGGTGTTCGTCGATGGTGATCGTTTGTTGGTGTTGTCGGCGTGGTGGGGATCGTCACGGTGATGGCTCCGGCGTGGAGTTGCTGCTGAGGTCGCGATTTTCTGGTGGTAGTGAGGCCACGCTGGTTGTGGTGAACGGCGTGATTTTCCGGTGGTGTGGGTTGATCGGATTTTTACGTGACGGCGGGTAAAGAAGATGTTTAGTGTTGACCGGTTTAGTGTTGGTTCGGTTAAGTGTTATTTTTATTTTAGTTATTATTATTTTAATAAATATTAATATTTTATGTCCCGGGTATTTTTGGTAAATATGCCTTTAGGATTTCCGAAAGTTTTAGAAGTCGTCAAACCTTACCCCGGACATATCCCGAAGATTTTGAGGTGAGTGCTTGCGTGTTAGAATTGGTGATAGCATAGTATAATTTGGTATCAGAGCGGAGTTGTTTCTAGGACATTCTGGCTCGTTAGGACTATTAGCTAGTTGTAGCTATGTTCTGAGTTGCAGGGTCATGTCATCTCTTAGCCGGTAATGGGTTCCACGGTAAGACTCGTTTTGTAGTTATGCTAATTTTGGGGTAAATTAGTATAAAATTGTGTTGCAGGTGGTTAACCACGGGAAGTCTGTAGTTAGACTTCCGGGGTGGGTTTGCTATTGGAGCAAGCAGAGCTGATGGGTCTCAGGGGTTGTGGCGGCAAAGTTGGCCGAGGTGGCAGAGCATGCAAGGGCGGTGGAGCCGCTGAGGTTGTGATGCAGGTAAAGATTGATTCTTACTGGAGCTCGTGGGATGGATGACATGATCAGAGTTGGGGTTGACTTTATATTGTTTTTATGATTATTTATTTATTGTTGAGATGATATTGTTTAGTAGTTTGCTTCCGCTAAGTTGTTAGATTTCATTTATTTATTTAATTGGTGAATTTAATAAATAAATCGTCTAAGTTGTTTAGAAAAATTTTAAATTTGCTGTTTCCGCGTGGTTTCTGTGTTAGTAAACTGGTCCCGGTTTAGGAGTTTCCGGGACGGGTCGTTTCACTTTCTCTGTCCCTTCTGGTTCCACTCCTACAAACTCTACATCCTCTTCAAATAGTGCTCGCACCGCAGCAGCTGGAGGCGATTTCTGCCCTGAGCTTCCGCTTCCAGAAGATGTTTCAGATGATGTTGGGGAACCGTTTGGAATAAGTGGCTCAGTTTTGACATCGAGCATTGGTACATCAATGATTGGGTTCAGACTGGAGCTAGTGATTTGCATTTCAGATGGTTCATCGTTGTTGATGCTTGTTGAGTCTGATGTTGATACGATGTTCTTTGTTTTTTCGGTTAGATCATTGTCTTCTTCTCCAACCAAAACTTCATCGTCACTACTGCTGCTATTGTTGGCGTTTGAGTTTTCATTCAAGTTCATGTCCTCGATCGTTGTGTCAGAGGTCGTGTTGCTGAATCTGTCATCTTGGAATGTGAACCAGTCCGAATTTGTGAGCAAACTGCAGCAAGTAACAAGACACAATCAAGTCTTCTTTTAACAACAGATGATTGAGTTAAAGAACCGATATGGGAACACTCAATAAACGCACCTTCCTTGGTCATCTCCGAGTCTCAAGGACGAAATGACTACTTCAGCAGATTCATCGTCGAAGTAAGCATCCTGCATATTATACGAAAGACGAATCCACTATCAAAAAACTGTTTTGAATGGGGAAAATGCTTTCAGGCTTGCATCTTATCACATAATTATGAAATCATATTGTGAAAACCGATATGTACACTTTCTTTGATTTACAAGGAAGATGGAAGAAGTGAGTAGGACTTACATTGTAGTCTCTATCAAGGGCATTGAGAGCATTCCGGTCCTGAAACCAGAGAAGACAAAAAAAAACCCGATTAAACTGGTGTTGACTAAACCGTTTCATAAATTCAGGAACAAGTATAAACAGTATAATACCTCTTCATTATCTTCGTTTCCATACATTCTGTAATTAAATGCTTGGTTCAAATTATTAGCCAAAGCTGCAACATTGTAATCCCTGTCTTCCTCGTCACTATCTCTTGTTCTATCTTGTAGTGCAGTTGGACGCCTGTATGCGACATTGGTTTAAAATCATTTATCTACTCCCATTCAAGCGCATCGACAAATTATATAGAAAACTGTAAATTATCAGGTCTTCAATAGGTAGGAGAATGTTGATGTATCTGTTTAGCATCGTGCAGAAGAAGACTAAGAAAACCCCATATTCATCTATTACTATGAACCAATCGTTATGAGGTTTAAAGTAACTCCTACTAGCATATAAGAAAATGCAATGACCGACAATTTGATAATTACACAATTGGGGCCAAGCATACAGTGATAAGGGAGAAAAGTTAATGAAATTACCCGCATGCCCATCTATACACATTCTCAACAGTGTTGCGCTCCTTCAGAACACTACTTTGCCACTCATTCCATTCACTGTTTTCCTGATGATTACGAGAGCAAACTCTCGTTAAAAATACAACGAAAGTAGAGAAGAGAGTATTCTTGATGCTAAAGTCTTTATGCATGCAATTGATAAATCTATTTTAAGAACAAATGATGCTGCAGACGATTGTTTGATTGTAATACCAACCTGAAGAGATGCCTTTATCAGGCCATTGCTATCACTCAACTGGACGACTTTATAACATAGTCTTGTGATGTGTCCAACATATCCAACCCGTGGTGGTTTTTTCCCGGTAGCAATCACGGTAGGCTACATCACAGACAAAAAGTAGCAGGCAATTTTGGTTAACTACTGATAATCCGAACAAGAAAACCACAGCTCTTAATTTGAGGTTTTTTTAGTTGGTACGAAACCGTAGATACCAATAATCAATTTAAGCTTTTGAAAGAAAAAGCATAGATAGTATATACCAGGTTATCACCAGAAAGAACCGAGTCTTTGTCTGATGAAAGAATTTTGCTAATCAGATTACATTCTTGAAGGATATGGTTAACCATTGTCTCGCTCTTATTTTCCAAACAAGAAAGTATTATACTCTCCACTTGGTGATGCAGAGCGTTATTGTATGGGTACCTTCATAAGTGGAAAGACTTATATTATTTACTATCTCAAGGAAAATGCAACATCCAGGTCAAGAGTTTCAAGTTTAGTAAAAGCTTACTCGAAAAATAGTTCAAGGATCCTTTTAATTGTTCCAGAGTTCGCTAATTCTTTTGCAGCAGCTTCATTTCCAGATTTCAACAGAACCGCAATGAATTCTATTATCTGAAAAAAACAAGCAATAATTCAGCGTAAAGATCTACATATAAAACGCATACATCCAAAAGACCTACAATTCCTTCTCATAAATGCTTAAAGTTAAGATCTGACCTTGAGACGATGCTTTCCCAGAGGTGGCCTAAGCTGTCCATACGTTGTAGGTAAGATTTTGCTGTCAGACGCTACACTGAGAAGCATAAGCATGTCACCTGCAGCAGAAAACAATGAGGTATATATCTTGATTTGGAAAAAAATGCAAGGCATAAATCCTACATATCCAAGGAAGTCTAGGAAGGAATTCCAACAACCATGGCATTATCCACATAAACAAAAACGGAAGAGACCCAATAGAAAACACCAGTCATTAGTCAGCAGAACTGACAAAATAATCACAAAAAGGTGATAATTGCAATGTGATTACTTCATTGATCCAGCCCCAACTTAAAATAAAAGAAGAAGAAAAAGCTGTTTAATGGGAAGATTCTATAGTACAGAAAACCAACTTACCGAGTTTAGGTAGCATGGCACCGACAGTCTCCTGAGTCACTGGGACAACAGACTCAAACATATGTTGACCTCTAAAAGAATTGAAGAAAGGCGATGAAACAGCAGATCTCCTCGGGTCTAACAGAGAGATACATACAGTAAGTGAGTGAACTAGGCCAGATTTTGAATGGGAATCTTCAATAGCATGACCAATAATCCTAGAAACGAAGCTGCAGAAAGAAGATAAGTTTTATCACATCACACTATTATATCTATCTGCAGAAACCAGTGAAGTCAAAATGAAAGCAAAGATACAAACCCAGGGCTAGAGAGTTTTGTAGCAAAAGCTGAAGGTGCATTTCGAGTAATTGCACATAAGGTTTCTGCTGCGTTTGCCTGAACTTCAGGAAGACTCTGATTCAAGTTACAGAAGGTTATCAGAAATTATAACGAAGATACTGTGGCTGATAGACCCCAGTACGCCTTTTCTCGTTTGGTAACCTCTCAATGTAATAAACTTTAGATCACCTAGATCTAGCAAAAATACGCCTCAAGTCTCTTTTTTATATTGGAATAACATAAACTATATTACTTACTGATGGATTTAGTTTGTCCACAATCATTTCTAGTAAATCGCTATCAGCCAAGTATTGCATCACATCCAGGAAGTTGGGATAGACATGATCATCAGCTCCAACCAAACGAACCAAAACCTACATAGCGTCACAAGACGTTTATTTGAAAAGATGAGAAGTGAAGTCACACCAAGCTGAGCAGGGTCTCAGGCAACCATTTACCTCCATGATGGATGTTATTCCAATTAAATCAACCAATTGGCTAAACACATTCGGATGCCCCTGAAATCATCAAAAGCTATTTTCAGAAACGTAGCCAGTGCAAATATCTCAAAAGCAATCTAGATTTTGACAATGTTATCGAAATCGGTAGTTGCATCAAATGGAATATTGTCACAAGATAAATTAAACGCTCTGGTCACATCAAACTGATTTCATCACTTACAATGGCGAGTAGCCAGAAAGAAAGCCTTTCTGAACATTACTCTTAATCAACTTGAGAGAAATTCCATAATATTAAGTAAAAAACTGTTCCTTGATCTAAGACTCAGTTCAGCTGAAGCTCACTGAGTAAACCCACTTTTGATATAAACCTATGAGGAAATAAGATTTGTATAATAATGCAAAAGAAAATCCAAACGCTGATACAAGAAAAGATAAGAAAGGAAAAGAGAAACGTTATCAGCCATTGTAAGATAAAGTGGCATTACTTACTTTTATATAGTTCATAAGTGCTGCAGTCTTTCTGATCATAAGACATATGACAACCTAAATCAAACAGAGACATTGTAAGAACACATATGGCAGACCCTAAAATCAGTTAGCCTTTACACATATTTCTTATTAGTTTAAAAAAGAAACCTTGCCGAAATAGCCTGCCAGCAATGCACTATGAGGACGATTTGGTTCCAAAAAGGCGAATAGCAAATCCATCAGCTGCAAGATAAAATTAGACCCAACAAATGAGATCAACTACAAGGATAAAAATATAACAAATCCAAATAAAATGGAACTACTTAAAGATACGATGAATGAAACAAATACCTTGTCGTCCTCCACCACAGTTTTAAGAATAACATCAATTTCACATGTAAATATCTCGCAAGAGATGAATGGAAACCTAAGAGAAAGAAGAATCCATCACTATCTGGAAATAAAGCATTCCCAGTAACATTCAACATATAAAAGCATAACAAGAGAAAAGCCAGCCACAAATTTACTTGAAAGCACGTTTGCTATCAGCATCGTCCTGAGGTTCTTCAACAACATACCGCAATAGTTGCTCCACTTGAGCTTTATCCCTTAGACTGCAAATACCAATACGCAATCAGAAACTTTCTCCAAGAAATGCCAATGAATTTTTCAATATGTTTCTTTATAGTAAGCATATCAGGTATACAAATTAATGAGTCGGCTATTTAAAGCTTTGCATTCTTGAATAATTTCTTCCTCATCAAGAAGCTCTTCCAACGTGAAACTATCTTTGTCTACTATTGACTCCACCTATATGAAACAACAACATCATCAAATCAACTCATCAATAAAAACAATCACAGAGCGACCTACACTTTAACCTAGTGTCATCCTCATCAGCCTATGGCTAATGGTTAACACTAGCCTATGGCTAATGTTCTATTGCAAACGAAGAACCATTTCAACTTCTTATAACCGAATTAAGATCAAGAGAACAAGACGATGAGCAGCGATAAAGAAAGAACGAAGAAAGCTATTGAACTCACAGGAGACGATGCAGAGAGAGACGCTAGCTTCCAAAACATGGTGGCGACGGAGGAGGGAAAGGAGCTGGAGAGGTTTGCCGTAGCGGGAGAAGGAAGAAGAGAAACAGTGGTTAGATCCTCCGACGAGTAGAATCGTAGCAACGAAATTGAAGGTATTGCGATGGAGGAGTGATGATTTTTTGGGTGGGAGCTCTGAAAACGATCAGTCAATGGTGATGTGATGGAGATCCAGAGAGAGAGAGAATGGGCTCGGAGTTCACCGATATTTTTTGAAAAATCGTGGCAGAAATTGCAAAAATCGTAAAAGTAAGGACGAAAGTTTTAAAATCAAGAAAAATAATGTTTTTAAAATATCTAAAAAATCTTCTTGTCAAAAGAACAGAATCTTGGGAATCCCAAGCAAATAAACCAACAAATACTATAATCATTAACTAGGTGAATTTTTGTTGTTGTTGTCGTCATATGAGAATATTATTGGGTTTGATTGGTAACCTTCAACTACCTAATTTGTAGTTTGCAGTTTGTAAACTAATTTGTAAACGAACCGCATTGAAAGTTACCAATCAATGAAGCATAATAGAGCATTTGGAATAAGTGAAGATTAATACAAACCTCATATGAAATGAACCGTCTTGAAGGTTAATACAAATCTCATCTGAAATAGACAATAAACATCAAAGCTGGCAAGACAAGTTTTTCCAGAATCGAAGGCCCTAATGGAAGGGATACATAGTCCTAAAGAAAGAGAGACAAAAAGTGGGACTAATTCTAAATAGAAAAAACTTAAGGGAAGAAAAATGTGATCCAAACACTAAAACTGAGCAAACAAACCAGAGAGATTTCCACCAAGCTTTCCAGAGAACCATTGGGCGTCGGAGAACACCAAAAAAACCAGAAATGTCATGAAGCCACAATTAAGCTAGCAAGAGACACCGTAATCAAACCAGATGACAACACCGACAAGAATGAAAAGCAGGAACAAACTAGACCGGATATCAGAAACAAAGACTAACCAGCAGCTGAAACGAGAAAAGATTAGGATCAAGGAAGGAACCTTGAAATCCACCTGGAGACAAGCCATATAAGACCAATTGTTCTTACACGCAGACCCTCGTCGACCCAGCTTCAGCCACCTACATACATAAAACTGGTAACCTCCTCGTAAGAGAAGAACTGAAGAACGAATCCACTGCGATGCCTAGAGTCAAACTCCAAAACCCAAAGGAACATCAGAGCAGGCTAGTAGATCAGATAACTAGGTGATCTTAGACTAAATAGATTTTGGGGGAAAAACATTAATAGCTTTATATTCTAGGATAATACCAATAAATAGCCTAAATCTAGATTCTCTATAGGAAAATAACCATGGATGAATAATGTGTGTCAGGAGGTAAATGTAAATGACATTAGAGTCTTTCGCTTTATTACACATCACTTATCTCTATTTCACGCTATTTTTAAAAAACCCTCGCTATTTTTTTTTTTTTTTTTGTCAGCACATTTTATTCTCGAGATGACACGATGTTTTCCAATATGTCATGCTATTTTTTCTTAAAACATGTTATTTTCTAAAAGTACAATAGTTTTTCTAAATTCCAAACTAAATTTTTTAAGATGTCGTATTTTTGTGTTTTATTCATGCCATTTTTAAAAATAACTATTGTCACATAACTTTTTGCAGAATTAGTTTTCCTTCTTTTTTGAATTTTGTCGGAGTTCTCCATTTTTATCAGCACATCTTTTTTTGAGATAACACTAATTTTTTTAATATATCGCGCTATTATTTATTGGAACATGTTATTTTAAAAAAGTTTAGTTGTTTTTTCCAAATATCAAACAATTGCTTCATACATTGCCTTATTTTATTTTTATTCATGTTATTTTAATTTCGAGTGGATTTTGCAAGACCAAGTGGAAAGGGTGGTTTTGTTATTTTTCTATGTTTTGAACGTGGGCCCATAGTCATTTAACAAAAAAAACCTGCAGTATAATCATTTTCCTCTCCAAAATCTAGATTTAGGTCATTACACCAATTAATCCTATATTCTACTGTATTTTTGAATATGAATATGATTTGATGTGAAACAACAACGTTACAATGTCACTAAAAAAGTGTATAAACTTAATATGAAAAGTAAATAAAAGAGAGGCTAAAGTGGGATGTTTGTTTCCGCCTAGCAAATGCCAATTCGTTTTGAGTTTGTTAGTGAGTCAATTTTTGGAATCATCTTATCATAAAGAAAAAATATCGTAAAAACCTTTTAACTTGACAACTTTTTTTTAACAAAAACTTCAACTATTTTTGTGGTAGGAAAAATGCCATAAAAATCAACATATACCCCGGTTACATTCATTTTTAGTTTCTTTAGCATACCAAAACATTATGTGATATTGTATCTAACATTTTAACAAAACAAAGCATATACTGACATCGGTGGTGTCGTTCACACCTTTGGTCGGCTTTGTTTCCAGCACTTGCTAGCTTGTTTTCTGGGTTTTTGATATTCTTTGGTCTTGATTACTTCTTTTTTTCCCGTTGATCTAATTGTGTAATTTTTCGGTCCCCTCTTTAAGAGGATTATTTTGTTCTTCAAAACTACTCGTTTAATTTACTAAGATCGATTTGAAGTTGTGGGCGGATGTTTTCTATGGTGCCTTTGGGTGGAATTGAAGTAATTGGGGCTGATCGGAGCCTGGGAATAGACTGGTTATCGTGTTTCAGGTTGTATCGTTTCAGGTTGCATCGGCGAAAGCCTCAAAAATTTGGCTTTTTCGGTTGATGATTTGTGTCTTAGTGCCTCTATTTAGAATTGTTTTGGTCGGATGGCTATATCAGCATTTGAAGATGAAGATTTGCTTGAGGTTTCATCGGATTAGTCTTCGGTTTATCCGGTGTTTTTAAAGCTTCTCGGATCGAACATCCAGTCGGAGGTGTGCGGCGCAGACTTCTTCTTTAATGCTTTGCTGGACCGGCTATCTTTTTTTTCCGACGATGGTATCCTTATGGGGCTTTTCATTTATTTTATGTTGGGTTTTGATCCTTGCTTAAACATTTATATTTTTCGGTTTCTATTAATAAAATGAGATGGCAAAAAAAAATGGTGCTATTAATTGTTCTCGTTTTAGCTATCAATAATTTGATGTCAATGTAATTTATAGAGAAATTAGTCTAATATGACCCACTTTTTCTTTTGAATAGATAGTATAATTTCTTTTAACTTTTATTGTCTACATAACTTATTCTCTAACAAATTTCATAATTCCAAAATTTTCCTTTTGATTGTTTTTTAAAGAAAAATGGTAAATGAGTTTTTCAAAATTGAAAATTCCATATCAGTTTTATCATAAATATATTTTAAATTTTATGTAACTAAATTATTTTATATTAAATGATTTTAACATAAGTAAAACAAAAATAAAATAAAAAACCTAAAACCTACTTCAAAATTATTTTGTGTCTATAATACCAAAATTATATTTTCTAACTAATAAATATTTTGAAATACATTATTAATAAAAGATCATTTTAATTAATTATTCTCTTTTAATTCATATTTATAATTAAAACTGGAGTTTTCAATATTTATTTTTACTTAAAATATTTGATTGAGTTAAAGAATAAAACTTTTTTTTAAAACATAAAAATCATTACAAAAGTCTGCCAAAGTATTACCAAAGTTTGTTAGATATCCGTAGAGTCTACCATATATTCGCAGAGTCTGCCATATGTTCGTAGAGTTTGCTAAATGCTCGCAAAGTCTGTCATATGCTCGCAAAATCTATCAAATGCTCGCATACTCTGTCAAATGCTCTCAGGCTCTGCTAAATGCTCGCATACTCTGCCAAATCCTTACATACTCTTCCAAATATCCGCAAAATCTGCCAATTATTCAGCAGTCTCCCAAATATCTGCGGAGTCTACAAATTATTCTGCAAAGTCTTCCAAACTTCGGCAAAGTCTTCCAAACTTCGGCAAAGTCTTCCAAACTTCGGCAAAGTCTGCCAAATATATGTAAAGTCTCACAGTTATTATGCAGAGTCTGCCTGATTTTTACAAAGTCTGCCAGTTACTTTGCTAATTACTCTGTAGAGTCTGCCATTTACTCCGCATAGTCTACCAATTACTCTGTAGGATCTGCAAAATGTCTGCAATGTTTGTCAAATATGTGAAAAATCTGTCAAATGTTCGCAGAGTTTGTCAAATACTCGCAGAGTTTGTCAGATGCTCGCAGACTCTGCCAAATACTTGCAGATTCTGCCAAATATGTCATTAAGGGTATTTTTGGAAATTATTACATTTGAAACTTTAATTTTTTTGATAATTTATATTGGTTATTGTGGCAAATCACTCTAATTTATAACTCAATTAATTTTGTTTTCTTATTACTATTAGTGTCAATGGATTAGTCTACAAATCTATGAGCGCATGCATTTTAAAACCTTGTCAAATTCAATAATATGAACCAAGTGGTCTTGGTCGGTCTAGTGGTTTCTACTTTACGAATAAAATGTCATGTTGGTTCAAGCCATAGATCGATTTTTTTAAGCCATAAGAGACTGACCTTAGATCCAGAACCTCCTGGTTACTAAAAAGCAAAATTCAATAATATGAGAGATATAAAAGAAACGCCAAGCGTGTATGTATTTACCTCGCTAATCTCATATGCAAATGTATCTAAATGGATTATTCTTATAAAAAAATTAATTGAAAGAATATGATATGGCAAGTGTCTATATATTATACATGGGTTCACTTCAAATTAATACTAAGCACGCAGTTGAAAATATAAATTAGAACATTATTTATGTATGTTCTTTTAACTCCAAACTAAGAATATATCTTCGAATTATATTAAAAATAAAAATTATAGATACATTATGGTAATGGTTTTTGCACATATATTATAGAGATTTTTACACTTATGGGCCCTCTTTTACTTTCTTTTTTTTAATTATAAGCTATATTATATCTCTTTCTTTTAATTGATATTATGTTATAAACTACCATTATAATATATGAAATTTACATACACATAATTAAATGATAACATTGCAAACATGAACACAAAACATTTTAATGTTTAAAAGACAGAAATACTTATTAAAATTTAACAACACACCGGCGCGTTAATCTAATTAAATTTAAATACACATTCCAATTTGGTTCATACTGTAGTAAAATGCATCCTACAATTTGATTTAAATCGGAAAATTTGTTATAACTTTCAAATTAAATAGAGTATATCAACCAAAGGGAATTGGGTAAAATTTTGGGACCTGTTTCAATCTAATTGGAGTGTGTCGGTTAGGTGATTCATTTACCCTGGACGGTAGCTCTTCCCTCCAGTATTTGAACATCTAATACGACACAAGATAAAAATCCCTAACTGATGCACTAATCAAGAGGCACATTGATTTTGAGTTAATTATATCGTTTTGAACATTGATTTTGAGTTAATTATATCGTTTTGAATTTTGATTGAGTGATTGTGGGATCTCCATTGAAGTTAGTATCAAAGTTGAATTCATATCTTTCAAAATCCCTATGATTATTTTTTTCTCTTTCTTTAATTTTTCACAATTTACAAAAGCGGATAAATTAGCAAATAGTTGTGAGTTTTTATCAGTATTTATTATGCATATAAACTTTGTTCCCTCGGTTTAGATTTCTGAACCATTTTAATAAATTTATAAGGGGGTTTATTGGATGAATGATTTGGAGAGATTTGAATTTTAATGAGATTTGAGATAATTTGGTTGAATTTTGGTGAATTAGAAATTTGTTATTAAATTTTCTGAAATCTCACATAAAACTATGAGATTTTGATATTTGTATTTTTAACTAAAAAATCCCTTCAAATATCAGCTGAAACTTTCAAATCTAATTCTTAAAATATTTTCAATAACAGTGGATTTGATTGTCCATTAAAAATCATTAATCCAAAAACATAAAATTTTAATAAATATTTTAAAATACATTTTTTAATATTACATGATTTATCATTTTAACTCAAATCTCTCTAAATGCTAAGTTCAATACTATAAAAAATAAAAAATAATCCTATAATTATTTTTTATGATTCTCATTTATTATATGATTCTTATGATTACTCTCTATAATTATTTTCTATTATTTCTTTCTGTGATTCTCATTTACCATATGATTCTGTAGCTCTTATATATATATAGCTGTGTAATTCTCATTTGAAAGAACACATTACAATATTCTTATATACAATATATATTATCAAAAATGACTAAAGCCACCGTTCTTGCTATTATCATGATCGTCTTCGTTCTAGGTTTGATTTGCTTTACTTTTAACTTTGCCATTTTCTAAATATATTATAGAACTCTTATTTGAAAAGATAATCAAGATTCAGAAATTTTGTGCGGTTTTAAGTTATGTTTAAACTATATATTAGGGATGGCGACGACAGAGACGCAAGGAGAAGAGACGTGTCATGATGTTATACCGACAACAAATTGTCAGAATCCAACTTGTGCCGCCCTGTGTAAGCAAAAATGGAAGAAGGGAAGTGGCGCGTGCATCCAAAATTTACATGTAAAGAGTTGTTTATGCACATTTACTTGCCAAATTTGAAATGTTTACTTTTGTTATCTATATAACTATACTTCTATCAATAATAATAAAGATTCCAAAAAATGCTTGAAAGATTGGTTCTATTTATCATAATGTTTGTTTTGTACTTTTTCACATTTAGTAATCTTTAAAAATTATTCAGAAAATCGTTTTTTCATCTTTGTATTTTTTTTGTTCTCATAATAAATCTAAAGAAAATGATTTGAAATTTTACATCTTTTAGTCATAATCCTATTTTATGTTATGCATTTTTCATTTATAATAGTTTTTCATAATCTTAGGATATTTTAGAAAACTGTGTCTTTTCATCTTTGAACTTTATTAATCTTAGAACATGTCAAAAGAAAACATATTTTTCACCACTTTTCGTTGATTCGTTCTATATCGTTTCAGTATAACGTTTTCGAATCTTAAAAAATGTTACAACTCTGTTTTTTCATAACGGGTTAGCTTTCTTAAAGTTCTGTCTCTTTATAATATTTATTCGTTTCACATCCTATTACAAATGGTTTGTCACACCTCTTCATTTTGCATCTAATAACATATAACCAATTATTAAAATACTCTTTATTTTCTACTATCGTCCACTTTTCACCATTAGCAAAACTTGACAAAAGCATTGCACAATGCATAGTGAATAACATTTTGAAAACTAGATTAATAGTAAGCCGTCCAATGGTTGAAAGACCAGAAGATTAATCATACTGCAGTAGTAAATCCGAGCAAACTGAAAATAGAATAAAACCAAGAGGCACATTGATTTTGAGATAAGTAAATCGTTTTGAAATTTTGATTGTGATCTCCATTGAAGATAAAATCAAAGTTAAATTCATATCTCTAATATTTGCCTAGTTTTGTAGAATATATCCAACTTTGTAACACATTAATCAATCATAATCTACCAATAGAACTAAGCATAAACACTGGCTCAATTCCACAAGGGTGAAATACCCATACTGCAATACCCATATGTATGCATTATTAATTAGCCTTATTTAGTAGATAGTCTATTGTCCTGCCTCTAAAATTAAGCTTTACATTTGTCTCTTATTGCTTTGGTGATTACCTTCAATCACCTCCAAAGTCAGAAAAAAACATCTGCTTCCCCAAATGGATTCACCATATCAACTCCATAGCTGCTCCTCATCATCTGACCAACACTCAACGCGTTTTCCTTGATCTGTGGAACGCAAAGCACACTCTTGATCATCTTCTTGATCTTTGCATTGATCATGAAGGTATATCGTTAACAATAAATATTTAATTTACTAAATTTTTAAAAATTTAATTTATTTTAAAATTTAGAAACCTGTCCATCGAACGGGTCCTAATCTAGTATTGTATATAACATCACAAACATATTATGATTGACCAACATCAAGTTTGAAATACAAATTTATTTACTTTGTATCTAATAACATAATTAAATGTATACTTTTTTGTTCTTAAAAAATATATATATTCATATATAACACATTTCACTTTGTAGATCTTATATGAGATAATATATAGGTAACATAAAAATCCTATTTGAACATGAGATGATTACATTATAGGTCTTATTTGAATTGAGGAACACAAATTAATATCACTTAAACTTTAGGTAAATGGGTTTTATATGTAGAAGGCCCTAAGTAACCACTGTCCACTTATGCAAAAGACCAGCTAATTAACCACTGTCTTATTTATTAATGTTTTACACTAATTATACTTTTTTCGCATATTTTTACGATTAACCAAATTTATTAAATACTAGATTAGGCCCCGTCCGATGGACGAGTTTCTTAATATTAAAAATTTATTGTTAATGATATATCTTAAAATTGTTTTAGTAAATAAGTAGAGAACATATTTTTTAAGAAAAGAGAGTGATTTACATAAGTTTGTTTTTCAACATGAATAGATTAATTTAAATTTCTATGTTACAAAATCAGTATTAATACATTGAAAATTTAGACCACGTACAATAGCTTTTGATTTCAACTTGTCGTTTATTTTTTTCGACCACCATGTGAGAACTGAAAAAATAGATCCGGTGACCGACGGCTATACATAGCTCAATCCTTCCGTCACCAGCTTTTTTTTATTCATGTCTCGGGATCTATTTATAAATTTATGTATGAAAATTGGCTCTGACAAAAGAAGTTTGCTTTGAGTTTTCATTCTATTTAACCATTTGATCCATGAAATTAAATTCATGTATATGTTAATCGATCTATTAAATTTCATTAAATTGATAGATTCATTGGTTGATCTAATCAATTTACTATAACATTTATTTATCATTTAACCAATTAGAATAATTAATTAGGTTGAATTATACTCAATCAATTTTTTATTCAAATGATTAGAAGTGTGTGATCCTGATAATTATAATTTTAACACGTGCCGAGCTCTTGTGAGTGAGTGATCATGATAATCAATTTTTTTGTTCAAATAATTAGAAGCGTATGATAAAAAACCATTGGAGCTTAAATAATATAAAAATCTAAAAATAAAAATTTGAAAAGAAAAGTTTAAATTTTATTGAGATAATAAAATTTAACCTATATGAGGAAAATGAAAAGTAAAAAATTATCTATTTTATTATTTAATTTATTTTTGTTGATTTTCTTTTTCTATTATGAAAAAACAAAAATAACATAATAATTTTTACATGTGTCAAAATCCCATCGATTAAGTGACACATATCATGATCTTGTTAATTATAATTTTGACACATGTCGAGCTCTCGTGAATGCAACCAAACTTTATATAATAAAATACTTTTTAGACATCCATCCTTCCATTCAAAACTAACATATTCTTTCTTCTTTTCATATGATATTTCAAACCATTTTTTTTAATTACTTTTAAGGTTCTATGCAAAATCTACATTTAATTTTTAAAATATTTCTTAAGTAATATATTAGGAAAAATTTATAGTAATATATCTAGTTTATATGCAAAATCTTCATTTAACTTTTAAAATAATATTTTTATGTAAAAAATTAGAAAAAGTATGATGGTGTAGAAAGAAAAATAAAAATAATGGTAGTTAGTTAACCTTTTCAATTGGTTAAATTTGGTAAGCTATGGTTAAGCATTTGGTCCAAGTTTTGGCATATTCCTTCTTTTCATCAAATGACTCACTCCGACATTTCCACGATCTGCTCTTCTTCTTCTCCGTCGTAGCTTAGGGTTTCCATTGTTTCCTCTACCCAAGCTCCATGGCTGCTTTGTGCAATTTCTTCTTCTTTGCTTAATTCTCACTTCTCAGGTAACACAAATCTCTTAACTCCGCGTCACTCGATCCGCGTGCTCAATTTATTTGGATCTCGTTTTCTCTTCACTTTTCGGAAACCTTGGATTAGTTTAGATGATGTAAATTAGAGGATTCGAATAGATAAATCAATAAGGTTTTACTCATCGTTTAGTTCAATTTGATTCAGCTATGTTTCAATCTAGTCTCCTTGAAGTGTTTATTGAGAAGCTAATGCAACCCGATTTAAGTTTGATTATCATTAGTTAGTATAAAATTGTGGATAATTTGGTTTTATAGGTTGTGGAGATTTAACTAGTAAATTCGAAGATTTGTGTGTTTCAATCCATTGGTAAAGAGAGAGATAGAGAAATCAGAAATGCGTTGAATATTGGTGGAGGAAAAGAAGAGAAATGAATGTGAGTCATGCATCGGTTCATCCGGTGGAAGATCCTCCAGCTACAGAAGAAGCTAATCCTCCTCGTGTGAGGATGGATGATATGGAAGGCATGCCTGGAACTTTACTCGGACTTGCCCTTCGTTTCTTCCAGTTCTTGTTTGCAGCTGCTGCTCTTTCTGTTATGGCTACTACTAGTGATTTCCCTTCCGTTACCGCCTTTTGGTAAGATTTGATTGAAGATTTGACAGGAATGCTTCGGTGTTTAAGTGTTTTTTTGTTACTCTATGGTGAAATTCTGAACATAGCAGAATCAAAATATGATAGAAACTGGAATCTGAATATTCAAATAAACATTAGGTTTGTTACTTAGTGTGATTAGTCATGAAGGTTGTGAGTCTATTAAATAGCTTTAATGCTGTTCAGAAGCAAACTATTACACCTTTTGAAAGAAAGTATATTGAGATTTCAATATTTGTGTCGAATAATGTGAGATAGCTGCTAAAGTTTTTAATGTATACACTTGTTTCCTTATCGAATATATCATGGTGCTAAAGATCATTTAACTAGATGATATGTAGTAATAATGTTTTGATGTGGTCATTGTTGTTGGTTAATTTGGTTATTATATATGTTTTGCATCAGGCAAATGAATCTTTGTAGTAGCATTAAGCTTTGGACACTTTGCATTAACTGTCTTGTTCAATCCATAGCACGTGATGTGTAGTATATTGGGTTATATATATACGCATGCTTCTATATATAATTATTATACTGAGTATGGTTATTATTAGATTTTGCTGAAAATGGTTTAATGTATTTGGTAAATCAGCTACCTAGTTGCTGCTACTGGTCTGCAGAGCTTGTGGAGTCTTACACTAGCCTCTGTTGATGTTTATGCCATTCTGGTCAAACGTTCGCTACAGAACCGTCGACTTGTGAGCTTGTTTGCAGTTGGTGATGGGGTAAGAAAGAGATTACTTACTACACTCTGAATCATATAGCCTCTCAATCTATCAAAGAAGATAGATAACTAAGCAATATTTTTTCAGGTGACATCGACGCTGACTTTTGCAGCAGCTTGTGCATCAGCAGGCATAACAGTCCTAATAGATAACGATCTGAATAGTTGCGCACAAAACCACTGTGTTCAATTTGAAACATCAACAGCTTTAGCCTTCATAAGCTGGTTTGCTGCGTTACCTTCTTTTCTCTTCAACTTCTGGTCTCTCGCATCCCGTTGATATAATGAGATGTTGCTCCACAAAGATGCGTGCGTGTATTTTCATGTTGTGTTATATTAACTTCTTGATAAATTGTGGGTTTTTTTCTTCCGGTGTATAGTGACTGGTTTTTGGATCCAACTTTCTTCAAACCCAATCCCAGAAAAACTGGGAAATTGTATTTGTAGACTACCTTATTCATTTTGTTGTACACTGCCAAAATTTGGTCGACTATGATCTTTGATTGAAGAAATTTCAGTTCTTGAAATGCTTTAAACTATATAGTATAAAAGTATACACAGACTGGCTTCAGATATAGATTAGAGATTATGTGCGGGGATTTAGAGACTTCTGGAAAGACAATGGGTAACGGATTTATAAATGTAAAAAAAGAAGAGGACACCAAATAAACTGAAAATAGGAAATGAAACTGATACAATTCTAGAATTCAGAGATCATAAACGGCAGGCCATTTTCCTAAAACGACTCAATATAATACAAATACTTCTCATTAGCAAACTACTCGATCCACCGAGCATAATAACGAACGATTTACTAATGTAACAATTTTCAGAAACCAACCTCAAAAAAAAAAAAACTAAACCCAACAGAGACATTCTTCAAGACCATATGTTTAGATTCTCCAGTAGCTTTCTTGCTGTCTCCGATTCTCCTTTCGAATCTGCTCTCTCGGTTTCCTTCTCATTCTCTAGAATTAGTTTGACCATTTCTTCTTCTCCAATTTCCAGAGTATCAGGTAAGAATGGAGTACTCATCTCTTTTACTTCAGTCACTGGCTTTACAGCGGGTTGGATATTCACTTTTCTAACAGGTAAAGGCTCTTGCTTTCCTAACGGTGGGGCAGAAGCAAAAACAGGCACCGCGTTTCTGATCGTCACAGGTGGAGCGATTCTCACGGGTGGTGCAGTCCGCATATAAGATGGGACATACACAGAAGAATGTAGCTGAGTGTTTGTACAAGGTGGAGGAGGCCTTGGAGGTGCAGAGAAGACCGGTACAGAGTTTCTGATCGTAACAGGTGGAGCCATCCTGTGACATGGTGGTGAGTTTAGATGCCTCATAGGAACATAAGGAGGAGCTGTTGTTCCTGGATTTACAAATCTCTGCTGTGGCCTCTGCTGGTAGCTGCGGTTTTCCAAGGCTGATGCTATAATCCTTTCAACACCCGCAGGTGTTGTTCCTAAGGATCTGCTGCGGCTTTCCAAGGCTGATGCCATAAGCCTGTCGACACCTGAAGTTGCTGCTAAAGAGGATCTGGTGCTTCTAGAAGAAGGTTTTTGGCAAATAAAGGGTAAGATTCTCGATGTGGTTGCAGGAGAAGGCTGTGGACTTGTTGGCCTAGGGTGCTGTACAAAGAACTTCTTCGCAAACGGAACAGGGCCACTCGAGGTGCTTCCTATGCCAATGTTTTCCTTGACACGATAATTTATCAAAGCTCTTGCTATAATCACCTGTTCTAGCTCATCATTGTTCTCAGGCTCAGGCATCGAACTTGAAGTTTCTTTTGCCACTGTTGCCAAGAAGAAACAAGTCACACCATGTAAGCAGAGTTATATTTTGATCAATACTAAAAAAAACATATGAAAACTGAAGAAAATCAAGTGAGAATTAAGGAAGAAGGGACTCACATTGTTTAAGGGAAGACCAAGCAGCCATAGCAGCATTCTTCTCTGCTTGCTTCTTGTTCTTAGCTGGATCTCCAGTGAATGTGATTCCAGCCAATTCTACAGTACCAGTAAACACAGGTTGATGACCAAGACCAGACCTGAAAGTTGTGTATCGCGGTAACGGAGCTCCCACTCTCTGAGCTATCTCTTGCAACAGATTCTTATACACACCAGTCTCATCCTACACACAATACCAAAACCAAAAAAGAACAGAGCCAGAACAAGTATGATCAGTCAGAAGAAACCATGCAACCAAAATAAAAACAATTCATTGTTCTACTCTTTATATCCTTAATCAATCAACGAGCAAGAACAAGATTCAAACTTTTAGATCCATAGATCATTAAACTAATCAAAAAACATCAACGAATGTGAAGAACCCAGAAACCCAAATCCATAACAAGCTAGTCAGAGATCTCATAAACCCCATGAATCACCTGGAAAAAAAACTAGATTCACATGCAAATTCAAACATCCAAAACTCAAAAATCCAAAGTAAAATGCAAAAAGTGAAAACCCCAAAGAGCTAAAGAGAGAAGAGAAGAGAAGTAAACAAACCAAGATCCTGGCAGCAAGAGAGTGAGAAGGACCACGATTAGAGAGTGCATTGAGAGCAACTTCAGCAGCAGAGTGTTCAGCTTGACGAAGAGTAGAACAATACTGAGGACTCTCAAAGATCTCGCCGTTGAAATTAACCGTAGCCTTAAATCGCGGCGCATGGTCTGGACCTTCCCGTATACAAGTATAAGAAGGAAGACCAAAGCAGCTTCTTTGAGCTAACTCCTGTAGCTGATTCTTGTACATTTTTCTTCAAATTCGAAAACACCTCAGGAAAAAAAGAAAAAAAAACTCTGATTTGAGAGGGGAGAGATCAAAAGTTTTTTATTTTAGGGTTGATTACCCTTTTTTTTTTGCTTCTACCTCAATGAATCATTGGGGATTTTATAGGGTCAGGCTTGGTTGGGTGATTTAAGTAGCTTTGTTTGGTAGTGAAGGAGATTGAAGATGACGAAATCGAAGAGAAATTTAGGGTTTTTGCAGAGAGAGAGATAGAAGAAGAGAGGGGGGGGGGGAGAAAGAGAGAGTGTGGGGTTTTTGTTTTAATGAAAAATAATAAATGGAGAATTTATTATCTGCTTTTATCGCTGCTAGTCAACTGAACGTTAGCCTGCATGGATGTGATATTTTTTTCTTCTGCTTCTATTATATTTCTTTCTTTTTTATATATTAATGTGAAGTATGTATCTCTGAAATTCAAGACTAAATAGGAGTACTTAAAAAAGGAAAATACGAACATTAGAACATTAACCTAATGGTGATTGGTTAGGTTAGATTTCTGTAAAATCCAAAAGATTTTTTTTAAAAGATAACAAAAATTAATTTAAAAAAAAAATTTTAGGCGGAGGATTCGATATAAACCGGTGTTAGTTCTAATTTAAAATAAAATAATTATTACTTAGAACTTATCGAAAGAACGTAACGGCATAATTCATAATTATATTTATTGGAACAGAAAATCTACAATTTACAAAAAACGACAATTTTGGTTATTATTTTTTTCTTTTGTGTTCTTACATCCACCTCAACAAGTTTCAATGGTTGTCAAGTTTTTCTCGTTTTCGTTCGAAAAATGACATTTTTTACTTCTTTTGTATTTAATGACCTATTAACTGTGAAAAAAATGAAATGGCAGAATCCACAATATTTGACAAAACGACAGAACTCACAACAACGTTCGAAAAATGACATTCTTGGTTATCTCAAAATTTTTGTTAATTATATTCATTTCAAAAATATTGATTGGTTAACAATTTTTTAAATATTTAACCAAAAACTATATAATTTTCTACTTCTTTGGTATTTGGCGATTTATGAATACACAAAGAACAAAACAACATAACCGATACCATCACGTGGCGAACCACCACTCAAGTTTTGAAAATTTTTTGCCTCACTATTCGATACTTAGAACTTATCGAAAAAACAAAACGGTAGAATCCACAACAACACCCAATGAACTATCAATTAAGTTTTTAAAGTTGTTGACCTCACTATTCGATACTTAGAACTTATCGAAAACATGAAACGGCAGAATCCACAACAACACCCAATGAACTATCACTAAAGTTAAAATTGGTGACCTCACTATTCGATCCTTCGAACTTATCGAAAAAAACTGAAACGGCAGAATCCACAACAACGTTCAAAAAATGACATTCTTGGTTATTTCAATTTTCTATTACATTCATTAAAAAAAAAGATTGATTGGTTATCAATTTTTTTATATTTTTAATCTAAAAAATATTGTTTCTACTTCTTTGGTATTTAGCAAATTATAAAATTTACAAATAACAAAATAACGTGACCAATACCAACACCTGGTGAACCACCACTCAAATTTTGAAAATATTGACCTCATTATTCGATACTTAGAACTTATCGAAAAACGAAATGGCATAATCCACATCAACACCCAGTGAACTATCATTTAAGTTTAAAAAGTTGTTGATCTCTTATTCGATACTTAGAACTTATCGAAAAAAACAAAACGGTAGAATCCACAACAACACCCAATGAACTATCACTAAAAATTTTAAAGTTGTTGACCACACTATTTGATACTTCGATCTTATCGAAAAAACGAAACGGCATAATCCACATCAATGTTCAAAAAATGATATTCTTGGTTATCTCAATTTTTTTTTGTTAATTATATTCATTTCAAAAAAGTATTGATTGGTCATCAATTTTTTTAATTTTTCTACTTCTTTGGTATTTAACGATTTATGAAAAATACAAAGAACAAAACAACGTGACCGATACAAACACCTGGTGAACCATCACTCAAGTTTTGAAAATTGTTGACCTCACTATTCGATACTTAGAACTTATCGAAAAATTGAAACGGATCCACAACAACACCTAATAAACTATCACTAAAGTTTTCAAAATTGTTGACCTCACTTTGGGCGGTGTTGATATTTGTTTTATGGGCTACAAACTAAAAATATTTATGGGCTTATTAGTAGTTAAATTTTAAAAAGAAAAATCTATTGTTGATATAAAAACGAAGGGATTCGAACTGTCCACCTCCATCGCCGGCTCTGGCCTCACTATTCTAAACATAGATAATTCCTCATTTCGACCTCTTATATCCACAACTGCTTTTGATTAGCTAGAACCATGGTTCCACGAGATTTCAACTTTATGGTGAGTCACTTATCAACTGTAATTCCTCTTCTTCTTTTTTACTAATAATGAAAAGTTGGATTCAGTTTGTTCATGTGCCTAATCTTTTGATTATTTCTAAGGCATTCAGGTTCGATCTAAAAACATTGTATTCAATTTAGTTTTGTAAAAGAAATTCAATTACCCTGAAAAATAAGTAAGTTTTGCTATAAAAAAAATTTCACATAATATAGTGATTTTTCTAGTATTAGAATTTTTAATATCAATAATGATTTAGGTTTGTCTTCAGTAAAAAAATATAAATTGCTTCGATTTAGGCCAAGGTGAAGCCCGTGGGCGGTCTCTTTAGTCGACGGGGTGGGGCGAAGCTTGATATCTATGTTTGGTTCTTTTAGAGGGTTTTCGACACTTTCCAATGCTACCTTATTACAACAAACGGATTTTTGCCAAAATTAGATATATCTTTTAAACATTTTAAGAGTAATTTATGTTCGATCAACGTAGAATTAGTGGAAAGTCGTATTCCAATAAAAGGAGTATGAAATTGGAAAGAAAGAAAAATAAAATAGATAACAGCTGCAAACCTAAGAAGTAGTGCGTCCTTTATTTTTTTCTTCTCATATATTAAATTAATGTTCACACACATCTAAAGAATAATTTAGCTTTTGATCAATTTTGAAATATGTCCACACAAGTCAATGGGTGGAGAGATGAGGAACACATGAGAAATCTTGAAAATACCGAAAAGCCTATTTGTTTTGAGAGAGATAAGGGGTAGTCTCGTAATAAACAGTTTGAGTGTTTTGCAGTAGTAAAAGGTGGAATTCATAATCATAGTTAAGCTTAGTGGCCAACATTAACTTTTAAATTTGTTTTTGTTTTCATTTTATCTCCCAACATTAACTTTATTTTTTTAACTATAGAAAATTATAATATATTTTCCATCTCCAGTTAAAGCCGGTTTGTATTTTATTTTCCAATAAATAGAAAACCCAAAAAAAAAAATTATATAAAAAATTATAATATATTAGTTTTAACATATGATAAAATAAGAAAACTGAAACTTTTGATTTCTTTTATTAAATTTGGAAAGATAGTTGGTGTTTGTTACATACGTAATTTAGGACATTACTTTGAGCAAATACAACAAAATGTAACAAATATTGCGATAGGTACACTATTTTGTCATTGATTTTCTTTTATTAGCTGTATTAGTGATATGTTATCAAATTTATGTATTTTTAAAATGAAATAATAATTAGGACCTTGATTATTCCATTTTATTTATCTTTGCATTCAAATTAAATTAAATATATTTTAAAAATCCTTCTATTGCGATTTCAATAATTTTTTGGTAATACATACATGTTTTAGTGAATAAAAACCCCAAACTTCTATAGATTTTGAAGAATTAGTCTGATTTTTTATTGTCATCAGAATTAGTCTGATTTTAAACACTATATTTTCTGATTAAAATTTGTTGATAATGTAAACGGATAATCAAAACTCAAAAGGGATTATAGGATGAATGGGTCAATTAATTTCTAATGTGAATCCCAACTATCGTAAGAAAATAAAGATTGAATAAAACAGAGACTCATCTTCATCACCCTTTTCTTACCTATTTAATGGCGAATTAAAATATGTATTAATTTCAAGTAAATGACTTAATGTGTAACTATACATATACTTTGTAATTAATGGCGATCTAAATACATTTATTTCGTAGCCATAATAGTATATTATTAGAAAGAGGTGCATTTAAGCGGAGCATTAAATTAGAAGCATTGTATTAATCCTTCTTCATCTGTAATGTCTAGAGAAGATAAAACAAATTCAAAATTTGTCTGAAGGGGCATTGATCTGGATTCGCTTAAGACTTAGGTTATAAGAAATAACAAATAAACAAAATTAAAAGCATACAAATAAATAACTTGTCAAATATGGTACTAATGAACTAAACATGCACTATCTGAATAAATGATTTTAAGTTTTTAACTAATGGTTTCCATAATCCTTTTATATTGTTCTTTTTCTCAATTTATTGGCTTTTTTTTTCAAGGTTATACATAATATCGTTTTTATCCGATTTAATTTATATTCATTTTTATTTGATTTAATCAACAAATCATTGTAATCTAATTGGTTAGGATATCGCTATCAACCCAAATAATTTGAAATTATCTATATTATGGAAACCAAATAATATATAAATAAAATTGTTGGCATATTAAAACATCTCCAAATTTGGCATATCTAACACCAAATAATTATTTTTAATGTTTTATGAATAGTGTCACACCAACACTAAAAATAATAATATTATTTTGTTTATGTATATCATTTAATAATATGATTAAATTGTTATTTATCAACAAAAAAAAATACCATCAATATTTTTTGTATTTTTTTATTTTTACTAATATAAAATGGTAATTGTAATTAGTATGAAGTTTAAATTACAAAAATGTCTAAATTAATAAGAAAATTGATTAAAATTAAAAATACATATTAAAATTGAATTAAAACACTGACATAAATAATAATTAGTATTGAAATCTTATATTTAGTTGCTCCTCCTCCACTTCCACATGTTGGATTTGATTTCACGTTTCTTGAAGGAAGAGGATTCATGGTAACAGTTCCACCTAGTGGAGGATTTACAATTGCTATTGCTCCTGGATCTGTTGATGGAGCTGTTGACGCCGCCACCGAATCAACTGTCACCGCCGAAGCTGCTATCACAACTCAAATCATCCAGGATTCTGCACAAGTGCCTTTCTCAAGCAATCGAGTTCTATACATGATTCTACACGACCAAACAATAGAAATCACACCACTTCTTTAAAACCAACCGTTTGAGGGTATTTTCTTCCATCCACTTGATCAAATAGGGAGAAAGGATAATCATGATTATGGAGGACTTCACCACTACTTTAATTTTGATTCTTTCTTATCCAAGATTCCTACACAGAGTACCTATTCGTCATCGTTTCCCAAATTGCATGACATCCGGTTAACCAACTGCATGAAAACGGCATGGCGATAGTGACGAGGCGTTATGTGACCATAGATGAAGATGTTCCAAGGTTTCTGATTCACTACATGGCGATGGAAGAGCATATGGCTCCAGTTAACATGGGAGACATTCCAAATGATCATGTTGTTAATTTGCCTGCATGAAATTCATGACATTGAGTCTATTATCTGTGATAAATTTTGGAAAATAGTATTTTTATGACAAAAAAAAAATCTTATATTTAGTATTTATCAAACTATTAGAAAATTAAAAATAATCATAAATTTAATAATAAAATAATAATAAAACTATTTTTAGTGTGAAATTTGGTGTTGTAGTTGGAGATGAAAATATTTTTATAACACTAAAACACTAAATTTAGTGTAAAATCATACTAAATTTGGTGTTGTGATTCGAGTTGCTCTTATGAAGGAGTGATAGGCATTTTATACTGAAACCACACGCCATAAAAAGCCAGTCTTCACTACCAACTAGTCTCCATCATTCCATCAAAACCTCAAATTAAATGGCTCTCAATTTTTTGTCTACATAATCTCAATATGCTGATTAATAACAATAAAGGCATGAAATAGCTTTCTCTCAAGGTGGTTTCTAGATACAACACCAAATGAATTACATTATTGCCTTATTAAGGTGGGTGGTGCTAGCACAACATTTGATAAAATATAGAGGTCAAAATAGTAGAAAGATCAAAAAGTACATTCACATTAAAAGAGTAAATAGTAACATATCACCAAGAGAAAGGACTAGCTCCTTGCAAGAACACCTCATTCTCCACATCTTTTACTCTTTGGCAAACCTGATTACACATCTTTATCGCCATCGCCTAACCACATAATGTCATCAATATCATCATTAGAGATCCGTAATTATTCGATTTAATAAGCTTATATGTATAACTTCATCATAAAGTTTCAAGGAATCTCACCTTGTCTGCTAGTGGATCAAATGCTGCATAAAGCTCAAAATCTGGTGTGACCCAACATAGAAGAGCTGCAATTATTTATAAAAGGAAAAGACTTTTTTTGTCAGTTCGCAGCAAAAAGATTTTCATATCTCGTTTAACATGTGCAAATTCAAACTTACTGTAGTTTTCATCTCTTCTATATTGAGTCTTGTGAGGTCCCAATCCTTTCTCATGCATTGAAGCGTAAAGTTTCTGGTATGCTCGATATAGACTGCAACATATAACAACATCAGTATTTTTCCATTCCAAAATACTAATCATTTGGTTAGAGATTCATGACTTTTACCTTTTCTGTTGTCTGTGACTAGTTACTGGAGGTGAGAATTCAGAGGAAATGTATTGATCTAAGTATATACTACGGTACATGAAATGCCAAAGTCCAAAGGGACCTCCAGTTCCCACAGAAACATCGGTTAATCTCTCGGGACCAGCTGTATCTTGTCCCTGAGTATTAGTAGATGATGATTTCTGTCGAAGCCGGCGGTCTATTGGTATATCTTCAACACGCATTCCACCTTCCGCGATTGATCTTTGAACCATACTTAGAATATCTGACTTGAGAAGAACAGCCTCAAGGCGAATCCTAACCATATACAAGTTTATGGAACTCAATAACATGGCCTATTAAAACACTATCCAGTATTTTTATCACGACAAAACACACTAGTATCTTCAAGTATGAAAGCTATTTTTACCTGCAATCTTTGAGATGATAGAAGGCATCTGAGCGTGTGGTAAGCAACATTACATATGTATCATCCTACATCACCCAGTAAAATTAATATTTCACATTTGCACTGTAGATGAGTTTAAGAAGCTCTTGTCAAGTATTGAGTCATGACTCACATCAAAGAAGTGGACATAGGCATGTAAGAAGGCCTGAGCATTGTATCTTGGTAAGCAGATTGGTGAGAAAGACTCTGATGTCCTGAGCTCGTAGAAAGGAAGTAGTGAGATCAAGCTACACAAACAACTGTTTGATCACTGAATATTTAACACTTGCCTGAATGATTCTGATGACATGACAAAATTTGAGAGTAGAAGCAGGTCATCGGGATGGAGAGACGCTTTCTGTGCACCAGCGAGACTGATAACCTGAAAGTAAACATACAGACATTAACTATGATGGATTTCCAGGCTGAAAAAACTTTGATCTTTGGGCCAAGGGGTTATACCTTGTGTCTGCACTTTAGTAGTGAGAACAAGACACCAGATGCGCAAATGTCTTGCAATATGGTCCCAGTAGCTTGCCTTAACGCATACTGAAGGGGAAGACAAGTGTAGGCATGAAGAAATGTAGCTGGGTTCCTAAAAATGAGAAAATCATCTTGAAGATTGTTAGAAAAAAAATTTACATGAAGTTTAGAGGTAGACCAATAAGAGAGAAGATGTAATTTTGGAACAACAGTTCTACCTCTGTGTGAAGGACAATAAACTGACTCCAACATTCAAATAAATCTTAGAGGCTTGTATTTTAAGATGCTGAATTATATACTTTTGATCATAATTGGAGATCTTAAATTTCGGCCTATAATCACTTTTAAAATTTTGGTTAAAGAATATCTATCTTCATTCTTCAATTATATTGTTGGTTTCTTACATACAAAACTGATCCATGAAACGATGTGAACATTTCTAGCAATTCTAGTGAAAATTGTGCTCATTATCCAAATATTTCTAGAGATCAGATCATGGTTTCAAACATAAAGAAAGACTAGTCTAAATTTTCCTAGAGATTAGGAAGTCATAACGTCCAGGAGACTGCTAGAAATTCAACAGCCTCAATCTCCACATTACTATTCCAGTTAATTTAAAGAGTTGCAAATCAGAGACAAACCAGCTAAATGAATGAACTAGTGATGAGAAGACAGCATCCGTCCCTCCAAGCAAAGGTGTCATGTCGAACTTTGCATTCTTCTCGAAACATCTGTCTATTGACTTTGTTAAAATTAGTATCATCTGCATCACCAATAAGGCATTTTGGTTATTAAACCCGCTCACTTAAACATGGAAAAAGTCCAAAATAAATGATACTGAGCAGCAGTCTGTTGTTACCTGACCATATAGAAGATCCAACTGTCCCCTTAAATATTCATATGTTTCATCTGTACAGCTGATGCAGACCAGGTATATTGGTCCCTTCACGAGAAAGACAACCTAAATTTGACCAGGAAATCTCACTTTTAAATTCTTGTAATCCTCTTATCAGCAGTGATTTTAATCAAAAATTATACATGACTTATCTCTCTACAATCAGTATATCTAATGACAATGTAAATGAACAAAAAAAATTCTCATATTGAAGTTCTATGCAAACTAGCCAAACTATATAATTAATATCGCAGGGGAATTTTGAATACCTGGTGTTTTCCTGCCTTGACTAAATTGACACGGTCACCACTAAAAAAAACAAAACAAGAGTTAGGCATCAACCATTAAAGAAAAATATAACCAACCATTAAAGGAAATAAACAGCAGACAAAGCTTGTGCATTTTTTACCCATTCTCCACAAAAGAAATAATAGCTTGTAGAGTAGCTGAAAATCCAGCTAGTTTATGTTCATCTCCATATCTGAAAGATACCAGAATTAACATATATACAATACAACCATTTCTCTAGCTGGTGATTCAATATAAAGAAATGACTAAACCTTGAATATATCGGTTTGCCGGAATTACTCAATATAAAGAAATGCTTCTTCCTCTTTCTCCATGAAATAGAAGCATCATCCTGCGTTTTCATATCAAAATTTTGTTCTCAGAGTTCCACATTTTGACATTGACCATTCATTCAGTCACTAGAATGATCAGAATCCAATAAACTTAGTTCTAATGAAGCTTTCGATCACAAATTTCCATGAAACTCGCACTAAGAGACTCATGATCCAACTATTCCACAATGATCAAACCTAGAGAAGATCTTATAACCTAAAAACTAGAGTTTAAGGAGCTCTATACTAAACTGACCTCATCAACATGGCGTTTTCCAGGCAACCACGCAGCTTCATGCTGAGAAGCAGTATCACCATCAACATTAGCTTCACGAATCTCATCTTCGCTAGAATCATCAGCTTTATAAGTAGAAGTAGCTCCGCCGCTACTCCCTCTCTCTCCATCGTAACCACTACTAGTCGGACTCGGTGGCTCTTCCCCTGCTTCCATTTCCACCGGATGCTCCTCCACCTCAATTTCATCTCCTCCGCTAGTTCCCGCCAAACCGTTGCTTACTCCGCCTTCATTTCCGTTAGACGATGCAACAACAACCACCTCATCATCATCATCGTCCTCATCACTAGTACCATCAGAGACTTCGCTTGGTTGAGATAAATTCATTGACTCTAATTGACTTTGAACACGCTCTGAATTCGTCTCTGGATCGGTGCTAGGGTTTGGATCGGCGAATTCGGTGTCGGATGATGAAGGAGATGAGCTCGAATCTGAAGTCGCCATTGCAGGAATTGGTTGAGATTTTTTTTGAGGAAGATGAAAGCGAAGAGGAGAGAGATTTGTTTGGTCTTCTCTAATGGCAAGTCGTGTTCATTTGCTTCTCTGCAAAATTCTCGCTCGGATTGAGAGAGAGGAGATGATGATTCACGATTCACGAACGGATCCAGATTTCAATCGGATATATTTGACCCGGTTTGTTTTGGTTTGGGTTTACTACTTTGTATGGACCTTGGGCCTATTTTCTACCCAATAGTGGAAGCTAATGGATACCAAGTGGATTGGATTGGGAGTCAAATTTTTGTTTTTTGGGTCAGATTTATTTGTATTGGAATTGATGTAAAATCATGTGAGATAATTAGAGGGAAAATGATGAAGAAACTTAGATGAGGAAATTTTTTATTGTAGAGGGATAGAACTTAAAAGATTAAGAAGATAAAAGAAAATTTGACTGACAACATTGGGGTTTTGCAGCAAATTGCTCTGAACTAGTGAAGATGATATCAATACCGATGAATTGATATGATTTTCGACACACTTAGAAGAGTTTGGGAGGATTATGGATTTGTTTGTTTCTTCTCTCTTTCTTACATTCTATAGATTTCAAATTCTAAGACGATAGTTTAGTAAAGTGTGGTAGAATAACTTAGCAAGGAATGATAAATTCTATATGTGCCACTGGTTTGAACATCTGAACTTTTTAATTTAGTTATATATATTGACAAAAAAAAAAAAGAGTCCAAATGATTATTATGATAATTAGACTTTAAATATAGATGATACAAGGTTGATCGGACAAAATAGTATCAAAACTGTAGTTAGGTTTGGACCGAAAATGGACGAACTAGAAAAGAAAATTTGTGTACTATTTTGCCAAATTCATCCCACCTCTGCCCCGTATAAGAGAAATGAATAATTATCCATCGAATCAATCACATTGTATTTGATGATCTTAAAACAAAACGAGAATATGGTCATTAAGAAATAATTCCTGTCACAACACACGATTCTTTTTCACCCCCAATCATATCCCATTGCATATGTTTGTGATCGCAACGCAACGGTCAAATGTTTCAACGACGATCGATCCCAAAATATAATGGCTCGTCCGTTCCATCTATGAAAAGTCTTGCCAATTGACGTAAGACGTAACTCACATTTTCCATCTGATTTTTTGGTTTCCTTTTACTGTTTCGCCTTAAAATTCAACATTTGACATTAATTTTCTATTATGGTTGCTTCCATTTGACCGAAAACTCTTTTTTTTTTTTTTTTTTTTTTAATCTTCGCCAACTATCAAAATTTTTTTTTTATCTTACTATAACAACACCCATTTGGCCATTTCTTATTCTATAGTCAATATTTTGGACATGTGAAGGATGATGCATGAATTAGTTGATTAATTAATTATATAATAACCGAACACGTGAAAGAGACGTACCTTAACTGTCATAAGACTCATAACAGCCGATGAAAAAAATTGGAGTATTTTCGGAAAAAAAAAAAATTGGAGTACAAAGACAAAAAAAAGAATAGTGAATAGAAATTTGACATTTAATTTGGAGTATTATATTCTCTCGTCGCTTTGGTATAAGCTAAAAATTAATAAGAGGAAACGGACAAGAGTGCAAAACGAGTCAAACGACAAGACCAACGCACATAAAACGCCAAACGACTTGTTTCAGTCATCTCTTACGTTGGGAAATACTATTAAGGATTACGGCATCTCTGAGCCCACCGGAGAGCTACTTTTACCCCGAAATTACAGCTCTGCCACTGGTTTTGTGCTTACGTCTGGAAATTGACATTGCCATAACCAAACTAAATGCCACGCGCTTTTGTTTTCTGTATACGTAAACATATTTAACCGTTTATGCATAATTGCACATTATAATACGTGGTTTATATATATATATATATATATATATATATATATATATATATATTCAAAAACAAATTAATAAGACTAAAATTAAAATTTATTGTTAACTCAAAGTTTAAAGTAAAAACATCTTATAATCTGGAGCCAGACGAAAAAGATATAGCCTAATTAAGTACCTAAATTTATGAACAATTGAATATCATCTAACGTAGTTGTCTCTCTAAATGAACTCTTATCTTTTCGAACATTTGTTTTATTGGACATTGTTGAGTCTTGGGAAATGTCTCAAATGACTTTGGTACGTTGTCTCAAATATCTTTTCTAGAAAGACAACACATAGTACGAATAATCAAAATCTTGCACAAAATCGTTTTTATTCTAGGATTAGTAAACAACTCGTTTAATTTCCAAAATTGACATAAAATATTTACACAATTATCATTAAGGGTTTGAAACCTTTAGAAGCCATTCTTGGTCTTTTTATTAGATTATGTCACAAAATAGGATTTTTGTTTTAATTGGATTTAACATGTATATTTAATTGTATATAACTCCACCAACTGCCATGTGCTAAACCTAAATGAATGTTGATAACTTACAAAAGATTTCGAAATTACAACAGAACAAGTGCTACAAGTTAATACATGTATGTAACATGACTTTTGTATTTATTATAGACATTCCTTTCTTTTATAAATATTTAAAAATATATATCGCAAGAATTATATATATATATGCATATTTTGTTATTGTTAAAATATATATATAAGCATATTAAAATGATTTGTTTTTTCAAATGAGTTCACAACTTCAAATATTTTAGTCAAAATTTTATTTCTTAACTACAAACATCAAATAAATGGAAGAAACTCTATTTTTTGTTTAAAATTTGAAATTTCTTGAAAAGTAAACTGGTTATTTACAAGTGAGTGGAAACAAATTTCTATATGCATTTGCACTTTACAAAAATATATTGTTAAAAAAAAAAATTCAAAAGTATATTCTTAGAAAATAAACGTAAAAGTTGTGTTTGTAGAATAAACATCCATAACGTTTATTTCCGTCTGTTTTATAGTTAGTTAAAAGAAGATTATATGTACATGTTCTACGCAAACCCCTTAACAAAACAAAAAATGTACATGTTCTAGTATTTTTATATGATAAGATCTATCTAATGAAGCTACTTCCGTAACTGTTACGACAATGGAACGTTTAAGTTTAATTATGTGTAAATAGTTAATTAATTATCCAGATCTTATCCAAACAAGTGATCTATCCACACAAAACGCCTAAAAATGTGTTCTGTGTGCTCGATCCAAGAACATTAATCCAATACATCGTCTCGTCTACTTAATTGACAAGTAAATAAAATAAAATATCTCATTACTCATAATAGTGTAACATTGTTAAATTAAGTCGTCCTCAGCATTTTTTTTGTTTGGAAACACAAATTCATATGACCAGAACTAACCAACCAGATCTGTGTTTACACTATCATACAATTACAATTACTAATAATTGACTGCAGTACCTTTTTAATTAACTATAATCGGGTCAATAGAAATTTCGAGTAGAAAATGACTAGTATCATTTTTTTATATAGCAGGCATCAATATTTCATAATTTATGAATGGGTTCAAGTACTAATCGACTCTCATTTTCCTTAAACATAATTGGATTAGTCGATAAGAAAAAAACAAAGATCGGAGGGAACATATGCCGACCAACATTGTATGATTAAAGACAACGCACCATGTCTCTATCTGGCAAATAATCACCAACATGATTTTAAATAATAATTAGATTTAATCCTTTGCTAGCTACTCAATAACAATCTAATAATTACTATATAGATTAGCCATCGTTGACGATAATAAGTACTTCATTAATTTCAAAATAACCAAGGGGAGAGAAGAATCTAATTAAGGACTATAAAAATGAAACCAGTAAAAGAAATGTATTAAATTGTGAAAAAAATTTAAAATACCGAGTCAAGTTCACATTTGGTGTCTCAAAATTTCAATACAATATTAAAATACTCACTACTTGTGGCAGTAATAACAATAAATGAAGTGCAGTAAAAAATGGGATGAGAGAATTCAGAAACTAAAATAATTCCAAAAGAAAAAAAAACAGCTTACAATTTCGATACAAGTCCTCGTATTTCTATTTTTAACTCCAATGGCCAAATGTAAACAAAAGATAATTTAGTCTTCGATCCCTCTAATTTTAAAAATAGTATTTCGCATCCTACTCAGATCTCTCCCTTTTAGAGTTCTCCCAGCACCTTCGTGAACCGAAAACGAAGCCATCCTCCGGTTAGCCAACAATTCATGCGGCGGAACTCGCCGTGTTCCTCCGCCACATGAAATTTCATCTCCGTCAACTTCTTCCTCATTCGAAATCTGCCTCCGTCGACGGCTTTCTTCCCCAAGAATCTTCGACCAGTCCGGTACATTAACCGGAAGCGAAGACGTTACTGAACCGGAATCCAATCCACCAAGAGATTTCCGGTTAGTTCCGGTTCGACCGGAGCTGATTGTAAGATCACTAAAGCTGAAATTAGAAGTAGAATCTGAACCGGTATTGTAAAGATCCAACTCGTCGAGCTCGAAATCGGAAGCGGTGGTGACGTGTTGCTCACTGGAGAAGAAACGGTGGCTTGGCCGTGGATAATAACACTTGCTCGTCGCCATTTGAAACGGAGAAGAAGAAGAAGAAATGATTTTGTTTTTGTTTTTGGTTTAATTAAAATTTTAGATTCTCTCTTTCAGCTTTGGTTTGGTTCCTTTATATATTAGGAAAGGTCAATGGATAGACTCATCAACCTCCACGTGTTAATTTACTTCGTGAACTGGAAATTACTAAAATATCCTTGGAAATTACGTAGAAGTTTAAAACTTTTGCGATTTATCCAAACGAAACGATTACTGTCAAAGGCTTTTATTCTACACGGCAACCCATACAAAGGTTTTTTTTATTAACTTGCGATTTTGTCAAACAAAATTTCTTACTATATTAATACTGTGAATATTTGAATCATGTGTTAATAATAGACTTGAATTTTTACTAACTTTTCTTCGAAATTTCGTACGAAGATATATTGGAAAAAAGTAACACATATGGACGGGGATTGTTAAACACAAATTTTAAAAGTTTGACTTCATATCGATCGGAACACTAAAACAAAAGTCAAATTTTATAAATCCATTGCGTTTTAGTCAATTTGATATTAATATACACAACTATTTGCAATAGAAAACTCAAAATATTTATGTTAAAATACAAAGATCTTATATCTCACGCGTTATTATCAATAATTTTTTACTGTATGCATGATATGGTAAAATCAAGAAAAGTTTGCTGCTTTATCTAGAAAACAGTTTCGATTTATTATGTCATCAGCTTATTCGTTAATCTATCTCTTATATTTTGCAAACAACATTATGAAGTTGATAGTTTGAGTCTATGACTGTATAAAAAAAGGCCATAACAAAACAAATTAGTTATTTTGGCTCTGAAATTTTTTAGAACTGAAATACGTTAGTCTTATTGAAAAAATGATGTTGAAGACTTGAAAAAAAAGTGAAAGCTACTATAATATTTAGAGTCTTCAGTCCCAATATTAATATGAGATATTTTAATGAAAATGTACTGTTAAGCAAATATGTGTATATAAGAAGAAATAAGTAACAAATTGCTCGGAAAGGATTGAGAAAATAAGATGTCGTTTACACGTATTTAAAACAAGACAATGACACACCTAATCTTGATTTAGGACATGTTAATATCTTAAAGTAAAGAGGAGTAAAACTTTAATTAAGTGATAAAAAAAAATTGAAAGAGATAAGACAAAGCAGTGTACGATGAGATGGGAGATGTGTTCAGGTAAAGTTATCCGAACCTGTGAATTCAATGTTCGCCCCATAAAATCATTTCAGGAGGAAGACAAGATAAGATAATTACAAAAGCGGTCCCTACGAAGTGACACGTGCCAATTTCACCACCGTTATCCACGTGGAGAGTTAAGCTTTCGTGTACGACTCGTGGCGTGAAGGCACGTGATTGCTTCCAGCTCGTTTTCAGTTCCTGTGAGCCTTTTCCCATCTTTTCGATAATTCGGAAGAGGACAATATAGTTTC